>WBNO01033063.1:0-11138 GCA_013400575.1 Peucedramus taeniatus
ATATATTCATAGTGCCATCAGACAGAGCCACCTACATCTACACCTCATCAGTAATGAGATCTCTGTGACCATTTGGAAGGGTGTTACTGTCTTCCCATTAACAAATTCTGTAGCAATTTTCAGGTTTTGTACCTAAGATTTCCAAGAACTATGAAGAGTTTTAGTGCTGGAATAGATGGAATGGGCAGAGCACAACAGTAGTAGCTTCTTAAATTAATCAAGCCTTAGCTCAAGATATGGCACAGCGTGATCAGTTTCTTGGTTTCCATAAATAGAGGAGATAAGCTGGATGTATGACAAAGTAGTCATAAAGTAGATAAAGTCACAAGAATCAGTGTGACATTAAGGCAGACCCTGGCCTGAACAGGATTTTTAAAAAGAAAGTGTTTATGTGAAAGAAAACCATATACAAATGACCAAAGAAACAGACACCAACCATTAAGAAAGTACACATGTTAATAAAACCAGCTCAGCAGGTCTGAAACAGTACATTTTTGTCTTTAAAAATCCCTAAGAGCATAACAATAATAAAATTGAGTGGTTCATCTGGAATAAATGCTCCATTTATAGAATATGGTTAGTTTACAGTAGCCCCTGATCCATGATTTCATAAAAATTTCAGATTCACACATCATAAACAGGGGACTTCTACACATCACTTACAACCAGAAGAGCTACAGACAACTTTTTAAACAGAGACTTACAGAATCCTCAAGTAAAGCATGGTAGTAGGCATTGGAGCAGAAAAAAGTACAACAAAACAGTTCAACAACAAGACATGAGTAAGCATTTATCTTTACATGAGACTTGTTTTTATGCGAGGACCAATGAATGATAGGCTGGTGAAGGAGAGATGAAGTCTTCAAACTGGCAGTCTTCCCATGAAAGCAAGAAATTCTGTTATTAATTAATTACTTCTCCTGCAGCATTTTTGCAACAACCTGTCCTACTTTCCTGAGTAAAATTTTAACTGACAAGTTAAAGACCTTTATATGACTAAACCCAGTCATTTGCGGTTTTCATTTAGCAGTGGTTCAAAGGCCAAGGCTAAACATTTTACCTTTTCATGACTGATTTTCTTTGCAACTTTGTGAGGCTGTTTTGGAGGAACCTCTAGTTATATTACTAGAAGTAATACCCTGCACAGGTTTCAGCAGGAAAATCTTCTGTATCACAGCTGCTCATTCTATGAAGTTTTAGACACGCAAAAATAAAAAGAAAAAAATTGATTTTAAATAAAAGAAAGTGCAATTCCACTCCTTTTGTTGGCATGAGAAATATACAAATTGAGGCATTTAAACATTTATATCTGATTGTAACATTAAAGGGTATCACTTGTGAAACATATTATGACCACCTGCTGGTGTATGTTCCCCTCTGTAGGTTGCTGGCAACTACTACAGAAAACAAAAAAATCGTTGTTTTCTGTAAAAGGAGCAAATATTAAAGGCAGGGGGCCTGTACTTCACGTTAAAAATGTCGTTATTTTTTACTTGCTTTATTTTAAGGCTTCAGATGTTTTTGAAATTGCATTCTTCAGCAGTAGTTAATCTCCTCTCAAGTGAGCAAGATAAGAAGTCTTATTGCTATTTTTTTTAATATTACAACCATTACCCTATCAGTACCAGGTCGATTTTAACTGTCATTCAGTTATGTTTTTGGTTTAGTTTTTCACACTCCTAACCAGGGTTAAATTTTTAAAACTATACAGAATTAAGCCAGGGTAAAGATGAATGCAAAGAAGAAAAATGAGAATTACTATATATTACACAGATTTTAGAAATCTCTGACAACAGAATGGAAGACATCCAAGTGCAGGTAGACACCAGAAAGAGAGGGGTGTTTACTTCAGCTATGGTTTTAGAGTAAAGTGAAACACATTCCGTAAAACCATATGGCTGTCCAATATACCATCAACTACTTGACACTTTTTCAGAGCATGCCAAATGACAAATGTCTGAAAGGGGGAAAAAAATCTTAGGATTTACACAGCGGTGGGGATAGAAGAATGGAAAATGAGAATATTGCTCAACTCCACAAAATTAAGATCAAACATCTAGCTTTCTTAGAGTATTCCTTATATTCTTAGAGATGACACCAAGTAGGATACTCTGTAAGGATTTGTTCAACACTAGTAATAAAAAAAATATGAAGCTAAAAAGTAGTCTCTCAAAGTCTGGTGAATTTCTGCATCTCACGAGAGTGATGGGAGGTCATCAGCAAGTTGTTTTGAGTGTTATGCGTATAAGCAAGCGAAAAATGTTTTTTGCTTGCACAGCTAGGTACATGTAGAGGCTTGAGAGAGACTAGGACTCCACTCTATCCCCAGGGACACTAAGACAGACTGGGCTGCTGTACATTTTAATCTAACCTGCAGGAAGATGGGTCTTTAGCAAGAAAGAAAAAAAAAGCAAATACAGACAGTATGTCAGTGAAAGAAGTTATCTAAACCCTTAAGACCTTGCCAGTGCAGGAAGCCTTGCAAGACATCCACATCCTTCCACTGAAAACAGGTAAGGAAAGCAAAACAAAATGATTATTCTCCCAGGAACGATGAAACTTACAGGAAAATGGAAAAGGCATTTTAAAAATTCTTTGTGTCTCTAGTTCTTCAGTCTACTAGTGGAGTAGCTAGTGGTACTGCTAATCTATACCAAAATATTTAATTAATACATAGATACAGCAAAGAGGCTAGTCAAAGCTTTCTTCTAGAAATCATGGAGCACTGGGGTGGTCTCTGCAGCCCCCGGAGGCTGGAGATGAAGCACACCCCTCCACCTGCACTTGGCTCAAGTTCAGATGTCAGGCTGAGTTAGTGGGACAGACCACCCTGAATAGTAGTGGCTTTTTTTTTCCCCTAGGGTAGTCAGCTATAATTTTGCTAACACTCTGATTATAAAGATTCACTAATCTTATATTTGCACTATTGTCTCTGAAAAGGGTCAAGTTATTGCACTTCTGTAGCCAGTATTTTTCCTCCCCACTACCTGACTGGCCGGTGTGCTCAGCTGAAAAGGATTTCTGCCCTTCAGAAAGGAGAAATAGAAAAAAAAAAGCATAACAGAGTGGGGATGAGGTGTTTGGCTCCCATGTGCTGGATACTTCTCCTAACTGCAGCCCTAACAATCCTGATTTCTACCTGAGAAAAATTTGCCAGCAGCTCTTCAATCAGACATCCTCACCGACATCCAAGTAAATATGCTGCACCTGGCCCCAGTGACTCAGATGACTGTTTCCAATCTCAGGGACCTGAGTTACTGCTTTTCCTTCCTGTCCCACTACACCTCCTGCTTAAGCTAGCATCTTCCTGCTCATCTTGCTCCACTATTTCTGCACTGAGGTGACTCCACTGCAGGGTGACCCCAGAGAGGTGCAGTCCAGCTCCTGGATGCTCTTGCTGCTCACCGAAACTGACTTCAAGTTTTGAGTGTCCCAATCTGCTCTTCTTTTGCCTCTGACCTCACAGTGAGCAGCAGACACCTGGTTTGCTTGCCCTTAAAGCTCCCCCCTGCACCACAATCAGCTGTGGCTGCCAGGAGAAACTGGCGCTGACAAGAGCAAGTAAGAAAGCTGGGCCATCAGCTTAGAGAAGAGAATGGCCCTACAAACTAATTTGGTTAAAGCAAGTTTTTCATAATAAATGTCTGCATCAATTTATTTCCTTAAACAAAGATCAAAAGTCAATGAAGCGCATCAAACAGAAGTATTCAATGTTTAGTATAGCCCATAGGCCAAGAGAGTTATATCTCTCCTGAACTCCTTTCCCATTGCTCCCTCCTCCTTTCAGACCCTCAATTATGCAGCACAGGCTGCGACAGCTGACACTTTTCTGGTGTCTGCAGAGGCTCAGCACCTTGGCCTGGGTTTCATGTCCCATATTTCCCTGACAATCTGTATCTTTCTTCTGTTGTGAGCATTATATGAAGAACCCTGCCAGAACTCTGCAAATTCTCTAGGACCCCTCTTCAAGGCAGATGATAGAATGATGATGACAGGAAAAATGAAAAAAGGCAAAAGCCCATCATAGTCCTTGCAGTTCTTGAAGAGCTTTCACAAATTTCAAAACACCAACAAAATCTGCTTTGAGGGTATAGAGTTTCAAGACGAGGCTCAGTATTAATTTTTTTTAATACTGACCTCCTGCTAGAGATCTCACACGTAATTCTTTGTGAAGACAAACAAAAGTGCTCAGTGTGTATTTGAAGGGAAGTTAGATGACTTTGTGTTGTGATATTGTCTTACCTGTTTTTCTAGGAAAGAGAGCGTTTGGGTGTGCACCTTGTGCATACAGATGAAGTTTATTGGGTGAAATGTGCAACCCAGGCTGTTTTGCAGATGAATACAAAGTCCAAGAGACATCAGGATACGAGGTGACCATTAAGAGGCATTTTCTTCTGTGATTTGTACACTGAACTTTCAACTATGGAACACAATGTGAACAATGGAGAATATTCCTATAAGGACAGGTTATCTTCTGATATTCCTCTTGTGTCCAGCTAACATACCACTGTACAGTGAAGAAGGCTGCTGCCCACCCTGCTGTGGTGACTTCAAACTGGCAGACAACCCAGGTTGCTTTGACTGTAGCAAAAATCCCAAGGTATGACCTTGCTGAAGAGCAGTATTGGCATTTAAGGGCTTTATGACTGACTAGGCTGACATTTAAAAATGAAAAGTAGAAAAAAGCAGAACTGTAACACTGAACTGAAGGCACACAACATCATACAAAATCATGTGAAGACTTAGAAGTTCAAAATTAAGCAGTCACCCCCATAAAGGTTTGACTAAAACTGAAGCAAGTAACTTTGCTAGGAGTGGCAAAGGAAAGGAAATCCAAGACAAGGATAACTTTTGTCAATTACAGTTTGTTTAGTAATGGTACAGTGCAACAACATCAACCAAAATACAACTACTTGTACATAATACAAAAATAAAGTTTATATTGTGCTAGGAATTATGTATTGAGCTTAAAGAGCGATGTATAACATTTTCTCTTAAATAATATAGTCAGGTACACTCAGCCAAATGGATGTACTAACACACTGTCTTTGAAGACAAACACATAAAGAGCAGTTTCTTAGTTCAGTGTATCCATATATCATACCTCAGCTAGGATTTGAGAACAAGCTAAGTCTTTCAAGTTTTCCCTTTGCTACTGTTCTTTATCCATAGCACAGCAGTTATACAATCAAATGGTGAGTTGAATTTTTTATAGTGGCATTTATTAGCAGATACAGAAAAGTATTATTCAGAACCAGCCTAAGGCACCATAGTTTCCACAACAGACCCAAGACATTACTGGCAAAAATCAATTTTAAAGGCAGCTATGAGTGTTTAGCTACAGTACTATGATGCACAACAATCTATGCTGACAACATACTCTGTTGACTAGTGTGGCTTCTGTTTATTCTCTAGAAGGAGTAGTAAAATATATGGTTTTAACGGCACTACAATCTGAAGAATGCATAAACTCTTAGCAAAAAAAAATTCCCCTTTTATATCTCCTTTTTAAAATTCCAACCATCAATCCTGCAAGACTTTTACAGACTTTTAGAAACACAGTTTCCAACACATTATATAGTAAAAAGCCCACTAAATTATTTCTCTTCTCCTTTAAAAGAAAGTAGATCGTCCCATGTCCCTCTCCCAAATGTATCTGCCTCTGCTATCAACACCACTGGTAAACAATTCATTTAAGCAAAATCAAGTTCTCTCCTGAAGTCCTAAAGAGCAAACATGAACCCTTGATTTCCTTAAGACCTCTTCCCTAATAACAGCCCATGATACCGAAACAGCTACCTCGCTAAAACTCTCTTAAATTCTAGAGTGAGAAGTAGGATTAGAATAGAAGGACAAGGAGTAAATTCATCAAATTTCACTACAGAAATTGTGCGTTCCATATTGAACATGGTAGTTCAGACAGAGAATCACAGCTGAGACACATTTAAAGAAGTACTTTGAATTTCAGAATATGTCCCAGACACATCACAGGGTGATGTCAAAAAGTTATGATTGTGACAGTCACTGTAACTAACCTGCTTCCATTCACCAAGGAATAGAAAAATTTATCAGAGGAAAAGAAGACTAGGTATTGAATCACACATTACATACTTTTTTCAAAGTATTTTTCAAGTTACCATCAACTCTCACAGTACTCCATCCACTTATCTATCACAGAATAGTTAGGGTTGTAAGTGACCTTCAGAGATCGTCTAGTCCAACCCTCACTTGTATCCCCACATTTCAGAGTAGGACTGTTTCCAACTACTTATAAAAATAATCAATATTCTCTACAGTGTTGGTACATTATGTAATAAATCCCCAAAGGCTTTCATTTGTGTCTTCATCTACTTGGTCTGCCAAAACCTTGGCTCTTACCTGCACTTAGTGCAGAGTGTTGATGAGATTTTTCTGTGCCTTACAATAATGTCAACCTTGAAGTCAGACATTTCATTGCCAGTGCAGTGAATAACCTCAAGATTTGCCTTTGAAAAATACCAGCAGCACATAAAATGCAAATTTGTGTCTCACTACCTATTTTCCTTTAAGGTGCAATGAACAGAAGTCTTGTTATATTGTTCCGGCATCTTTTACACCTGAACCTTAAAATTTATCAGCTTTCACACTTTTACTCATTTTCTAAAATTAAGTGAAACACCTCTTCAGAATTAAAATACACAAATCATGTGTTATCATATGTTCAGTCAAGTGTGAAGAAATATAGTTTAGATTCTAGCAACACAATGAGCAACAGCAATTTCTTCCATTTCAAATAAACTTAAAATAAATAATTTCAATTAAAGTAACAGCTTCAACCATAACAGCTGTGTAACATATAAAAAACAAGAATGATAGAGAATTAATCTTACTATTGTTATCTAATCATATCTAACCACAGGAATTTTCTGAGTCAATCAATACCAACATTTTCTAAGCTAAAACCAAGATCTAAGAATGACATAGAAAATGGGAAAAGAACATTATGCTAAAACCAGACATTCTTAATTAAATTAGCTAACCACACCTCATGGTTACAATTAACTTTGGTCATGTTCTGAATGTGCTCAGATCTCTAACATTAGGGTACATTGTACATTGTTTATCTATAATCACATAGTACAGCCTTCTAGTTAGTTATTTGGCATGACTGGGCTAATGATGACTTAACCAAAGAAAACTGAAGTCATCCTGCATGGCTGGTTCTGATCTCCGTTACCTAACAGACATATGACACAAAAGTATCTATGAGGGCAGTGCAAATACAAAAGCTCCATGACAAGGGAGAAAATAAGAAACAAGGAATGAAAAAAAAAAAAAAAGGCAAAAAGGCTGTATGCGTTTTCTCAGCGGTTGTTTACTATTTTGCCTTCCGGCAGATGAAAGAAGTTATCTTCTTTGAGTTTAAGATGTTCTGGTAGATCTAGCTGTCTTTTTGCTTCTTCAATGTCTTCCTGAATTGCCGAAATGAGTGCATCTGAAAAAGGTAAGAATAGAGATATTCAAAAGTTGGTTTGTATTCTGAACACAGTAACAAATGAAAATAAGGCACCACAAAATATCAAACAACAGTCACAGAAGTAGAATGTAGCTATGAGGTTTGATACGCAGAATTCTCTGCTTTTAAAATGCTTTTTTTTAACATGCTGAAGTTACTGTTACCAGCACTATCCTTTTCGTTTGCCAAAAAACACATTAGCAGCTCTGTTTCAATACTAACAAAAATGCATTTTAAGAAAAAATTAGTATACTTGATTTTTATGACAAGCCCATGATTTTAACGTTACTTACCAGACAAGTAAAAGAAAAGTGCAGGTTTTTAGTGTGATACATAAGATGTGGAGGTATGTTTTGTTGTTTTAAAATTATGAAAACATTTTACTCACATTTCAAAGGTTAACCAATAAAACATCTCAAGATGGAAGGAGGTACAGTGAAGAGACAGAACTTGCACAAGTAATGCAAAAAAGAAACTAGTTTGAGGGAGACCTCCAATACTGACCTAGGGAATCAAAGTTTTTTTCCGGTCGAATGTATCCAGTTATGACGATACTAAGAATTTCTCCATAAAAGTCTTCTTTGAAGGTATGGATAATGTGTGTTTCCTAAAGGAAGAGAAGTAAGTGGACAATAATGAACTTAAGAGTTTATTTCCCTCTCTGTAAGCATGTAGGCCTAATACCCAACATTCAAATTCTCCTCAACAGATAAAAAATAAAAGGGACATTTAGTATAGTATATAGTAACCCAAAATTAAAAGGCCAGGGCTTTAGTTTATATTAGGAAGTAGAATTGCATTCTACATGGAATTCAAAAAAAATTACTTCCTTAAAGAGTAAAAAGTGTATAAAGAGAAAAGAAAAAAAAGCAAAAAACTCAACAAAACCAAAACAATAAAAAGCCCCCAAACCAAACAAAAAGACCCAACAAATCAATTAAAAAAAAACAAAACCCACACTCCCTGACATCAGGAGAAATGCTTTAAAACTTCTCAGAGGTAAGACTTCCAAGATAGGAAATGTTTATGTTTCATCAAGAAGTGGATACATTCAAATAACTGAAGATTTTGATGGAAGTAGTTGGCTCAAGGAGAGCTTTACAACTGTCTCCTAAGGGAATTGAATAATAAAATCAAAGAGCAAGTCCAGACTAAGACACAGTTCCACCTGACACTCAAAACTTTTTTATGAACATCTTGATCTCCAAAATAGGCCAACCCATAGCATCTACCAGCAGAGCTATCATTTGGGAAGCTTTTAACTACTTGCTCAGAAAAGTTATCTGCAAAAAAATTTGAAAGTATAGATTTGTCTAAGACAAACACTTAGAAGTAGAGATTCATGTACAAATAAAATTGTTTCCAACAAATAAAAGAGAGCTTTGCAAGATTCAAGAAAAGCACCAGCACCTGACAGCAAAAAAACCCACAGCTGTCACAGCTCAGGATTTTAACTTCTCCATCCTTACATCTTTATATGCCTTCAAATATTTATTCAGTACATTAAGCCGCAGCATCTCATGTATGCATTTCATCATTTAAGAGAAGAATTAATTAAAAATTCATTACAAATTAGCTGCCCCAACATCTCCTATCTAAAATGCAGATACATTTCAGAGAACAAGAGATTATTACTATGTTCCAGCTTATGCTAGGACCTCATAACCAGTAAATTCAATGCATGTACCAAGTTCATGCTTAATATGCTATCAACAAGTCAAGCAACCATCACTTCAAGTACTATTATATTTTAATTTTGGAAGTAGTTAAGAAATGGTGGAATAGAAGAAAGAAAAACTTTATTCAACTTCATCTGCATACTCTCTGGTTACAGAGAGTATATTCTTTTCAGAATATAAATATTATAAACATAACAACTGCATTTCTAATGGTGCACAAATTCCTAGATACCACTCATCAATCAAATTCTGCATATCTTGTTAAATTCATCCCGTTTTTTATTACAATAAAAATCCCACAAAAAGCAAAATTCTTACCACTGATTTCTTAATATTCTTATAGAAGGGATTCCATCCTATGCTCAAAACCATTTTATGCACATCTCCATTTCCAACACTGGCCCATCCATAGTATATACCAGTAGGGATATCAGATGGAAAGCTTTCAACTACTTGCTCAGAAAAGTTAGCTGTAAAAATTTTATAAAGTGTGAGTGACTTCGTAAGTCAAGTATGTAACAGGATCTTCAAATACTTAAAAGTGAAACTCTGCCTACATACTATTTACAAAGATAACACTGGTGATGATAAGAATAATGAAACATACTATTGGCAAAGCATAAAACAGCTTCATAAAATTCAGTTACTGTGGCAATACCAGAATTACATCTCCTACATACACACACACACTGTATAGTTTAATCTTCTGCAGTAATAATTAATAAATATGTCATACATACTGCCAGAACACATTTCATTCTTAGGACAATTACCACAGCTTTACCATGAGGAAAAATGAGAGGGAAAAGGTCAACTTTCTTCTGCACTATAAAACAGCACCTCAGAATTATTCATTAGTAAAAATAGTTACTGATGAAATAAACTATGTAGAAGCAAATATGATCATTGTTTAGTCATCTGTCAGTTTTGCACAGGTTCACTTTCAGAGGCATCTGTGTATTTAAGATTTCCTTTGAAAACGACGTTATTTACAGTAAAATAAAACTTCCTTCTGACTGAATTGAATCTTCCCTCAAAATTACTATCCTACCTCTATTTCCAAGCTGAACAGATCTCTTCATGCAAGATACCAAACTGATTTGAAAGAATAGACGGTTACCGAATTTTTATCCAAGCTCACATGCAGTAACAGCTTCCTTTCCCTACTCCCTAATACCAACACATCGTTTATAAACAATTGAAAGAAAAATATGAAACGTTCTCAGAAACAAATGTCCAAAATCCAGCACTACAAGAGTGGTCTTATAAAGTTTCACGTCTGCTAGATCTAGTGCAATATGACTACTAACTGCAGTGTCTGTTGAAATACGGTCAAAATTCTCTTGCAGTATTCATCTGCCTGCACTCCGACAGCTGAAACAGAGACAGGCAAGAGGAAAACATATTCTCTGTAGGCTAAGCCCACCTGCTCTGTTTCAAACTCTGCTTTACTCCCCTTAAACTTTCTTCCTTAGAGCGGTTCCCAATGCCTACTCCCTTTCCTATACCTATGGGAGATTTATGCGAAGGGATATTTTCCCAGGTTGCCACACCACTGCATCGCGAATGTGACACTTATCTACATCCTGTACATCGTGATGATCACTAGATGAGAAAAGGAACAAACATCAAGATTCAGGGAAACCTCTTTACAGACTGGGGTGCCGGGAATAACACAAGGGAAGGAGGAAGACTCTAAGCACTGTAGGACGGGGGGGGGAAAGGCATCAGGAAAACGCTGGAAGGTAACAAGGCAGGGCCGCTCTCGGAAACCTCAAGCCACGACAAAAGCGCAGCTGTGCAGGGCAGCCGGGCGGCCGCCGGGGTCAGGCGAGCTTGGTCACAGCGCTGCCGCCCCGCTGCCCGGCAAGAGCACGGCACGGCTCTGCTCGAGGGGCGCGACAGAGACCGGCTGCAGACCCCCGGCCCAGCGTCTCGCCGGCGGGAGCGCTCCCGGGACCCGG
>WBNO01033063.1:11278-28054 GCA_013400575.1 Peucedramus taeniatus
GGTCCCGGCCGCAGCGGGGCGGGCGGAGCTGCACGGCGGTCCCGGCCGCAGTGGGCGGGCGGTGTTTGATGGGGGCGGCGAGCGTTGCATTGCGCTGCGGGCCGTGTCACTGGTCAGGGCTTGGTCAGGGCTGCCGCCGTGCCCTTTGCTCCTGCCCGCGAGTTTCGTCACACTCGGCTCCGAGGGCAGCTGGGGCTGGCCCGTCCTGCAGTTTTTTCGATGGAAACTGCAGTGACAGCTGTGACTGCTGTGCAGCAGCTGCCACCTCCCGACCATGTTACCTGAAAGGCTGCACCCCGCGGCCACGCACGAGGTAGGGATTGTTCGCTCAGAAGAGGCCAAATGCTTCAGTGCACAGCAGGCATTCAGAAAAGCCGCGAGAACACGTCTTTTTGTGACACGCTCCGGCGAACTGCAGTTCCTTGCTTAAAACAAAGACAATAATCCAATCAACCAAACCCCAACAGAAACTAAACTAAAGCCAAACCAAAAACTCAAACCATTTTTACTCAAACTCGGCCTTTATCAACGTGCTCACGTTTCCCCTTCCGCCATTTCCGCCAAGGGGTGACCTTTGGTTAAAAGCACCAAGACGTGTGTTCATTCTGTGTTTGCTCAAAGGAAATTAGGGCGTACATGAGCATTTCTTTTCCTTCACTTCCTGTTTCTGGTTTCTCTTCACGTTGATAAAGCTTATTAATGTATTTAGATGATTAGCACTCTTTTTCTCTGTTGCCGTGCCTGATTCAACTTTAATAAATTTGAGACGGCATGAGTTCAGAACAGTATTATTGTGGAAGGTCTCCATAATCTTGGTAAATTACAGAACAGCCAGCCCACCATCAGACAGTCTCTTTGTATCAGTGATACTATAGGCCATTTGAGTTCTGGGGCCTCATTCAGCACTGCTGTGCTGCACATAAACATAGCTGTGTTTAAACACTTAATTATTAGCCAGAAGCACCGTACAAAAAATCACTGAGGTGAATTGGCACTTTCTTTTCTTTCCCCCCTTCTAGAACACAGTTTCCAATTTCAACAGTTTGATATAAATCATAAAAATATTTCAGGACTTCCCTTTAATTTGGTTTGGTTTTTTTTAATATGGAAAAGCAATGCAAACATCTATGGCTTTTGCTTGTATTTAATTGTATTCCAAGTAAATAACTTTTTAAAATGGGAATTGTTCTGAGAAACGGCCTTATATATCATATTATAAAGCACTGACTGTTGACAGAAGCTGTGGACACAAGCTGTTTCATATAAGAAGGCAAAAAAATTATAAGTGATTTTGCCTCAAACTTACTCTCTTCTTTCCTTCTTACATTTTTCTTAATTCCCTGTTATCCTTTTCATGATAACATTTAAATTCATTACTTCAGTTTGAGTATCTTTGACTGTCTTAGGGAATGACCATATGTATAGCTGGAACTTGCAACAGAGTGGTGATGGTATGATGGTATATCTGTAAGAAGAAAAAGTGGAAGATATCCTAAGTGTGCTACTGGCAGGTCAGTTCTGTTCTGCTGTCTCTGGGTGTGTAGAGAATAATATTACAAGGGGTGTTCAAAGGTTTTGTAATGAAAGTGTCTTGGATATGAAGTCTAAATCTTGAAGTCATTGCTAGTTGCCTAACTAACGTCACACCATTAACAGTTGACTCTGTGACCTCACAGCCAATAGCACTGCTAGTTTATTTTAACTGATAAGCAAGAAACAGAAAGGAAACCCCTCTATTTTCTGGTGAGTTTCCTCACGATATTTGTATTCAAGGACATACATATTTGTGTTCTTCCCCTTCGTCCCTATGCCTTTTTTTTTTTTTTTATTTTTAACGAATCCGTCTTTTCAGAACAGATGTTGCTGTTCTTGTGATATCCACACGATGGCACGCAGTGACTTCTTTTTCAGCGTCTGTAGGTTTGGGCAGAAGGTTTACAGTCTCAGTAACTGAGAAGACCTTGAGGAGTACTAAGTCAACGGAGTGTTTTTTTAATAACTATGTAGTTAAGTAATTTCACAGAACTCTTGGTGACGACTTCTATCTCATTCTCTCAAACAGTTGTAACATTAATAATTTTTCTCAGTAATCATGATGGGCTGCCATGATCCATCTAAAACATCAGCCATCGTACAATGTCCTCATTTTTCTTTTATTATTAAGTATACTAGTTCATATTGGGGACCAGGGTGGATCTTAAGCAGAATTTAATTACTTCTACTGATATTTATAGTAGTTTACTAAAATTTAGTAGGGTTGGTAGACATGTTTCTTCCAAAAACATAATCAAATTTTAGTGATGAACATGTCTTCTAGCATTGTCAGTCAAGAGAAGAACTATTTAAGAGTTCCTACCTCCAGTGAGACAACTCAGGTGCTATTTCAGGCAGCTAGGGAAGAACTTCTGTTCCCTACTTATGCTACTTTAGCTATAGTTAGTGTCAATGAAAAGTATTTTTCTTTTTTTCTAGAGCACAAAAACCAGAATAAAGAAAAGAGAGCACATGTTCTGTCACCTGTGTGGGGCCCATGTCAGGTTACCTAACTGAACATAAGCTTTGAGGACTCATCCTAACCAACATTTAATGCAGAGTGGAATACACTCTGTTCATCTTGTTTTGCAGTAAAACATAAGATTTGTATCACATCACAAGCCTGTGCCAGAGTCCCTGTCTCTTACTACTGTGCTGCAAAAGCCTGCATTCCTATGCAAGGCTTAAGGTGAGAGCAGGAATATCCTGTTTCCTTCACGTGGTATGGAAAAATAGCAGAACCATATCTGCTGGATACTGGACCATTTAAGGGCTGTCCCAGCTAAACTGGAAATTCTGGTTACACCAGGCTCAGTGAAATATTCAGGAGCTGACTCAGAGAAAAGAGTGACATGTAGTAAAACTAGTAGCATTTTAGCCAGTTCCTTGGAAGTTTCCATTTCCAGCATGACAAAACACTCATTGATTCAGGAGTTCAATTCAAGGACACTCTGGCACTCCTTACTTTTAGTATGCTGAAACCAGGTGATGAAATCACAGATATGTACAAAACACTCTTGCTGGAACATCTAACAAATACCTGCTTTGAAAGTACTTTTTCTGTATTTTAGCCTGGAATAGAAACCCACAGAAGTTATTCTTTTGCATTAAAAAAATATTATCTTTATTTTTAGCAGTTTGAAGTTCTGTTTGGGTTGAATAGACCACTTTCTTCTAGGAAAAATATCTGCACATTAGTAAGATGGTATTGAGACTGTGTTAGATTACAGTGAAGCAACAGGTACTTTGAATGTCTGTTTAATAAGGCATAGATGATATTATCTGCTGAACATCTGATAATTGCGTAAAATTCTAAGAACTACCATTTGTGTGTTACTAAACCGTGTGTGAAAGACAAAACCGGTGCCGTTGAGGTATTAGAGAAATATTACATAAAAGTGTAGAACTTGATGCTTTTTGAAAGTTTATGTCAATTCTCAAGAATTCCTCCAGCTTTTGAATCCCTATTTCTCTCTCTGGTGTCTTTTCTCCACGCCAAATCCTCAGCTCCTTGAAAAATACAAAGCGTTGCTTGCAGCTAGCTTCCTATTATCTCTGCACAGCATTGTATTGTGCCATGCAGACATGCTTCATGTTTAGTCCTCAAAATTCTCTAAATTTTAATACTTCTTAAGCAACCAAGCCTTTTTTTTTCTAAAGCCTTTAAATGCATTTTAAGTTCTTCCTTCTTTGTCCATTTTCCTAAAATGGTTTAATAGGCGTCTCAGATTAAATAGTTGTAATTAACAGATTAGGTTGGATTATATGATGGCCATCTTAATGGCAAGTGTATTGTCACACATGCTTTTTCAGCCACAATTGACCCAGATTAAAATGTTTGTGACCAGTCTGTCCCTTATTATAAAAGCAACCTTTGGTTAATCATTTGGCAAAATATTCAGGAGAATCTTACTTAGAGAGACTTTGGCAGCTCAAAAAAAGTAATACAGGGCAAGGCAGCTCAGGCAGCTTACCACCTTGAAGATAACAAAATGAGATTCTTGTATGTTTGACAGATTCTGGTCCAAAATATCTTGCATTTCTCAACAATCAACACAAGTTGCTATCAGAAGTCTCACAATGGAATGTAGAAGAACAAGACTGGGGATCTAGGTGAGAGGAGATGTTTATTGTCCTGATGTTTGCAGATGAATAGATGTTAGGCAACTCAGAGGTCAGTGTCAAGCTACTTCTGCAGAAATGGTGTGCAAGAAACATAGGAAATGGCATGTAAGAAATGTGTTACAGGAAGTAACTGAGATAGATGAGATCTTTTAAGAAAGTAATAAACAATGGGACAGGCAATGGATTTTTCAGCTCATTAAAGTTAAGAAATACCAGCAATAACTTAATTACAGATTTTGGTGACTCTGCATAATATCTGCTTCTCATGAGTTGTAAAGCAAACAAAAATTAGATACCAAAATATTTTCTGACCCAGAACTTAATATGACTTGGCTCTTATTTTCTGCTTTTCATGGGGAAGAGTAGAAGACAAAGGTACTAAAGGTTTACAGAAAAAGGCAATCCTCAGAGGGAAAAGCCTCTTAGAAGGCCATAAGCTCAAGTGGGAATGTGCATGGAGATAAAAGGAGCAGATATTTGATGTTCATGAAGCTTCTTAAGTTTGGGAACACTTTACAAAAGAAAGTAAATCAGCTTGTCAAAACTGTTTGTCTTTACTACAGAAATTTGTTTCACAACAACATAAAGTATAAAAGGATTGAACCAGTGACCACTGAATTAATTCATGGAAATGCCATGAAGAACAGTACCCTCTCAAAACCACAAGAGATGTATCTACCACTCTACCCCAGTGGTAGATTTGCTTTTTTTTCTGTCCAGCAATACCCTGCCTACGCACTGTAGTCTCCTTACAGAAGAGATTTTGTTAGTTTTCAGCCTATGAGGGATAAAAGTTTTTCACCTATGCAGTAACATCAGAAAAAGCAGAAAATGAAAATTATTGTCGTACAATGTATTGTCTGACATTGCAGGGAGGATGTAATGCAGGAAGTAGCTACAATGTTTTTCCATGTATGCTAATTATGATTTTTAAGATAATTTACTTCTTTCCTTCTCTGGGCTTGCTGTTCCAGCCTTTATCACAGAGTAAGCAACAGGTGAACAAACAAGAAAGATTCTGATGAAAATTTCTCATTGCTCAAAGGAACCTGTAGTTTGTAATACTTCTGCTGCCACCAACATGTGATGCATGTTCAAGGCACGCCTACATTTCTGATGGCACTGCCATCTGTATAAGACAACTGCTCTTTCAATAGCAATCTTCTTAATATTGCCTATTGAAGAAACAGCCTAATCATCCCTTGTGTCTGCCACTGCAGAGAAGTCATTCTCTCTTCAAATATGCCATTTGAGCACAAATTTGTCTTTTCTTAACACAGGAAGTATTTGCACAACAGCAACGGAAAAGTGTTAGCCATAATTTCCTTGATTTTTGGGCTCCATCCCATCTGCCGTGCACGCACTTGCAGTAGTCCTGCAAGCAACCAGTGCCAGACCCAACAGTGCTGCGGACAGAAGAGTAAGGCTGCATCAGTCTCCCAAAAATTGTCTCAGTATGGGCAGAGTGCCGTCACTTGTCCTTGCTAGTAAGCCTAGCTGGGTGCTGCCCTACTCATTTTCTTAATCATACCAAGCTATGAATACAAAAGGCATGTACAAAGAAGAATCCCAGAAGTAACACAAGGCTTGCTCTGCATGACGCAGCTGGTATGTTTGTTGCTAAATCAGTTATATTGTGGAAAGACTGTACTGCTTCTTCAATTTTCCCAGTTCAGCTGCATCCAAACGCAATGAAAATGACTTATTTTTCTCATTGGGAGTTACAATTAAAAATCATTCTTTCCCCCACCCTGCCCCTCAAAAAACACCCCCAAAAAACCACCAACAAAAAGCTTCCCATCCAAACCAAATAAAACCAAAAAAAACCCCAAAGCTCAGGATTGTTTTAGGACATCTCCTATTCCACTTACTTTCTCAAGGGTTTCATGAGCTGCAGAGGTTCAAAACAAGTTATCTAAATCAGTACTAGCTTCATGTGGAGATGTTCTAACCAGTTTTTCCACATTATTAATATCCCTACCTCCTGCACATGGATTGCTCATTTTGCCCCACACTGTTTACCTTGGCAAAGAAATAGCAGTGGTAACCCATAATTTATGCTACAAAACAGGTTGAGCAGAAAATTCAGTAGAGCCTGCTTTATATAACAGAACTAATTACCCTTAAAACTAAGGTTTTTCATCAGTGTAGTATCAGACACGTTTAATAATACTATTAATATAATCCTTCATTTCCTAAAAAATAAACCAGAGATTCATGAATGCTGTCAACCCTGTACTTGCACATGTACTTGGCAACCAGAATGTACTAACATGGAACAGATATTTTGAGATATTGCAAAACATTTACTAGTGAGTGAGAAAGGGCACCATATCCTGGGGTGGTTTGAATGATCTTCTACTTCCTTCCTTGACAGCAGAGAAGAAATAGTATGTTTTCACATCAGACATGTGACTTCAACTATCATTAACTGTCTCTGTAGATAAGTAAGAAAGTGGCACAAAAGTACTCAAAATGTTTTATCTGATGCCAAGAATATAAAAAAAACCCAGCTGAGCAAACTAACAGCATCTTCTTTTAAGGAGAATTCAAGTCATGGAAGATAATCTGTATAAACATCTGGTTTGATCCACATGTTTGTTTTTATGCCAAATATTTAATAAATGTTTACTGCCCATAGTAGGTCTATAAACTAGAATATAAATTTATGAATCTCTTGCCTTGTGAAAGAACTTAGATTCATAAAATGGTTTGGGTTGAAAGGGACCTTAAAATACTCTAGTTCCAACCCCCAGCATGGGAGGGGATACCTTCCACTCAACCAGATTACTCAGAGCCCCATCCAACCTGGCATTAAACAATTACAGGGATGAAGCATTCATAGCTACTCTGGGCAACTTGTTTCAGCACCTCAGAAACCTCACAGTAAATAATTTCTTCCTTATATCTAATATATATCAACAGTTTAATGCCATTACTCCCCATCCCATCACTTAATATTCCTGTTAAGTCACTCTCACCCTTTCTTATAAGCCTGCTTTAGGAACTGAAAGGCTGCTCTTAGGTCTCCCCAGAGTCTTCTCCAGCCTGATCAACACCACCTCTCTCAGCCTGTCATTCATAGGAGAGGTGCTGCAGCCCTTTGATCATCTAAGTGGCCCTCCCTTGCATTTGTTACAAAAGGTCCTTATCTGAGGTTGGGGGCCTCAGAGCTGGATGCAGCACTCAAAGTGGGGTCTCATAGGAGCAGAGTAGGGGGGCAGAATCCCCTTCCTTGCCCTGCTGGCCATGCTGCTTTTGTTGTAGCCGAGGATACAGTTGGCTTTCTGGGCTGCAAGCACACGTGGCTATATCACTTAAAGTTTCTTGTCAGCCAACACACCCAAGTTCTTCTCTGGGCTGCTATCAATCTGTTCTCCTCCCAGCCTGTATTTGTGCTTAGGATTGCCCTGATCCAAGTGCAGGACATTGCTTGGCCTTGTTAAAGTTCATAAGATTTGCATGGGCCCACCTCTTAAGCCTATCAAAGTCCCTCTGGATGGCATCTCTGCCCTCCAGTGTGTTTATACAACATAGTTTGGTGTTGTCAGCAAACTTGCTGACTTAATACCAAATGACCCAGAAGTTTGATATATTTGAAAAATCTTTGAGAAGCTGTGAAATAACACATGGCATCAACAAATGCAGTTACACTTTTTCTAGTCTTCCAGTTCACCACAATCCCCTGTTTCTGACACCTCACTTTCCACATCACTCCTTAGTCAACAACTCAAAATCCTCCAGAATGCTGAATTTAGAAACAAAGAAACAAGCAAATTTTGTAGAGCATGGTGCTGTGACCATTCTTGTAGGGAGCCTGTTCCAGTGCCCAACCCCCTTCTGGGTAAAGAGTCTTGCTATCCAACCTAAATCTCCCCTGACACAACTTCAGGCCATTCATTTGGGTCCAGAGAGAAGAGATCAGTGCTTGCCCTTCTTCCCCTCATGAAGAAGTTGTAGCCTGCAATGAGATCTGTCCTCAAGTCTCCTTCAGGCAGAACAGACCAAGTGACCTCAGCTGCTCCTCACACAGCTTCCCCTCAAGGCCTTTCACCCATCCTTGTGACCCTCCTTCACATGCTAACAGTTTCATGTCTTTCTCATACTGATATCAAAAACTGTCCCCAGCACTCGAGCTGAGGCTGCCCCAGCTCAGAGCAGAGCAGGACAATCCCCTCCCTTGCCTGGCTGGCAATGCTGTGCCTGATGCCCCCCAGGACAGGGCTGGCCCTCCTGGCTGCCCGGGCACTGCTGACTCATGGTCAACTTGCCACTGACCAGGTCCCTTTCCATGGCACTGCTTGCAGCATCTCATTCCCCAGTCTCTCCGTACATCCAGGGTTGTCCCATACCAGATAAAGAATCCGGCACTTTCCCTTGTTGAACTTTATATGGTTGGTGATTGCCCAGACCCCTGATTTGTCAAGGTCTCTCTGCAGGGTCTTCTTGCCCTTGGGTGAGTCAACACCTCCTACCAGTTTTGTATCATCTGTGAACTTGCTCAGTATCCCTTCCAGTCCTACATCCAAGTCATCTGTGAAGATGTTGAAGAGCAGAAGGCTGAGGATGGGGTCCTGTGGAACCCCACCAGTGGCAGGTCCCCAGTCTGATGTCACCCCATTCACTGTAACCCTTTGTGCATGACCCATGAGCCAGTTGCCCACCTATCCTCTGATGCTTTTATCCAGCTGTGGGCTGCATATTTTGTCCAGAAGGATCCTCTAGGAGAAAGTGTTGAAAGCTTTACTGAAATCCAAAAAGATTGCATTAACTGACTTAAGGGTACTTAAAGATCAAGCTAATTCTGATTTCAGATAAATAATCAGTAGATTAGTTTAAATAATCAGTAGATTTTTTAAAAAAATCAATGGAACAGTAATGGTGTAAGTAAAAATAAATTACAGGAGTGCCTCCCTTTATACTTCGCTTTTTCACAGTATAATGAAACCGTATCCATTTTGCTCCTGTGGGCTATTTGTCCATGTATATGTTTCCCAGGAATATGGACTTTTCAGTTTCAAACTGGTAAAAAAACTAAGTGACTTTTATTCATAAATTCCAAAGCTGAGGTAATTGTTTCCTGTGCATTATTTGGTATTATATAAAGTGATTTTTATTCAATCAGTTTTTGATCCTGAACCTCATCCTGAATTTCTGAAGAATCATGACTGATACAGAAAAGATCTTATAATGGATACTTGCTTTATTACCAAATCCCGAGTATGTTCAGCATGAACCATCTACTACTTCACTTTATGCCTCTTCACAATTAGAATGTGCAATGCAATATTTTGCTGTGGGGGAAATGAGGATTTTTTAAAATCTTTTTGTCTTTGAACATAGCTCTGTCCATGTGTGTGTACGAAAGGAGAAACAGGATGAATGATACATGCTTGTGTCTTTATTTTTGTGAGAGCACCAGACAGTTTCCCAGAATAGTCTATCAATACACTACTTCATACAGAAACCCACGGTAATATGCCAAAAAACCAAGACTGTCAACACTGGACCTTGCTCTGAGATTTAAATTAATATTTCTGTGTTTTGTGCAGACCATAAATTGTCTTGATCATATATTGAAATATTACTCAGGAAGTGGCTGCAAAAGCAAAAGTTGCAAAGGATTTGGACACTAATGTCAATGACTGCAGCAATGCAATCTCCACATCTATGCAGATCATTTAATCAATAAACCTAAAAGCACTTCACAGAAGAAATAAATGCCCTCTCTGTTTAATTCAGAAACTACACATACAAGAAAATCCATACATCAAGTCCTCTTTTATCTTGGTTTGCATTAGAAACAAATTTTTGCTATTTTTTCAAAAGTTTCATTTTTTTCAGCTTTTAAGATAACTGGGCTGCTACTGAGGACTAAGTACAGTGTTGATAACAAGAAATTAAACCCTTTCTTTCTGACAAGGTTCTTACCTGTAACTCATCCTCAAGAGATATATACTTACTGCTTTTTTGGTTGTTTCCTTTTTTAAAATACTTACTTCTACCACAAAACAGCACCACTTAAGTTTAGCAGAGCACTACGTGATAAGGCTTAGAAATAGAAGGACCAATGGAAAAAACCCAGAGAGATCCATCAGAAATTTTGTCCCTCAGGAAGGTTTACTGAAGCTGCCAGAAGAAAACCCCGAAATGCGAGAAGTGTGCTTTTTCTTCACACTGGCTTGCATGGTGCTGTGTTTTGGATTTGTGCTGGAAACAGTGCTGGCAGCTCAGGGGTGTTTTCATGAGCAGCACTTACACAGTGTCAAGGTCTTTTCTGCTCCTCACTCCACCAGCAATTCGGCTGGGCACACAAAAAGAGTAGAAAAGGGGACACATCTGAGACAGCTAACTCCAACTGATACCACAGTTCATATGGCATCGTGCTAAACATATCAACCTAAGAGATGAAGAATACAGGGGGTAATGTTTGGAGTGATGACATTTGATTGTCCCAAGTCACTCTTATGAGTGATGGAGCCCTGCTTTCCTGGGAGTGGCTGAACATCTGCCTGGCCCTCTGGAAGAGGGGAAAAAATTCTTGGTTTTGCTTTGCTTATCTGCACAGTTTTTGCATTACCTATTACACTGTCTTTATCTCAACCCATGAGTTTTCTCACTTTTACCTTTCTGATCCTCTCCCCTATCATGCTGTAAGGAAGTATGCGAGTAGTTAGATGGGGCTTGCTTCTGAGCTGGGATTAAACAACAACACAAAGAAAATTTTATTGTTCTGGATACTGAAATTACTTTACTAGTTGATACATAAATGAAACTACATGTTCATCAGACTGTACTAAGGAAAGGTACTAAGTATTCTTGACTTAGAAAGTATGAAACTGTTAAAAGGTATCACATATGAAGAAGAAATTTAGGAAATTTTTACAAGAGACCTCAATTTTATAGGCAGTCTTAAAATCTTAGGGAAGTTCTTGTTCAGCATCTGTTTGTGACAGACATGAGACAGGCAAACTTGAATAAAATATTTACATAAGACACAGATTTAAACTAAAGAAAAGAAAAGAAAAGAAAAGAAAAGAAAACAAAACAAAACAAAACAAAACAAAACAAAACAAACAAACAAAAAAAACACAACCAAAAAAAAAAAAAACCCAAAAAAAACCAAACCAAAATAAAAAAAACCCAACAAAACACACACACCAAAAAATAAAAAAAAAGGAGTGGTGAAATGCAGAACATAAACTGACTAGTCTGTAATTAGGACCCCACATGTACCCTCCAGGGCAGAACAATAACAAAACCACTAACTCCTGGGGACATGAAGAAACAAGGCACATTTGGAAACTGCAGTCTGGAAATTCAACAGGAGAAGTTTGGAAAGGGCCTTGTGAAAATTGTATAAAGGTACAATAAAATACACATCCCAGCAATATCCACCCTTTTGATAAAATTTCTCCATTTTCAAGAACTTACACCATCTTCAAAAGCCTGTGGACAACAATGAAATTCCTAATAAAAATGAAATTACACTCTTATGCTGCAGTACACCCCTCTAGGAACTATTCAACAAGCAGCTGCATCTAGTTGTATGAATAAACCCATTGTAATTTATGGTAATGTGCAGGCTATATGATTGTGTGATGAGCTTACAGTAAAGTCCCAAAAAGGAAATAACTGAATTATATACCAGGAGACAATTCTTATTATAGATTCAAGTTACTAAATATACAAGTGAAAGGCAATCTTGTGTTGC
Organism: Peucedramus taeniatus; assembly: GCA_013400575.1. Lineage (NCBI taxonomy): Eukaryota > Metazoa > Chordata > Aves > Passeriformes > Fringillidae > Peucedramus > Peucedramus taeniatus. The sequence continues at coordinate 23,151 of WBNO01033063.1, forward strand.
AGGAATTATGCAGCTGCCACCTAGTCCATGTTAGGAATTTTGTAAATGCCACCTCAACAGGGCTCAGCCCTAGCTTCCTGCCTGAAGGAGACAGGCAACCAATCTGCTGAGTAAATAACTAGTTTCTTTATCTGACATACAGAGGAGCTTGAGTGGTGTGGTCCAAGGAGGGACCCCCATTCCAGACCACACACCCAACTATACTTTGGTTGCTGGGCTGACATTTGTCTGAAAAATTACCATGTTCCCTTAGGAATGTTTCATTGGTTTCTAGCTTCATTCTGATTGCATCTGCCACTTTCATCTAGTTTTGTGGCTGCATCATTAGCTTTATCAAAAGGTTTACTCTCAGAGAGTTCTTGCAGCCTAAGGCCTCAAATACTTTAGCTTCAAGTGCTATGCAAGGCTATTAATCCTAATAATTCTCAACACTTGGAAATACACAGTTTATTATTTCCTTAGGGAATGGAGCACCTTATCCAATTACGGAAAATATCAGACTATGAATTTTATCCACAATTGACATGATACAAAAGAATTCCCACAGGAGTACTGGAAAATTTATGTGTTCAGCTTTCATAATTCCATGCAATTTCTCAGGAATCACATATACAGTACTTTTATGAACATATTATATGGGGACTGACTGCCCAGAGGGACAGAGAAGGACATTCTGTTTCCTGCATAACAAGTTTTAGTAAAAAAATCCTTACAATTGAAATCTTGAAACATTTTCAGCTGATACCAGTAGAACAACCCCGCTATAAAAAAGGAACTCACAACAATGGATAACATACAGTGAAAGTCTAGCTGAAAAAAAACCCCAAAAATAATAAAAATACTGCCTTTTTAACAGAATTTACACAGAATGTCATAAGAAAAGCCATTCAGGGAAATTATGAGTAGATGTTGAAAGCTTAATGCTAAAGACAGAACAAAGTAAAGATAAGAGGCCTGTTCTGTACATACAAATAACATTTAAAGGAACTTTAGGTTCATGGTCCTGCAGCACTCAGGAGGGAAGAAGTAGGAAGAGTCAGAAATGGAGGGGTGAAGTTGAACCTGAGAAGACGCCAGAGTGACTAAGGGGAAGGTGTTTTTAGTTTTGTCCTTTTCTTTTTTTCCTCTCACCATTGCACTCTAATTGACAGTAAATTAATCTTTCCCAAGTTGAGTCTGTTTTGACCATGATGGTAACAGGGAGTAATCTCCCTGGCTTTATTCCAATCCATGAGCTTTTCCATCTTATTTTCTCATCCTGTTCTGTGAGGGAAGCAAAGTAAGAGAGCTGGGTAGGCATCTGGCAGCAAGTCAAGGTCAAACCCACCTCAGTGGTAGGACAAGAGGCCCCTATTTTACCCAGTGTATGTTTTACAACAATTTTGGGAACTCAGGGTTGCAATCCACTCCATATTCTGTAATTAGTACTAACTGCCAGCCAGTAACTTGGAAGAAATTTGTCCTAGCATGTCCTTGATCATACAGTACTGACACAGTCCATTCAGAAACTTATTTTAAATTTACCTGAAAAATTTGCCTCTCAAACAGTATCAGAATTCTGTGTAAGCACACAATAGGTAAAGTGAAATAGTATTTTCAATATGTATTACACATAGTCTGAGGAAGAAAACATGACCTTCCCTAATGTACTTTAGCATGAGCCACTCTTGTCCCTACAAATTAATACTGACCCATATGACATGACAAAGTAGGGACTTTATTCCAAAGAGAAGCACACTACAATGTGCTTTAGATATGCTTTTCTTTATTTTCAAAAATGGGTTGAGGTGTCTTTCTTCTGTCAGACAATATTTTGTGTTAAAATGGTTTTGGCAGCTGCAATTATCTTCTTCAGACCTTTTTACTTCAGCACACGGTGGTCACATTTTTGGCACACTCCACCCCCAACCCCGATTTATGTGGAGGCTCCAACTTCAAGAGTTCATCTGCAAATTGAAGATTACTTTTTTCCCCTACTCAGGTACAGAGAAAGCAGAATTGGTAATCTAGGGCAAGAACATTAAGTCTCATAAACTTTACAAGAAAGGTAAATGTTGCTAGGGATGTTTATGGAGAAGATAATAAAAATTTCTGGATTGGAGCAACTCTTTCCGTAGAGCAGGCTAATGCAGTAAGATCACACTCTATGAAGAAACCTTTAAGCCCTCGCAGGATTCAAAACTGAGGTTAGGATCCTCTGTCTGTCTGAGGATAGATTAGGATCTTGCATCTTTCTAATGTTAGGTCTGAATTATCAGAAGAAATAGATCTTTGGGTTACACTTACATGATAGAAAAATTAAGACAAGTAATTTTTTACAAAGGTTAGTAGGGAAGCTCTTATTACAAAATGCTAGACCACTGTCTGATTTTTCAGAAAAAGAAAACTTTACTTCCTTAAAACTAGTAAAATTACAAGAATTAGCAGTAAGCATGAGGTTTTAAAAAATCTCTACCACCTCAACTTTTGACATAGCAAAAAATACCTAAGGTATTTAGAAACATTTTGTGTATTTTATGTTTTCCAGTAAAAAACCTAGAAGCCTGGAGGCAGCTTTTAGGAGTCAAATTACAAATGAGATACTAATATCAAATCAGAGAAAGTATATCTATGAGACAGCTGTCCTCCTTATTCAAAATACATTTAAGCTGTACTCTCCTGCACCATAACTACGTAAGTTTAGCCATGCACAGAAAACTATATTTGAAACTTTCTCAATGTTGCTTGCATGTACTTGTTCTCACTGGGTTGTTAGTCTTACTTCACCAATCAAATATTCATGTACAAGCTGATTTCATTCAAACCAATCAAAATTCACAGCAAAATCATTTATGTATTTTAAATTTCCTATATTTGTAACTTGCTTTTTGTTCACTTTTGTCTTTATTTTGCCTCTAAGTTCCATTTTTTCTACTGTTTTTTCTGTTAGAAATTCCAAAATTTTGAACAACATAACTTTTTTGTTTTACAGCTGCCATACAGTCACATCTGTCACTGGCCTGTCACATGGCAGCTTGTGGACCCTGTCATCTTTGTATTCTCTGCTCAAGGTTAGAGGAGTAAAAACCAGGCACAAACCCATTTAATCCATTTTTTTAGGAACAGCTAACAAAAACTATCCATGAACAGAACTCTAAGTGAAACACAGTCCTTGAAATGTCACAAAGCTGCACTAAAAACATAATGGGTTTCTGCCAGCATGGTCAGCCAAGGATCACAACCTCTGTAATTATGTCCGTGTATAGAGAACTGCATTTTTTACTTGTGCCAAAGTTGGAGAATAACAGACTTAACTTCAGTTCTCTACCTGAAATAATTACATGCAGTAATGACTTTAATGCCTTTTTTATTCTCTCCACAGGAAGTAATTGTTAGATGGTACTTTGTTGGTGCACCAATATGTATCAACTCTAGTTGGTGACTTTGCATCAGACATCTTTGCATCTGAAGCTTTGAAAGTAATTAGGGCAGGGTGGATGGAAAACAGTGAGAGCGAACATCTGCCCCTAAAGCTTACCCAGTTCATTCTCTTAAGAACACTGGTGTTCAGCTCTACTGCTTGTATTGCAATTGCAATCCTGTGATGTTTTGCAGGTGGCTTAGCAAGAACAAATACTTAAAATTATGTTATGATTTATTTTTCTCATTTACATGGAAGACGAACAAGACACAGTTACTGTCTATAATCATAAATCATTAGCAATTATAAAATATTACTCTTCATGGGGAAAACTAACAGGAAATCCTGCCCAGTCCCCCAGATTTCTGTCTGGTAGAGACTTCTCTTACCAGCCTTTGCTGGGTTTACAGATAAAAGACCTGTTTGGCATTGGTGCTCCATGAACAATCAAAAGGGAACAAGAAGTTCAGCCCTATAAATAATAGACACATTAGAAAATCAAATTTCCCCCCCCCATCATCTGTCAGGAAAAGGGGAAAAAAGGGAGAACTGCCAAGCTAGCATGCAGCTACACACTAATTCTTTACTCAGCATATATATATATATGTGTGTGTATATGTGTTCATATATATTTATATATATTGTACATAATATTATATTATATTATTATATTATTTTATATCATATTATATTATATTATATTATACTGTACTATACTATATTATAATTATTACATTATTAGCATTATACACCAAAGAACTGCAGCATTACAAACACATGAAAACCACAAAATCCTCAGGCACCAACTCCAGGCCTGTGTGTGTTTCAGGGGTGGCAGTGCCAGCCCGGGGTGCCCGCCTGGCGCCGGCGGCCGAGGACTCGGTGGACACGCTGCTGCAGCGCATGGCCCAGCAGGACGGGCCACCCACGCTGGACAAAAGCCTGGAAGCCGTCATGGCCAACCCTCCCTCGGCCAGCCCGGCCCGGAACCACTCCAGGGAGAGAGCCCTGGGCAAGCAGGACGGGCTGGGGGCTTCCAGCATGGCCGGCGTGCCCAGCAGCGAGGGCATGTCCCTGCTGCAGGACAGGCTGCCTGGCAGCTACTCCCCCAGGCACCTCAAGAGGAGCGTGGTGGAGGCCATGCAGCGGCAGGCGAGGAAAATGTGCAATTACAACAAGATCCTGGCGACAAAAAAAAATCTGGACCACGTCAACAAAATCCTGAAAGCCAAAAAGCTGCAGAGGCAGTCGAGGACGGGGAACAACTTCGTGAAGCGGCGGCCGGGGCGGCCTCGCAAGTACCCTCTGCAGGCCGTGGTGTCCATGCAGGCTTTCCAGGCAGCCAGGATGGTCAGCCAGGAGCTGGAGGACAGGGAGCAGAGCAGCAGCCCCCTGCACCTGGGGCCAGACACCATCACAGACGTCATCGAAGCCGTGGTGCAGAGCGTGAACCTCGACCCCGAGCACCGCAAAGGCTGGAAGAGGAAGAGGTGGCTGCCCGAGG
>WBNO01033063.1:28532-40085 GCA_013400575.1 Peucedramus taeniatus
CCACTCACACCCCATACCTCCATCCCCACTTCCCCTCTCTCCTCTCCTTTTTGGTTCCACTTGTGTCCTTTTGCTTCTTTCTTTCCCCTTCTCATTTTCCTTTTCCCTTTCTTCCCCTGCTTTTCCCCTTTCACACTTCTTTTTTTCTTAGTTTGTTTTGTTTCTCCACTTTCTGTCTGTCTTCAGACAGACAGAAAGTTCGCCTTTTCCCGCGGCAGTGCATGCAGGGAACCCCGGGAAGGCTGTTGCACTCCAGGGACGGTGTTGGCTTGGTGGGAAATCTGCTAGCGATAACAGGGTTTAGGGTTCATGATGCTCCTGAGGTGTTGCAGTAGTAGGTTGTGGTGCTTTTTTTTCCTCTTTTTCTCCCCTCAACTCACTGTAACTGGGAAAACTCTGAAAAAAGTTCTTTTTCGTCAGAATAAAAAAAAAAAAAGCTGTTAAGAAGGTTGTAAATAGGGGTTTTTTGTGGCCCAGGTTGGGTGAGAGGACTGAGAAAGAAGCCTGACAGGAGACTCAGTTATGCTCTGGCATTTTGCCTTCTTTCAGCGTTACTCGGAAAAGTGGACTTCTTTGTGGGAAAGAGGAGGAGTGGCAGCAGGAGGGAATTGCCATTTTGGAGTCTGCTATTTTAAATTTAATTTTTAATGGAATATGAGGTATTTGACCACAGAGCTGGCAAGAATAGTGTGGTAGTGAGAGAAGAGGGGACAAATCTAGCTTTTCTGTCTTTCAACTTGAAAATCTTTATGAAAAATAGTGCAGTATTCGTAGCTCAAGTTGGAGATCACCTAGATTGCTTTTGAGAGTTGGTGTATACAAAAGAAAATATTTTCTCTCCTCAATGATTAGCTATTCTGCCTGTAATATATACCAGTATCAGCATAGTGCCTTTACTACAAAATCTGAATTATCTGGGGTAATACTCACTTCCTCAGGCCAGAAGAGCCAAAAGTTGCTAAAAAACCTGATTAATACCTTTGCCAAGTCTTCCTTTTTTCCTAACATAAACCAAATGCAAGGCAAACATACAAGCTAAAGATTTGCAGTCTATTTGCTGAAAATACTATGTTTACTCAGCAAAATCCTGCTCTCCAATTTTGTTTCTACATTAGGAAACCCACTGCTAGTCTTATTAAAAGAGTTAATTTTGGTTTTTTAATAATTCCTCTCAGTTTAGCTTTGGATTTCAACATAATTCAAAAGTTCTCCCTTTAGTCTGTTTCATAAGCTCCTGAAACTAGAAAACACCTAACTATCAACATGGAATTATGTCTTAGAAAAGGCAAAAAAATGTAGTGCCACAGAAATGTATCCTACCCAGTAGTAGAAGTGAAGTGAGTTTCAGTGTTAGGTTTACTTCATAGCTCCAGAGACACCACTTTTTGCAATGTCCATCACTATTATACATAGGATAATTGTGTTGCTGTTAGAGGAACTTAATAAAAAAAACAGAAACCTCGTCTTGGAAGACTGTGATAGAGTATCTCAGGAAGTTCACTGATGATTATTTAGTTGAACTGATGAACTATAACTGTAGATATGGCTTTAAAATGCTGGCTTCTCCATAGGGCTAAAGAAAATCTCAGAATATTTTCTATGTTGTGCTTGAAGAGGGATCCAAGTACTCTAAAATTTGACAGCTTCTTCCTTCCACCTTCCTTCTGGTTTTATAGGTTACCTTTCCTGCCAGTGTGCCCCATTATTAAATACAGCATTGGCACAAGGCAGCAATGAGCAAAATTTTTTGTGTGGGCATGAGGAGTGCAGCAACTGCTCTCTTCCTGGCAATTATAGGTCCTACTTTAGAATAATGTGAAAAAAAATAGGTGTGTGTTTTATCTTGAAGTAGCCAAAGTGTACAAGTTACCTTGAGGAACACTGGGCAGTTCTACCGCGTATTAAATTGGCCAACATTAGTTTAAAGATTTCATTATTTTTTGTTTTGTGATTCATATTTTCAGTGTTAGTAACCTTTAGGTACAACCTATCTTTTTGTCCATACTAAGAGTCACAGGCTTCTTGAGGTAGGAACTGGTCACTGAATGACTTTACCATAATGTCTTTACTCTCCTTAGTTGAAATTTTTACTGTTAGCTCTGTCTGTGGGGCCTCTAAGGATAAACAGGATTGGAAATAGTAATAAGGCTTTGAACTGTTCTGCAGAAGGTTTATGTGATACAGTAACATAGGAGAGTACTAAAAAGGCCAGTAAAACTGACTGCTTTTTCAATTTACAATCTATGCAGAGTGTATGTTCATGTAAATGTTACTCATTTTTTGAAACAAATATACTTCAGTGTGTTAGATTCCTAACAACTGAATGCAATATCTTCAAATAACCTGGAGGTTTGAATTTATTTTCATCCTAGTTTTAGCTCTGAAAAAACAGCTGTCTACTTTTAGCTACTCTCAGTATTTGATTTCCATGTAGTGGTGGATCTAGCAGTACTAGTCACTTGTGGAGTTTTGTTTAAAGCCATCTTCCAACTTAACAAAGAACTATAAATGTGTTGGGTTTTTTTCTGTAAAAAGGTATTTTCCCTTTTTTATTGTTTTCTTGAGCACCTCTGAAGGAAAAGCATGTACTCCTACAGAATGTTGTCAGTCACAAACAACTGTGCCCACATGAAATCCTGCTGAATGTGATTTCAGAATTAAGGGTCCCATAAAGGCTTATGGTAAGCCAACTATACAGCTGATGAACAGTTCTCATTTTCACTAAGACCCAAGACTCAACACTACCTAACAGAACAAATATGAGTTCTTTGATTTATTTACAGACTACTGTCTACTTTCAAGATTGTGCTGCTTGGTGTCATGGAAAGCTGAGTAAATGACTCCTGTGTCTGGCAGATTTTTGCAGATGACACTGCAGTCCACAGTCCGCAGTCTGTCTTTGTGTTTATGCATGTTTGTGTTTATACAAGCTGCTTACTGCTTTGAAAATCACTTCCTCATCAGAATGAATGTTCTGCATAACTGAATCTGAATGGAATCATGGTAATTGTAGTAACTACAGGATGTGTGTGCTTTGAAGCATTCTGGATATGCCTTCTTAAAATGTTAGGACTTCTCAGCAACTCCATCTTCGTGGCCCCACTGGCTGGAGAGTTCCCCAGAGGCCCTCTGGTTGGATCTGTTGTTGCACTCGCCCTGGACCAATGTGTGTGTGCCAGAGATGGGAGTGGGGTTGCTCCTTCCACTAGCAGCACATTGTGGTGCCAGAGCAGCGGCGGGGTGGCAGAGGTTGTGCTGTGCCGATGGCCAGAGGCTGGTGTCCTGGCTGCTGGAGTAGCGGTGCCCTGCTTGGCTGTACACCCTCACAAGCATCCTCATTTTTAGGATGACTGGACCAGCTGCTCCAGTCCAGCCTGTCTGCACGAAACTTCCATGCCAGCTCTGGTCTCCCTCCAAGCTGTGGTGTACTCTTGTAAAAGTGTTTTGTTTGGTGGGTTTTTTTTTTTCTTTGTTTTGGAGATTTTGGGTGGTTTTTGTCTCGAAGACCTAGGTTTCTCATGGAATTTTGTGTTTGCTAGAAGGCAAGCTGAAATTACCTTGGTTTTGTTTAGTTATACCATACAGTTTGTAGACAGTTTGTAGACAGCAGTAAAGAATAATTTTGGCAGGAAAGAAGGAAGTGGGCAGCTAACTCAGCCTTTGTACTAACTGTCCCAACTACCAGCAAGGCTGTAAGTTTCCCCTTTTAATGATGACTGCTTCAGAAATACAGATTTTGACTTGAGGAAGCAGTAAAAAAAGGAAGTGGGTCAGGTATGTAAATTCTGCAACTGAACCTCAGCTGAGAGTGAAACGAAGGCTGCCAAATAAAGCATTTCCTCCATAGCCTTACAAACCTTCCTCCACCTCTCCCACAGTGCCAATTGCTGCCTCTGACAAGGTAATTCTCTAGTGTGTGCACTAAGCTGTGCAGAGCTAAAGTTTTAGTGATGTTAAAAGCTTAACTGAATGCAGTCTGAAACTATATTTAATGAGTGTTCTAGGCTCAGTAGGTATATTAGGTGTATTATTAGATGAAAGGCAACAAATCTTACCCTGTAAAGATCAGCTTTTGTGAATGGGACATGATCAAATTTTAGGACTTTAAATTGTGAGCGTAAACAAGTAGTAACTTATTGTTAAAACTGGTCTGAGGAAGCAGTATACCAGTGAGAGAAATTTACAGGGGAAAAAATCCACATAAAGATAAGAGCCATGTTAATGTGTAAATGTTTGCAGGTCTCATTTTAGTATAATGAAAATGCCGGGTCTGATTATTCTGAGGTCTGAACAATAGAGGAATTGCACCCAGCTGGGTATACAAGGTCTTTCTGAATGGGATTCTTTATCCTGCACTCAACTAAGTTTTATTCCTAAAATGGGAGCACGAAAGACTTCTTAGCAAGCTTTATTCTTTGAAAATTTTAGAAGGTGAAGACTGCTGTGGTCACTTTCAATTAAGACTGTCTCCCTCCATTGGAACAGTGACAGGCTGATAATCTTCTTGAGTGTGTGGTATTTGCTAATGCTAGTGCTCCTATAAAAACTAAGAACAGGATAAAATAATAGTGCTAACAGCCTAAAGAAAGGATTCCAGTGTCTGTCAGCTGAAGTATCACAAATATAACTGTATTTGAAGTACATTATAAGTTCTAGGAATGTCTTAATTTTTAAGTTTGTAGGTGGAATACAGTAATTGAAGGTTAAGCAGTATCACAAGCTTCATCCTATGAAAATATATACCTAATGGACACTGCTACATATTTAGTCTCCTTCCTTTGTTAATTTAATATGCGATGAATATTATTTTTGAGGATTAGATCTACTAGTGAAAACAAGCAGGAAATCAAGTACAAAAGTGTTTGAGAAGTTACGAAGCGTGATAAAACATGTTCTGAATTATGTTGTTGTGTTTGATGTCACATTGCAAATGGAAAGCATTTCGGAATTTTCCTTTTTTTTTTTTTTAATTCAAAGTGTTAGACCTCATTATTAAAATGTCCCTCTGTGTGCTTTCTGCTGTAATTGCATGCTAGCTCACTGTGCTACTTCCCTTAAGTTCTAAGTTTTCTTCCCGTTTGACTTCACCGTACATGTAAAATATACTGTGAACAAATGTCTGCCTTCCTTAAAATAAATTAGAAATGCAGGATAAAACACAACTGTAATTCTGAAAACAAAGTACACTTCAGTGTAAATAAAATGTTTATATAATGCTGTTGGGCACAAATTTGTGTTTAGTTTGTGGTCTCTGCTTGCTGTTGGCTTGAAATACAAAATATTGGACTATAGTACTTCTTGATTCTCATAGCTGTGCTAAGAGATATTTGTGCAGTGTTCCACACCTTCGTGCCACCTGCTACATTCCCCCAGTCAGTTTGCAGTGCCATGGGCAAAGTGGTTCCAAGATCTGCAAGTAGCAGCTTAAGAGCCACAGTTTAGGAATTAAAACCTAAAATGATACTGGGGTAGCAAAAAGAAAATAGGGGGGGAAAAGGAAATTTTTATGCTGAACAACCACAGCAGTGGACACAATACACATTTATTTTTCTTTGTTTAAACAGAGTTTCTTACCAGTTTTTCTGAGTAGCAGTTATTCTTAGAGCTGTTCAAAAAGTTATTCTTTTTTGAAAAGAATAAGAGGCATTATCTTTATTCTTGAAAATATAAAAAAAAAAAAAAAAAAAGCACCCAGTTGCGCCATACAGTTCTAGACTGCGGTTTTCTCAACAGCTACAGCTGTAGCTGCTGCAAGACTGCAGTGATTCTGTTCACAGAGTACTGAAACAGAAAAAAAAAGGTGCTTAAAAGAGTAACAGAACTAACAAAATTATCTAGTGCTTGTGCAATAAAGTAGAAAATAAAATTGGCTAGAAATCTTGTTGCAATCCAGCATTGCAGCATCCCTTCACATAAAAGTAATTGCTGAATAATAAAAACGAGCATGTTTAAGTGATGGTAATGCAACACTGCTGTGCACTTAGATCTGTGCACTTGCAGTGACTTGATCCAAATCAGCCTGAAATACAGGTCATAAGTATTGCCTCTTACCTTATAAACCTATTTCACCAATTCAGTAACAGTTTTTCTCACAACTCTGAAAATTGAGGTGTGCTGCTATAATTAACTTTTTTTCCCTCGCTCTTCTCATCAGCTTTTCCCTGGTGGTATTTCTAAGTTCATATGCAGGATGTTGAAGAGACTGTCTCACATAAAGATCTTGAAAAGCTGCAGGGACTTCTTTGCCAGTGACAGCTAAAGCATGACTGCCATCCAGGAAGTGAATGGTAAGTTTTAATGATAAAGAAATGTATGTCAACCCTGAAGTGGGTATTAAACATTCTTGTCAAGCTCTAAAGCACGAATTAACAAGAAATACTTGCTTCTTAGTAGTGTATCTGACTTCAGTTTTGTTTTAGATGCAGCTGAATTAGCTCTGTTTTCTTACTGAACTTCAGTTTACAGCGTTAGTACTGTGGAAGTTTCATGAGAACTGTATGCTTCTCCCAGTGTTTTTCTATAAAAAAATTATTCATTAATTTTTAATTTTCAACAGAATATTTTGGCTGAACTATTCAGCTTTTTACTGTCACTAAATAAGAATGTAATTATTAATCCCTATTTTTTTTAAGAAACCTTTTAGTATAAGAATGACTATCATATTCCATTTTGTTTTAGGATTTTTTCTTCTATTTCCCTGAAAAACTTGCCATATTCCTGAGAAACACAAATTTTTTTTCTAAGTTGTTGAAGCTCATATGAACAGAGAAGAGGACATTTTTTTTTAGCCCTGCAAAGCTACCTAGTATTTGAAATGCTGAAGAGGAAATTACGGTTTTGCCACAACTCGCGCTTCAGGCTTTTCTTGGGTCTAACTCTCATTTTAGTAATAATTTCAGTTTTGAAAGTTAACCAGAAAGAAGACTTCGTAAATCGGAGACATCTGGAGCTAACAAAAGAAGATCCTATTAGCAATGTTAACTGCACTAAGATTATTGAGGGGGATATAGAAGAAATACAAAAGGTACAGCTTGAGGCATTATCAGTATCATTTAAGAAACGCCCGAGACTAACCACAGATGATTATATTAACATGACTGCAGACTGTGCCTCCTTCACCAAGACTAGGAAATACATTATGGAACCTCTCAGTAACGAAGAAGCAGAATTTCCAATTGCTTACTCAATAGTGGTTTATCACAAAATTGAGATGCTTGATAGACTTCTAAGATCAATCTATGCTCCACAGAATTTTTACTGCATTCATGTAGACAAAAAGTCTCCAGAATCCTTTTTTGCTGCTGTGAAGGGAATAGTCTCATGTTTTGATAATGTCTTTATTTCCACCCAGTTAGAGAGTGTGGTATATGCTTCATGGAGCAGAGTGCAGGCAGACATTAACTGTATGAAAGATCTCCACAGAAGAAGTTCAAACTGGAAATACCTAATAAACCTATGTGGTATGGACTTTCCTATAAAGACCAACCATGAGATAGTAGAGAAATTAAAAGCCCTTAAGGGTGAAAACAGCTTGGAAACAGAAAAAATGCCAGTTTATAAAGAAGTAAGGTGGAAGAAACACCATGAGATTATTGATGGTAAAATAAAGAACACAGGCATCGACAAACAACTTCCACCTCTCAGCACTCCAGTTTTTTCTGGCAGTGCCTATTTTGTAGTTAGCAGGAGCTTTGTAGAATATGTACTAGAAAACAGCAAAATACTTAAGTTCATTGAGTGGGCAAAAGATACTTACAGCCCAGATGAGTACCTGTGGGCAACAATTCAGAGAATCCCTGAAGTCCCAGGTGCATTTTCTTCCAGTGACAAGTACGACGTTTCTGACATGAATGCACTGGCCAGGTTTGTCAAATGGCAGTACTTTGAAGGTGACGTGTCCAAAGGTGCACCCTACCCACCATGCAGTGGAGTTCACATTCGCTCTGTCTGTGTTTTTGGAGCAGGAGACTTGAACTGGATGCTACGAAACCACCACTTATTTGCTAATAAGTTTGACACTGATGTCGACCCTTTTGCAGTGAAGTGCTTGGAAGAGTATTTGCGGCACAAAGCGCTGTATCTGCAGAAGAACTGAAATGTGTGCTCCTGTTAGGAAACACAGGTACAAATATTCTACTGCAACATACTTTAATGTGTTACAGCAACCGTGGTGATGCTGATAATGGGTATAATAACTCTCACCGTGGTGGTGTGGTGGTGCTCATGCCCTGCCTTGTCCACGGACGAGGGAGATAAAAGACATGTCTCGCGTATGCCTTGTGGCACACTGAGGCTTGGAACTTTAGGTACAAAATCAGACAGCAGGTTTTGGAAAGCCAACTATTTGGAATATTTATTATCTAGAAGGTATAATTAATGGACTTCCTTTGGCTAAACTGTTTTAAGGCATAGAAAATGCATGTTGTTCATGGTTATTCTCAAATTTTTTTCCCATGAATGTAATGCTAGCTGGAAGAGAAAGATGAAGGGGTGGGGTACAAAGCAGCTGGACTGCACTTCATATTGAATACTAAGATATCTCAGGAATATAACATTAGAAATTACCTAAAACCTATGCAAAAGGGGATATTGCAAAGCCAGCCGTTACCATTTTACTTAGATCTGTTTGCAGTTCTGTTTCATGTAGTTCTTAATCCTCTTGAAAATCTTGTCTTCAGCATGGAGTATTAAGGAATTAAAATATTTTGTATTCTTAAATCACTCTGATATTGTGATATAAAGTTTATACACTAGTTTATAATTATATCTTTTCAGGGAAACTTCAGTTTTGTGGCTGATGAGATTTAGACTTGTAATTTTACATTTCTTACTGTATGGGGAGTTTTGCTTTTGTATCAAAAATTGCTGAAGTTTCTCAAAACTTAAAGAACTGCAGTAGTGTCTAAATATTACTGATGGAACTGCTGGTTTCTGCTTTCTGTCAAGCTCAACTTGCATTCCAGATTATTTTAACACTTAAGTACAGAAAAAATAAAATTATTTTTTTAAACTATATTGTCTCTTCTTACAATTGAAATCCCCTCCGAAAATACAACTGATTCCTAATGATGAAGGCCAAAGATATTCTTATAGTTTTCCATACATGACTTGAAGCTGCAGCTTATATAAGCCCTACCTTGCCTCCATTTGTTCATGTGTTTGTGCTTGTTTATGTTCAACTCATTCATCTGATTTTAATTCCATTTTGGCCCTTGCTTAGTTTAGCTGCTGCAGTGTAGCACAGAAGCTTGGGAATGAAAGAAGAGGACACTATGAGGGATGATACTATTTCCTTCTGTATCATTCAGGTTTGTCATGCATAGTTACTGCTAGCTGTCTCATTCCTGAGATGGCAATGGAATTCATTATAAGCATTAGCAAATGGCAAAATATACTAAATTTTTTTATTTGTGAACTGTTGCTGTAATTGCAGCACATGTTTCTTACAAAGGCAGTTTGTTCTGAAGTTTCTCCTACTTAGACATTAACATAAAGGACTGCTTACTGTTGATCATGCCAACAGCTAGGGAGGCAAGCAGTTTAATCTGAAATAGAGCCTGTTTTTGGCAGCCCCTGCCTTCAAAAGTACCTGAAAGTTGTTCAGGGAGTCTTCAGAGACTTTCACATTAACAGGTAATTATTAAAGCCTGTGAGCAAAGGCAGTTGAGGGAAATACCCCTCAACTGGGTTATTCCCCACCCCACTGGTCTTCCCCACCCTTTGACTTTTCTACAAGAATGCTCCTGTAGACAGTTGTGGTTTATCACCTTTGCACAAGCTACAACAAACTTCACTGCATATAGTACTGGGAATTTCCAGGAAGTAACTTTTAGCAGAAAGCAGTTTTTAACAATTTGCACCTAAGACAATCTACACAAATATCTTCTATTACACCAAAACTGTTAGTTCAAAAATACTGAAAAAGTGATGATAAATAATAAAATATTCTGTGCAGTGGATGGACTGCTGACTCAGTTGCTTGAAATCTACTTGTCAGAGCATCTTTACCCTACCTCTTTCAGCCTGCCTTGTACTTAGTCATGTGTGTAATACCCTGTCTGTATTTCTGTTGTTACAGTACTGCTTCTATAGGTAGCAAAGATGCTGCTTGGTCAATGCCTCAAATATTACTGTTTAGATGGAGTCAAGAGAGATCCTGTGTATGCTCACTGTATCCTGTGTACAGAAGGAAAAGTAAGAGAGCATAGCTGTTCAGGATACGTTTGCCGTAAAATAAGGAAGAATTTCTTCTGGGAAAAGTAAACTACCAAAAAACCCTCTAAAACCCTCTCCAAAACTGACTAGAGAACAGTCACCCTGCTCTGGTAGAATTTAAATGCCCGAGTGACACACCCAGTTTACACCATGATCCTATCATCCTGTGGGAAGCTAGGAGGGAAACTGGTTTGCATTCTGCCTACTGAATAACCCTTTTTTCCCCTTTTCTTTTTAATTTTTTTCTGTGGTTTAAAGCTAGTTCATTTTCTCGGTTCAGCTGACCACCATTGCTGTGAATCAACAGTAGCCACTGGAATTGTTGCTAAATTACCATGTAGGCTACTCAGTCCCCTAACATAATTTAATTTTCCATAAAAGAGCTTTACAAAAGAGCTCAGTTCATTGAAGACACTGCTCTAGTTCAGTCCCCACTTAACACATAAGCATTTTGAGTGGCATTTATAATAATAACAACAACAATTTACTTGGTTTACTGATGATAACTGTGGTAACAAAGTATCCTGTAACACTAAGGATCACCAGATTGAAAGCCTTTAGGATCAAAGGGTGATTTGATCCCAGAAAGCTAATACTTGTGCTTTTATCTCTTGCTGGCCTGAGTTTTGGTTTGACAAGGGAGCATGTGTTTGGCTCCCGCTCCTTCCTATCAAGCACCAGAAAAAATGACAGAAAACCTACAACACTGCAGTTATAATCAAGGTCACCAGTCAGATCACCATTACTTGGTGCATTTTCAAGTGGTCTGACAAAAATTGACCTAGGTCATAGCATGAATGCAGTACAAGATAAAAATGAAGAGATCATCTGCTTCAACATACATGTACTATGCAACAACTTCAACATGTAGTACTATGTATACATGTACTATTGATCAGGAGGACTTAATCCCTCCAGATTCAGCACTGTTGCCAGCTCTAAATTGCTGCAGCAGTCATTAAAAGTAATAAACATGATTTAATATAACTTCTGCCACAATACTTCACTTTTTAAATTTCTATCTTCTTTTACTGAAAATGACAGTGGTGGGGTGGTTTTCTTTTAGTCTTGAATAACTAGAAGAGCTAATATTGTAGGGAGTTATCTCTTCAGTCAACTTAAATAAGGAAAATTTTGTAATGTAAAGTGGCTTCCAAACTCCAGCTAGAAATACCATTCATTGTTGGCTTAACGTTTCAGTAATCTAGGTAAGTTTCCACAGTTTTCAAATTGTCTTTTTTTTTCAATGGATCATTTTAGTGCATTTTAATGCCCTAGATGACAGTGTGATAAATTAACCTGCTTTTGACAGACAACCTTCCAGGTGCCTTAACAGAT
>WBNO01033065.1:0-18759 GCA_013400575.1 Peucedramus taeniatus
GCTGGGGGTGTTTAGCCTGGAGAACTCTGGGAGCCCTTATCACTCTGTACTTGAAAGGAGGTCTTAGCCAGGTGGGAGTTGTAGCCTTTTCTCCCAAGCAACCAGTGACAGGANGACAACCTGGCCTCAAGCTGAGGCAGGGAAGGTTTAGGCTGAATTGTTAAACATAGGAATGGGTTGCCTAGGGAGGTCGTGTAGTCACCATCCCTGGAGGTGTTGAAGGAACTGGATGTGGCACCTAGTGTCATGGTCTAGTTAACACAGCTGTGATCAGCCAAAAGCTGACTTGATGATCATGGAGATCTTTTCCAACCTAAATGACTCTTTGATTCTATTCTATAAAAGCATGTTTTTTTCTAAGAAAATACTCATTAGACCTGGCTACACCTTCCATAGCAGAAGACTATAATGATTTAAAAAAAAAAAAGACCCGCACCAAAAACCCATCAATAACAACAAAAAGAAACAAAAAACCCAGCCACAAACCAAACACAAATAAAATGAAAGCTGATAGAAGATTACAAAAAGTTAACCTAACTAATTAATGCTACTGTCATATAAAACACCCTTTAATAACACAGTACATACAAATATACAGATCTTACTGAAAAGGGAAAAGCTGTCTTTCAGTGGAATATAGTCTAAGACACAACAACCAATATAAAATGGGAGGGCAGGGGAGACAGAGGAAGATTTTTTTAGACTTCCTGAGACATTTCACAAGAAGTCATTCAGGAATTCCACAGAAGTAAAGGAAGAAAGCATAAAGTTTTGCCAAATTAGGAACCTACTTACAGATTCCAACGTCATTATATGCATTTAAAGACACTGATATGCTTTTAAGATACTCATAATAGCAAAGTATAGTAAGAGAAGAAATGGAACTATGATTACGACGACAATATTGCCATTTCAAAACTAGTAGTAGTATACCTATATCCCCAATACTTAAGTATAAGTCACCTTCTTGACAGAAGCATATACTAAGCAATAAAGGCAAAATAGAATGCTGAACATCATCAGAGAAATCTAACAACTAATGAAGACAATCTAGTCAAAAAGATTACTTTACTGCATCAATAAAAGAATCTCAAAAATGGAGTAATCTTTTGCAGAATTAGTCCATATTAAATACGGAAACAATAACATGATAATGAGCTTCCTTCTCTTTAACTTATTAGTGTATATACAGATACCTCCTTCATTTTTATTCCCACATGGTGGACATGTAATACGTTCTCTGTCAGACAGGCATGGAACACATCTACTTACACTTTTGGCCTTTTCCAAATACTTTTTGTATCGTTCTTCCATTTGTTTCATTTCCTCCTCCTTTTTCCGTAGAGCTTCTTGTAATTCCTCAATTTTAAGTGCTTTATGTCGGGAGATGCACACATTGGAAAATAACATCAGTATATTATGCATATTTTTATATTTTACAACAGACACTTAACACACAGCTGAAATATATTTCAGTTAAGAAAAGCTGACATAAGAAATCTGATGTGGCAGGTATCACAGATTTAATTACTGTATAGGTCAGAAACACATTTAAAAATATGTACTTCTATAAAATCTCATTAAATGGATTTTTTGGGACATAATTTTGCTCTTTAAAATTATGACAAATAAAGAGAAATGAAATCATAAAGCAATTATGTCACTGAACACATTTAGAAAATGGGTTTACTATTGACTTACAGCTACTATAATATCTTGCCATGTTTTACAGGCAAATATGATTTTCCTTATTTTATGGAAGTGGAATAATTTCCAAGAGGCACAACTCCTGCTTAAATCTATTAAACTGTAACATGAATATACTAAATTTAATTTCCTCTCTCATCCTCTTAAGCAGCAATTGAGACCAGTAGGACAATTTAATTGCACAGATTTTTCCTGTGTTGGTATAAGAATATGTCAAGCCACTATTACTTCTGTATCTTCTATACAACCTCTCAGATCTCAGAAAACAAAATGATACTTTTTCTATTTTTTGCTCCATCTCACTATGAATAAAATAATTTTACCACAAAGCTGCCATTGGTTACAATCTTTTCCCTTATTCTAGAATAACTGGTCTTTTGAAAAATCCAGACTACCTCCCTCATTACATCTCTGGAAAAAACTTAGCAAAAAAGTACTAAAAACCAACTACATACTGGGTTCTGCATACCCTCTGAGAAATATGATACATATCTTAGATTCTCTTTGACCAGTAATGGAAAATTTGCTCAAACTACAATACATTTTTGAAAACACACTGAAGGTATACACATTGGAAGTAAAAATGAGTCAGTGACAACAGCAAGGATCTTCTAAATTAGGGTCTTATGAGACATGACAATTCTGGATGGCTGAGGTTCGATGGCAGTGAGCTGGTATTTCTACAGCCAATGTCAATGGGGTTTGGGACTAGATGATCTTTAAGGTTCTTTCTAACCTCTAAGGATTCTATGATTCTAAGATTTCTTACTACAGTGTTTCTAAAATGTTATTCCCATGCATTTCAAGTGTTAAAAGCATATTTTTGGTCACCCTAGTTTCCAGAGAAATTAACAACATACATGTCACTTTCATTAAAAACATACATTTTGCTTACCTGACACCTCCTTTAGGTATTATAATTAAAGATGTTGCACCTGAAATAATTTACAAAGAAAAGAAATGGACTGCACAGGTAACTCACAACTGTTGTTGCATCTTGGTTCCAAATCTTCAATAATAGCTCGTTTCTTCTGTAGCTCATTGTTAGCTTCATGGAGCTTCTCACTGTTACAAACCACAGAAGCACATATTGTTTCTCCAGTAGTATTACTGTGCTTGAAATGAGCACTAAGCAGAACAGCAAATGCTCAGAAAAAGATTATTTCTACAGGCATGATTGATTTTTTTTTCTGCGGAGCGTGATGACAAGTGACAATATCACTGTAGAAGTATTTGTCAGTTAAAATGAAAAACATTGTTCTCTATGGATAACTGCAACAGCAAACAGTTTCTCTGTCAATAATTGTACTTAATTTAGAACTTAGAGTTAATTGTACAATGAGGGCCTAAAATGAATACTCGTAACTGATATTACATTGAGGAAAGAATGGCTAAACCAAAATCAACAGAAACTTCTTTCTGCAAGACAGTCAAAAAGCAAATACTCTGTTAGTGAAGTAAAGGATGGGCAAAAATAGCACAATAAAATTATAGCATTTCCTAAAGTATTACCTTCTATGCCATAATATATATCAAAGACTAAACAAATGAATTTTGTTTATATTAACACGCTTCCCTCAGAAAAAATTACTTAGTTCTCTTGAGTAAACATTGGCACAATGTTAAGCAAGGTTTTCTACCCAACACAAGACGATGGTTCCCTCATCACTCTTAATTTCATGGTTTTCTATGTGAAAAAAATAGAATCTAAGCAGCAGATTCCCAAATATTCCTGTGTTATCTAATCTCTCTTAGTTGCATATTTTCCAGATCCATAATTAATTACTGTCTGCCTTTCTCACTATATGGAAAAACACAATTTCAAACTGCAAACAAAATAGGCAAACAAAAATACTTACAGATGTTCTTCAAGTTTCTTTTTCAGAAGAACTGACTAAAATAGAAAGTTAAAGATTTTACTTTAATGTATTGTGAAACTTTAGCATATTTTAAAATTATTTTAAAACATGCAATTTTGAAACTCCAACTAAAATCCAACTTTTTTACTTCAGTTTTAGATCACAACTGTAAAGCCTCTGTGGTACCCTTCTCTTCACAGCTGTGCGACTTTAGTAAAATTAGAATTCTTTAGAACTTTACAAATATTTTCCCAGGAACTAGATCAATAAAAGCAAGATTCATAAATGACAGAATTCTAAGGCAGTTGTTTTAATTTGTTCAATACTTTGTATTGGAAAGTGCAGCAAGATTTGCAAGAAGAGCTGTCCTACCAGTATTGCATTGCAACTTGCATGAAAACATGTAGCAAATTAGTTGAAGTAAATTCCCATCCCCACAGAAACTAGGAGTAGAGTATTTCTTACTGCAGTGTAGCAAAAATGTCACCTTTTTTGTGTTTTTTATCTTTATTGATTACAGACACATAAAAATCACCGTACAACTTACAGTGTTCCACTTCCTGGTTAAATCACATTTAGATAAGCTCTTTGAATAAAAATTTCGAAGTAATTTTTAAATTTTAAACTCACTTCATACACAGTGAGTACTTTTCAAAAGGGAAAAAACCCAAACTCAATAAATGTCTATGAACTGAAAGTAGTGTTAAGTAAATAGAAAGCCATACTCACAATAGCCTTGAGCAGAAGCCCATGCCAAGAAACAGAGATGACATTAGTATAAAGCAAAACAGCAGCCAACAGAAGAAACTATTTAGAAAGTCATGAACAGAAAAAGTTAAAGCTATGTATTTTTCACGCATGTGCAATTTCTTCCTCTGTTCTCATGAGTAATTTCATCTTGTAACATTTTCTAAAACATGTCACTAAACCCAAAAATATAAAAAGAATAAAGAAGCACATATACAAATCATTGTGTTTAAATCAGAATTCCAAAGGAAATCAACTGCTATTTAGGAAAGTAATTTTAAAACAAAAATCATACAACTAACAAAACCAAGGAAAATAGCCAGTCTGTTGGGTTACAATAAGAGATGCCAGTGTTCTTGTGATGTGGTGCTGAATTGTGTTATTGCCACACTGATTGAATACAAAGCAAATGTAGAATATTTAAATCTGCAACTGCCTTTTTAGTTTGTGTTTATAAAGTATTAATCACATGGGAGGGTTAGCATGTGACTGATGGTCCACAACACCATCAAAACGTAAGATAAAATAATCAACAGAATTACTTCTTTGGTTTTTTTTCCAATGTTCTTTCAACAAAGATTTAGTCACCTTGCTAACAGAAAAAATTACTGTGTGCATTCAAAAAGTTTTTTAGTTTGGTTATACTTAAAAATAGTCTTTGATCACATTCCTGGGGCATGTTTTTACATTATTACAAAAGAGATTTTCTTACTGCACAACAAGAAAAGTGAGAAACCATAAAAAGAAGTCAACACGGCTCTACTGATTTTACAGTCAGAAATTTGCAGCAGCTAAGGATCTGAAGGTTTTGACCACTGGCTTTTTTCTTTTTTGCAGTCCTCTGAAGAGCTGTAGCAACACTACCCTTTATGTGACAAAAAAATATTATTACACATCTACTAGTCACAAATTATTTGAACTGTCCCCATCATTTGTATCTGATCATTATGGGGACTACCAGCTGACTGGGACAAGAAAGGGAAAAACCTGGAAACAGTGCCCATTTCCCTAAGGTAACAAAATCAAAATTGAACTCAGGTTTTTTTTTTTTGCATCCTTTTATTGCACTTGGGTTTATCTTGAAACAGACACTACTACTTGTCAACACTGATTCCACTGGTGTATTATTTACCTAGTATCTGCACTGTTGAGGGAGTAACCTCTGTCCCAGCTAGATAGATCATGTTTTCACATGCAAGAAACTAATTCTGATAAACAGCCCAAACAATTAAAAGAAGCAGAAATGAGTTTACCCACATTAATTGACCCAAGACACATGATTAAGAAAGGGACTAAAACACTCAATGTGTCATTCTAGGTACCAAAAGATCCTGTATATACTTGGCAGATAAAGTCAGACAGATCATTCTAAAAATGGGCAAACAATACTTCTGGGATTTTTGCAGTACCAGTAGGCTTTAAAGACTCATACAAATCTAAAATGTAATTATTATAATTGTTGTTCCCTCATAGGAAGATAAGTCTCCTAAACACTACAGAAATAGGAGTCTTTTTGCTTGAACTTCCTTTCAGGTTTAACCAAGGCAAAGGAACAAATCTGTCCCCTTTTTTCAGGGCAAAATTTGGTTTCATTTTAGATGTTAAGGTTAGGGGCAGATGGTTAGCTCTGGCCTGAGGTTAAGCTAATTTAGCAGTGTGTGAGAAACTATGGGTCAGCACTTCAGAAGACTGCTGGAAGAGATAATTAAAGTCATGATCGATGAAACACTGTGAGGTGATGAAAGTCACAAAACAGCACCTTGATGGATGGTCAGATTTTCAAGGATGCTGAGAGTAATGGTAGAATGGTTTGGGTTGGAAGGGACTTTTAAAGGTCACATAGTTTAACCCCCTTCAACAAGCAGGGACACCTTCAACTAGGTCAGGTTACTCAATGCCCTATGGATGGGGCATCCACAACTTCCCTGGGTAACTTGTTCCAGTGTCTCACCAAATGAAAAAGTGGCTGAACCTCATGGCTAACTGGAGGTAACAGAGTTCTGGGGACCTTTTAGGGAGGTGTTTATCAGTAACAACAAGTAAGGCAAAGACTGCATATGTTACATTATGAAAAAACATTAGGCATGGGATCGATTTACCAAGTAGGGCAGAAGTAACTAAAGGCAGGATGTTTATATAGGAAAGGATTAGGGCAGAGGACAGGAGAACAAGGATGATAAAAGACAGTGATAAGACATGCAAATGATGTAGCCAAAGCTGTTCAGGTAACTGTTGAGTAGTCCCACATGACTACTGCATTCTGGAGAAAATAAATCAAACCTATTCTGAGCACATCAGACACATCTGAGTTGACTCTGTAGTCTGAAAGATGGGGTAAGGAGGCCTTTGCCTGGCTAGCAAGGTAACACTCAGAATGGACTAACCATGCATCCCAACAGAATGCGTCAGTGCCCATTACAGGCCCAATGGCACACAACTGCCTTCCACGGCACTTCAGCACAAAACCAAAACTGCTTGCCCTTGTGGGCCTTGGCACAGAGTATGTAACACTACAAGGAACTTGCCTGGGTTACAACACTACCTCTACATCTTTCTGGGCATGTCTAAAAATAACTTCAGCTTTATAATGAAACAAAACTTAAAAAACAAAAAACACCTGAGCTCTCACCATACATATGAATTTTCTAGATTGAGCATATTTACAGTATAAGTACTTCAAAATATGAATTTCAGTGCATTGTTGCAGAAAACCAGCAAAAAACAGACAAAATGAGCTGAAAATTATGTACTGGCAAACTGTATGCTGCGTCTCTCCTATTGCTTTTTATGTTTCTGAAGAATCACTCTTTTTGTATGGCTATCCTATAGATAACTCAGGTAGTCTCAGCCCAACTTTGATTTACTTAAGCAGTTGGGTTTAACTTCTGAGGTTTGCTCTGCTTTACAAGAGAGATTGCATGAGGAGACCACAATGTCAGAGGTTCTTGCATCCTCAACATTTCCCTGAGTCTACACTCACTCTTCTGCTTCCTTAAGAGTAAATTAAATCCTACAGATCAAACTCAGCAAAACAGGCCATGGAACCAGTGTCTATAAATTACTACTACTACTTCTGTGTGGTCAGACCAACACAGAAGACATGAGTGCAGACACACCCTAAATTATTGACCCAACCAGAGCCTCAAAAGGGACATAACTAAAATTGCAGTAAATAAAGTTGAATACAATTTGATAGAGATCATTTACAATACTCAGTATCTGAGAATAATTCTTTCATATTCTGGTTCACCCTGAAAAGATTTTGGCCAATAATCAAGACAACAAAGAACAACTCAACAGATCTATCTTAACGTGCATTTTAAACACATTCTAAGGTACTCAGGAAAATAATCTTGATGGAAATCAACTAGGTGTTTAACATTCATATTGTTTATTCTGAAAATTTAAAGGGTAAACAAAATTTAACACAGTCTTAAATGAACATGGCATCTAATAAAAAAACTTTCACTATTTTATATAAATTAGTTAAAACAAACTCATAAAAATAGAAAGCAGCACATTACAGTTTGTTGCCAGTTAGCAACATGATACACTGAGATTGCTGAGCATACACTATGCATGTACAGTCCATCAAATTGCTGCTTTCAAGAAAGTTCTAGAGCTTCTTTTTTGAAATACAGGAGATAATAAACAGTATTTGAGTGGAAGACTGAAAGTTGTTTTCCACATTAACTCAGCTACAATGTGTATTCTTACACTTAAAATAAAGTCAACCCTGTATACAGAAACAGAAAATGCTGCGTTGTGTTGAGGGCCTAATAATTTGACTTCTTTTTCTTTTGGTCTGCCTGTTTTTTTTCATTCTGACATTCTGGCATGAAGAATTACAGACCTTCCAGTGGCTGGAAAAGCCTTAACTTTCACTAAGAAAATTAAACCCAAAACAACTTCATATGTTTTATTAACGGAGAATCAACATTTCCTCAATTCTCTGCAAAGCTCTCTATTCTAATTAAATAATTTTAATGATGAGTTTTTTATTGCAACAGACACAAGTATTCAAATAAAACATGTGACACCTTCTCTACATAGGATGGTTTTCTATTCTAGACAATTGTCTTACATCCTAGTTAGAGAAGCACAATTTATTGGTAAGACCATACAAGTAAATACACAAAACTACTAGAAATCTCAGTTTGTATAATTCCTTTACATTTTTGTTTTACAAAAAGGTGAAAGTTTCAAAAATGGTAACTACTCGAATATAAGTTTGATGTACATTTCTACTTACATCTTCAGCTTTTGAACCTTGATCCTGCAAAGATTTTTGTAGTTCTTCAACCTGGGACTGTACTTCCAGAAGTCTCTGATTTACCAGTCTAGGAAAGAGACATTATTTGTTTTTCAGAAAAAAACCAAACTGCAAGAGGAAGTCTCAGATTTTTAGTGTCCAGTGTTTTCAGATCATCTACACCAAAAAAAATGCAATAAATTACTCACAAAAAAATTACAGCAGTAGTTACAGCTTACAGCAGTTCCAGAGATTATAACATCCAGATGTTCATCCAGAACATTCTCATATTCCTCAAGGACAACATAAATGCATGCAGAAATCAGTTCTATATACATGAAAGAAGACCTTTTAACAGTCAGTTTTACTGTGTGAGAGTTGCTAGCTTATGCTTCTACACCATTACAGAACCCTATAAACCTCTAGGGTGGAAGCGATGTCCACAGTTTGCCTAGATCCAACCTCCTCCTTAAAGCAGGTGCACTTACAGGAGATTGCTGGGAACCATATCCAGTACTAGGTTTGAGGACTTGGAGGGACAGAGGTCCAACAAGTCTCTTTGGGCTACTCTTCTAAAGCTCAGATCCATACTCCATATTTTGTCTGCTGCCTCTTGTCCTTCCACTAATAATCTCTTGAGAACAGCCCAAATCTGTCTTCTTTCTACCTTCCCATCAGGCACATACAATTCACAGTATTCACTCTCCTCTATGTCACCTTTCCTTTGGCCTGGACAAACTCATTCTCAGTTTTATCCCACCTATCATGCATTACAGTGTCTCTCACCTTAGCAGTACTCTGCTGCACTTCTACATATTCACATCTCTCTGGTACTGTGGAATCCAAAATTACATGCTCTGTCCACACTGACTGCCTGCACCTCAGTGATGACTATGCAGATCACAGTCAACTGCAAGGTCCCCAGGTAACACATCCTCCTTTGCCACCCAGGGCTTTTGCAGCAGAGCCAGGGACAGAGGTCTCATCAGTTCATTCCTCTGGACTGTTGAGCTCCTCTGAATAACAGTTTTCCCTTTTAGGACATCCCTAAGTGGTGTAATTCTCGAACTTGCTAAGAGTGTAGCCCCTTTCATCAGTGAAGTTTCATCAGTGAATAAAAGTGATGAACACACTGGTACTGATGACTGAAGAACTGGTTGCCAGCTGGGTTTCCTTTCACTGACAATCCTACTTTAGGCTCAGCTGTCTGATCACTGTCCAACCAATTTTTTTTGCTCACTTAACTGTCCACTTATTTAGTTTATATCTAGCCATTCTGAACATAAGGATACCACGGGACACTTTATCAAAGGCTTTGCTAAAGCTAAGTATCATCCTCTGTTTCACCCTTCTTTGCATGTGCAGTCATCTCATTGTCAAGACAACTGGATTAGTTAGGCATGATTTGCTCTGAATAAATTCATGTTGACATTTGCCAATTACTTTCCTGTCCCTCATGTAGCTGGAAACAGATTCCAGATGGACATGCTTTGTGAAATTTCCAGAAAGCAAGCTGTGGCTGATCAATCTCAATAGTTCCTCATGCTCTTTTTCTTGCCCTTCTTGAAGGTGAGCACAGTATTTACCTTTTTTCAGGCTTCAGGCACTTCCCCCAGATAGGGGGAGATAGGGGAAGAGTAGATAAAGAACAGATTCAAAGCTTAGTTACAAAGCAACCTCACATCACTATCAGCCACAGATTGGGGCATGCTCTGATGCACTCTGTCTGATCTCACAGATGACTGCATGCTGATTGGCCCAATCCAGCAGGGTCAGCTAGAGAAGGCTGCCAAGGAACATGTCCTGTTGAGTTTTAAATATCTGCAAGGATGGAGACAACCTCTCCGGGCGACATACTCCAGTGTTCAGCAACCCTCACAGTTCAGAGAATGTACTTTCTCGCATTCAGATGAAATATGTGTTTTAAACTCTGCCAACACCCTCTTGCCATGTTACTGAGTATTACTGACAAGAGTCTATCTCCAACTTTTTTAGACCCTCCCATCATACACTTCAATAAGATACATTGATAAGATCTAATCTAAGCCTTCTCCTTCCCAGGCTACATAGTCTCTATCCCCCAGACTTTACTCATACAAAAGACTCTCCAGTCCTATAATCACATCCTTGTGGCCTTTCGCAAGACTGATTCCATTAGATCCATGTCTTTCTTCTCCTTGGGATGCCTGTGGGAAAGTCAACTGAAACAGAGGACAAAATTTCTTACCTGTTTTCTGTCTCCAGTTCGTTTTTCCGTAAGTTTGCATCATCAAGAAGGCTCTGCAACAAGGCAATCTTCTCATTGTCAGAACCTTCTTGGTTCAATTTTAACATCTTGTTCTCATGCTGAAGGCGGATGAGTTTCTCCCTAAACACATAGAACATAATTTTGTAAAGAAAAAGAATGACAATATCTATAACACAGAAAACAGTTTACCACAGGAGGTAAAATAACAACACATATATAATCTTTTTAAGGCAGATGCTGCAACAACAATCATGTCTTCAAACCCCCAAATGCAAACCCAATTTAAGTTGTAATTGCAGAACGCAGAACACAAGAAAGTTACCTCAGTGCCCCCATCATATCTCAGAGTACAGCTCAACAAATACATAGGGAGAACAGAGAATGCAAAACTTAATACCAAGTGTGAAGAAAGACTATAATCTCAGGTGTCACTGAACTACTGCATAAACCTGAGCAAGTAATTTCAACCCTTGGTCTTCTTACACAGAATCACTTGGCTTGAAAAGACTCTTAAGATCATCAAGATCCAACATAAACCCAGCACTGCCAAGCCCACCACAGTACCATGTCTTTAAGCACCACATCTACATATCTTTTAAACACCACCAGGGATGACAACTCAATCACTTCCCTGGGTTCAATGCTTCATAACCCCTCCAGGTGAAGAAATGATTCCTAATATCCAATCTAAACCTCCCCAGCACAGCTTCAGGAAAAAAGACCAATCCCCACCTCACTGCAACCTCCTTTCAGGTAGCTGTAGAGAATGATAAGGTCCCCTGAGCCTCCCTTTTCCACGATTAAAAGCCTCCTGCTCCTCACAGGACTCAACTTTCTAGGCCCTTCTCTAATTCTATTGTCCTTCTCCAGACATGTTCCAGTCCCTCAATGTCCTTCTTGTACTGAGAGGGTGCAAAACTGGACACAGGATTTGAGGGGTGGCCTCAATCAGTGCCAATTACAGGGGGGCAATCCCTGTCCTGGTCCTTCTGGCCACTCTATTGCTGATACAGGCCAGGATGCCATTGGCCTTCTTGGCCACTTGGGCACTCAATGGTTCATGTTCAGCTGCTGTCAACCAACACCACCAAATCCATACCAGAACAACAGGCACCATCCACAGGGACCTGGACAAACTGAAGAAGCTGGGCCATGAAAACCTCATGAGGTTCAACAAGGCCAAGTGTAAGGTCCTGCACTTGGCCTATGGCAACCCCTGCTGCCATGCCAGGCTGGAGGATGAACAGATGGAGATCAGCCTTGTGAGAAGGCCTTGGGGGTGCTGGTGAGTGAGAGGCTGGACATGACCCAGCCATGGGCACTCCCAGCCCAGAAAGCCAAATGTGTCCTGGGCTGCATCCAAAGCAGTGTGGGCAGCAGGGGAGGGAAGGGATTCTGTCCCTCTGCTCTGCTCTGGTGAGAGCCCACCTGGAACCTGCATCCAGCTCTGGGGTCCCAGCACAGAAAGTATGTCAACTAATTCAGTTGAGTCCAGAGGAAGCTGGTAAGGTGATCACAGGGATGGAGCACCTCCATTAAAGCAGGCTGAGAGAGCTGGGGTTGGGTTTGTAGAACAGACTCCAGGGACACCTTAGAGCAGCCTTACAGTGTACCTGAAAGGAGCTAACAACAGAGCTAGAGAGGGATTTTTCACAAGAGCATGGAGAGACAAGACAAAGGAGAGTAGTGTTAAACTGAAAAAGGTTGCTTTAGATTAGATATGAAACAGAAATTCTTTACTTTGAGGGTTTGGAGGCAATGGCAAAGATAGTTCTGGATGACCCATATCTGGCAGTGTTCCAGGCTAGGCTGGATGGAGATTTGAGCAACCTGGTCTACTGGAAGGTGTCCTTGTCCATGGCACATGATCTTTAAGTCCCTTCCAACCCAAGCTGTTTTATGACTCTACCATTACTTCCCACTGTGCATCTTTTCAGCCACTCTTCTCCAAGCCTGTAGCACTGTACAGGTTGTCATGATCCAAGGATCTTGGCCATGCTGAACTTCATACAGTTGCCCTCTGTCCACTGATAAAACCTGCTCAGATTCCTCTGCAGAGCCTTTTGACCCTCCAGCAAGCAGATCAACGCTGCCCTGAGTAACTCAAAATGTTATTGTATTCCATATATATTTGCGCCCAAAATTGTTACCTTCTTCCTACAGCTGGAAAACAGAAGGGTGGGGCAGGGGATGGGGGAGTTGCCCCGGGCTCTTTAAAAGTTGAAGAAGTCAGGCAGAATCACTCTCTGCCCACTTGGCTGGACTCTTGGTTCTTTCTTGTCCCTACTTGCTACAGTAGCAAGTCTAGATGCTCTATTTCACAATCAAAAACTGTTTCAGAGAGAATTTTGTAACATCTGTCTGCAGCCACTCCCTCTGTACCCTTCAGTGGATCACACCCACCCCCATGGACTTGTGGGTGTCTCGGTGGCATAGCAGGTAACATAGCTGTAGCAGGCGTAGCATAGCTGTTCCCTCCCATATTGCGGAGGCTTTATTCAGCTTCTTGCATCTGTCTTCCAGATCAGCAGTCTTACCATCAAAGATGGTGGCAACAAAGGCTTTAAGTAGATCAACCTTCTCCTTCTCCTCTACTGGTATGGTTCTCCTTGCAATCAATAAGGGATTGAGATTCTCCTTAACCCTCATTTAATTGTGAATGTATTTATAGAAACATTTTTTTATTGGCAGTAGCCAGAATAAGATCTAGTTGGGCTTTCTCCCATTTAATTTTCTCCCTGCATAACAGCACATCTCTGTAGTCCTCCTGAGTGGCTTTGCCCCTTCTTCCAAACACAATACAATCTTTTTCATCCCGAGTTCTGGCCAAAGCTCTCTGTGCAGTCAAGCCAATCTTTCTGATGGCTCACCATCTGGCACATCTGCTCCTGCACCTTAACAGTTCCTTCTTGCCCTCCCAGACTCCTTTGCCCTTCAGGACTGACTTCCAAGCAACTCTGTCAACCAGACCCCTAAACAGGTCAAAGTCTGCCCTAAAGAAGCCCAAAGTGGAGGTTCTGCTGACCTCTCTCCTTAATTCTCTGTGAACCAAAAACCCTCTCATTCAGTGGTTGCTGTGTTCAAGATGGCCTGTGATCATCACATCATCCACCAGTCCTCTGTTCATAAATAATGAGTTCACATCTTCCCTAGATGGCTTCCTCACCAGCTGTTATAAAGTTATCCTCCACACAGTTCAAGCACCTTCTAGAATGATCCCTTTCTGCTGTGCTGCATTTGCAGCAGCCATCTGTTAAGTTCAAGCTCTCCATAAGAAGAAGGGCCAGCAATCTCAAGACCTCTCCCAGCTCCTTATAGTATAGTATCCTAGACAAGTGGTCTGTAACACACCCACCAATATCTGCCTTGTGGCCTTCCTCTTAATTCTTACTCATAAATACTCAACTCTTTTGGTACCATCATCAAGCTACAGGCAATCAGAACAGGGCAACAAGTACCTTTTTCTAATATCCGATCTAACCCTTCCCTGACACAAATTCAGACCATTCCCTTGGGTCCTGTCACTGGTCACAACAGAGAAGAGATGAGTGTTCACCCCTCGTCTTCGTCTCATGAGGAAGGATAAGATCTCTGCTCAGTCTCCTCCTCTCCAGGCTGAACAGATGAAGTGATCTCAGCTACTCATCACATAGCTTCCCCTCAAGGCCCTTCTTAGGATGCTTGTGGCCCTCCTTAGGATGCTAAGAGTTTTATTTTTTTCTCATATTGTGGCACCCAAAACTGCATACAGGACTCTGCCCCAATGCAGAGCAGAACAGAGCAGGACAATCCCCTCCCTCGCCTGGTGATGCTGTGCCTGATGCCCCCAGGACACAGCTGGCCTCCTGGCTACCAGGGCACTGCTGACTAATGTTCAACTTGCCATTGACCATTGCAGAGGTTAGTAAAATAAAGCATGCATTAGCTTACTTTATTTCAGGAGTAATGATTTCTGCTGCTAAACTGTCTGAAGGCTCTTGTCTTCCCAGAGGCATCAATCCTGAGTAAGGAAAAGCATACCACTGACTTTTTCACATGACAAGAAGCAGACATTGTTCTAGAAGTTTCACACTACTGCTAGACAATGTAAAATGACACAAAGTCAGGCTACAGCAAGACTGACAGACAAGCACCATTTCATTTGGTGAACCATTATGTTTGATTCCATCCATTCTGAAGAAATAATGTTGCAGTTTATTTTCTGCTCATTATCATATCTAAGAACTACAAAAGTTACACATACAAATGAATTGTAACACAGAAAACATAATGTGAAAATATGTCTCTAAAGAAAACTATGTAACTATATAGAAATCAGATATACATTATGAAAATATCCCAGTGGAGAGGAAACTAAAATTTCTGATTGCCTCAAATAACATTCAAAGCTTTTACTTGCTTATGAAGCTATGAATAGTTGAAGTTTTTCACAACTGATTTTAGAAGAGCTTAAATTTATTCTGTGCTAAACAAAAGCACATTCAATACTCTACAGAAAACTCATGTACACTTCAGAAAAGAAGAATTTAATCTCCTTATTTGTCCTTTACCTGTAGTGGTGAGTTGACCCTCCTGAGCTTGTACACATCTAAGTTCTTCAATAGTTTCTTTCAAAGAATCCCTTTCTGTTCTTAATCTCTGAATAATTGGAAAGAGAATGAATATCAGTCTTGGCAGTCCAAATCCATCTCTAACAGCCTTCAAAATTTTAAAAATTATTTAATGTAACTCTAGAAATTACTTTCAAATTAAGGTACCTCAGTCTACTCCATACCAGAATAAATATAAGTATTATATATATTCCACAGGAACAGTGGTTTGGTTTTTTTTTTTGGGAGAATGGTTGCTGATCTTATTGGACTAAAAATAGTCCAATAAGTATCCACGGGGCCACTCAGCTGTTTTCCTTTCATCGGGGCTGATTCCAAGGGAAATGGAAGACAGTTGAGAGACCATAGATTTTTCCCTCACCATGAATCGAAGATTCAGCCAGGAGTGAAATAATGAGCAGGTAAGTAGAGATTCAACATAACAAACCGCTTTTACTTCATTTTTTTTGTCTGTCACCACTGAAAGTGTGAGTGACGTTTCCATATGGCATTCTTCATGTATGTCAGCTGTCCTTGTCATTCACCAGCATTTTGGCTATGAAAGAAAACTCGTTGCTTAAGACTCAGTCCAAAGAGAACTGCAGAACAAGACTGGATCGCCTTGGGATCCAGACAGATGTGCTATACAGTAGCATCAGGCAAATAGTCTTTCAATTTGGCACAAGTACCCTTCCGGCAAAAAATGAGAATCCACAGATAGCACCAAGTTTTCGTCCAGAAGGTTGCCAAGAGTGAAAAAAAAGGAAAGAAATTGGCTACTATGTAATGATTCAAATTGTAGTTTGCTCCAAAATCAGACATGTTCAGTATTACTAAATGGTCCAGGACAGACCTTGCCTCTGTATAGATACAGAGTTGCGTCGGCTGACAGAATTTCGTTTTACTAACAGTTGATTGCCAAATGCCAGAATATTTTAGTGATTACAAAAAGCTCTAGGGCTTCACTGGTACAAGCATCTCAATAATTATCTTAGTACTTATAACACACCACAGAGGTAAAATTCCAAGCTGTTTGATGAAGACATCAAACACTACCATGCTTTCCCAGAACATAAGGAAAATATATAGGATATAATCAATTTCAGTAACTATTTCCAAAATATAGCTGACAAGATACCATTACCTAGTTTGTGACCTGTAGTGGGCTACTTTACTGAAACATATTGACGACAGAGAACAGAAAGAGTAGGTAATACAGTGAATTACTAAACTCATGTGATGAGGGACTTCTAGCTGTAATTTACTTCTCACAGGTGCATATCCATTCAAAAGAATGTACTTAAGAGCAACATCCAGCTCAAAAAAAAAAATCTGTTTGCCAGGGGGTAAATCAGAAAACTATATGACAATGGCCTGCAATTCAGATCCTTTGTGCAAGATGAAATGGTCCACTGAGCCATGGATACAGAAACAACTTTACCATTGTTCAACATAAAAGAATTGGGAAAAAAAAAAAAAACAATTTAAAAACAAAAAGCAGGAAAGAAAGCCAAAGCACAATATCAACACAGTTATTATGAGCATTCCAGCCTGAAGGGCAGATGGAAGTGATGTGAAGGTCAAGTGTCCATCAGAGCTTGAAAATTTAATAAAAAATGGAAATCGATGGCCTATGAACACAAAGTAACTGAAAACTTTCAGTTCAAATTATATTTAAGTGCTGGGCTTGGCAATCTTGGAAATAACTGGACATGAAATATGACTACTGAGGAAAAAAGCCTACAGAGTTTCGGATAGTTGGATCAATGGACTTATACTTAAACCATGCCCAAGAAACTGCTAGCTGCAATTGCTGACCTTGATCTTAGGTAGTTTGAACCACCTGCATATACATTCCTAAGAAACAAGCTGAAATTAACTGTTGAGAAATGACAGTGTGTAAGAGAAGTCTGAAGGATCAGTCTAGGCAAGAGAGGACAGAGCAATTCATGGTAGAATCACTAGAAGCAAATGACACAAGAGGAAGGGAATAGATTGATATCTACCCCGTGTATTCCACACTGCAGTACAAGATAGGTCAACAAAGACCTGTCATAAAAGGTGAGATTGCCACAAAGGACATTTCCCCCTACACAACTACTAAGCCTCTTGCTACACTAGTGATGACTCCACAAAGAGAAGCATGCTGAAGAATGCCTTAGGGGAAAAAAGCAACAGGAATTTAGTTCTAGGATGATACTGCAAAAGCCCTGTTGTAAATAGCTTTTCTGAATACATAATAATTACCCTGGGTATTTATTAACTTTCTCATGGTAAATGGTGAGGAAACAACTTCACATGCCAAATATGAAGGCTTTTCCTGTTAAAAATGGGTTGCATATGTTTTTGTACAGTCACTTTATTCCATGCTGTACAATTCTTAGGTTTAAAAAGTATCTTGTACACAAACATTAGAAAATTTTGGAGGAAAGAAGACTTCCTAATTTAAAAAGATGGCTAACTATAATTACCACATTTCTGTGTTATAAAGGATACAAAGTCGCTATTGTTACTAACAAAAAAAAACCCAAAACAAAACACCTTGGCACTTACATCTTTTTCTTTTTGGAGGCTGTCTACTTTTTCTTTCAGTCGTTTGCATTCATAATCTAATTTATCAGCTTTCTTGGATTCTTCAGATAACCTGTTTTGTAGTTCAACTGCCTGTGAGAACAAGAATCAATAACGTGTCTGCAAATGTTAAAACAAAATACACAAGACAAAGTAGCCAATTACAATGTACCACAAGTCACGTTGTAAAACAAGTGAAATAGTAACTTATAGGACATACTAACAACTTCTTTCATCAGTTGTTCTGTGTTTCAGCAAAATAAAAAGCATTCAAATATTAGGTCTTAGTGCAAGCAAAAGACAGAAAAAATGTGAAGTATTTTCAGTACATCTAAAACAAGAATTTAGGCTCAAGCAAGGTTTACAGAAAAAAAAACATGTAGTTCTAGGGATCAAAAAGATTAGTAACAGCAGAAAAATCTTTCTGCGTTTTGAAAAGCCTAGTAAATAGAAAAGATTCTGAAGAAAGCAAATTATCTACATTTTCTATTAACTTTACTTCATAAGCCTCACTCAGAATTCAGCTACTAGTTTATGCAGCCAGGTAACATTCCCTAACCTGAGATGTCCTAATAATTTTTAACACACTAACATAACGATTCAGCCACAGGCTCCAAACAATTTTCTTTATTTTAGTGAGAAACACTGCCACACGTATGCTTTCAACTACAGATCAGTAAAGAATTCTTAAAATAAAGTGAGCAAAAATGTGAAAGCCGAGCACAACAGAAGGTAAATCAGTGAAGTCTTCGCTTTTCAAAATTTTCAGCCTTTACTAGCAAAGAT
>WBNO01033067.1:0-14851 GCA_013400575.1 Peucedramus taeniatus
CTGTCTTTCAAACCAAGACACAGCTCCAGCTAAATCCCAATCTTTCTATTAAGTTCTTTACTTTCATGGGAAATTAAGAACTGCAAATGCATCTGGATTGAAGCTTGTATGAATCCAACACTAAAGTAAGCTGATTTTCATTTTGAAAGATGTTTCTTTCCTTCTCTTTGGTTTTTTTTTTTTAGCTTAAGGACTCAAAGAACATCACTCTGACTCTGAAACAACATGGGATGCATTTATTATTTTTGTACTGTCAACTACACATTGAGAGTTATCTGGAGGATATCCAGAGGAACATGGGAGAATTGTATAGGAAAGGGAAAACATATATTGATGTTAGTATATAGTTAGTTTTCTTTTGTCTTATTTTCCCCTCCATGTTGCTGCTTCCCCTCCTTTTTTTGTTTATTACTTTTACTGTTTTCTTATTCCCTGTATTTTTTTTATTAATCTGAAAGGAATGTATAATCTCAAAAACTGATTGATTGAAACTATTTTTCACAACCTGTGTCATAAGGGCATTCAATATACAAGTCTGGTAACAGTTCAATTTCTGTTTTAGCATTGGAGGTTATCTTTAATAAAATATAACTTAGAAATGTTATACATGGGGGGAATGTTACCTTCAACGTGCACTGAAGATGGAGAAAGTGAAAATACAATAATTGACAGCAAGTTGGTATGAAGCATAAATTAGGTTTCAGAAGTGGGACTTGATTCTGTGCAAATATCTTGGATATTAGTGGTTTGGAGCTATTAAAAATAATTTTGAGTTGTTGGTAGGAAGATGAGTGTCTAAGTAAAAATGAGGTTCGCACTAAAATTATTTTGAATCTTTCAGAATAAGCTATAATAAAATAGTATTAATGAAATAATCTATGCTGGGGAGGAACCATAGAGATAATCTTGTACCCACAGAATGCAGTATTCTGGGAACATTCACTTTAATTTTGAAAGTTCATAAGAAACAATATTTCTTTTGCTACATTTTAAAATTATATAAAATTATATTAAGAAATAGAAGATGTTAGTGTGTAATACCCTGAAGAGAAAAATATAAATAGTTTTTCCTTTATTACTGCAATAACATGTCAAAAATATTCTTTCCCCTTTCATGTTCTGTATTTTGAAATGTTGTAAGAATTTCAAATAATTTGCTAGAAATCAAGTGTATAAATCAATTTCAGGTAGTCTCACAAACACAGAATTATCACCAAAATCTTTGGTGTTCTCAGCACCAGTCATTTTGTGGATTGACTTTGCAGGATGTAGGTCTTCAGACTGACATTTTAAGATTTTATTTCAGTGACATATATTTAAAACAATTGTTAAGGAAAAAAGCAGCTTTTGACTGCTTTGACTAAAGTTTTTTCTGAAAAAAATTACCTTTTTATAGATCTTTTTACCATTATTCCTTATTTATTCTCTTTGTTTGCTACAGAATATTTGCATTTTATTTTATTGCAGTGCAGTTGAAAAATTGAATATATAGTGACTTGAATGCATATTTCTGTTGGTGTGTAATGTCATGCAATAGTAACCATTGTGCTGTTTGATCGGCATTTTAACTGATGAAAAGATATCTACCTGATTGTATAGAGCTACATCAAATGCTTGAACTGCATGCCTTAAGCAGTTTTACATAGAAATGCAAGTAGGACACATCAGTGATCCTGACTGTACACGGAAAGGATCATTACTTTTGTGCATCTCATGGATTGCTGTGTTCTCTGTTTTGCTGTCATATCTCATACAATTAGCAATAAATTGTAGTGCTATGTAATAATTATAACCTGAGGACTCACTACTGAAATTGCATCTAGATGGCTTTTGTTCATTCCTAGTGATAAGAAATATCTTTAGCATGTTCAGCTTTTTCTGCTTACAAGATAATTTAAAGAAAACATTTTACTTTAGAGAAATTCTATATTAAAGACTTGATATTCCAGGAGGAATACAAAAATGAAACTATGTAGAATGAAGACAATTTTTTTTCTTTTTTAAAGCTGTGAAGATATGTCTATAACTTAAGAGATTTAGGAAAAATAAAAAGACAGAATTTTATAATGAAGCTATAATGATAGTACTATCATTAAATATCTTGGTTTTTCTAATCAACTTTGTACAACCTTTCTTTACCTTCTAGCACCTGGTAAGATAGGACAACTAGACTTCAAAAATGAAATCTCTTACCTTAGCAGATTACTATCTAGGTATCAGAAGCCCAAGTCCATTGCAGTGTTGTTGCTTGGAGGAGCTGTGTTATCTGAAACATTATAAGAGTGTGAACTGTGAGAAACAACTGCTCACTTTGAAAATTTAAAAGGTTTATTAAACCTTTACAAAAAATACAACAAAAGGACTATATAAGGAAAAAGTTATAGCACTGGGAATTGCTTCGTGTATACCACATGGCCAGTTCGATTTCAAGATGGATGTTCAGTCTTTTATACCCCTGGGGGTTGCATCAGCCAACCCTGGCCCCTCCCAAAGTCTGTCAGTCAGCTCTTCTCTGCCGTTTATCTATGGAGACCGCTCTCCTGCAACTTGATTTGAGGTCAGGTGCCGTCATGCCGCACCCCCTTAGCAACAAGCCCCTTCATTCCCAGCTGCCCATGGAAGGGACACATGTGCATGCCTTTTTTTACCTGTCCTAGACAACCCTGGCTGTCTAATGGTAACAATACAGAGGGGGGGAAANAGAGAAGATATTTATAAAAACCTCAAAGGATATGGCAGTGAGATGTAGAAGACTATAGAATCACTGAGGAATAAGACCTCAAGTCCAAGAAAAGTGTTATAGAAAACATTACAAGCTACAATGATAGTGCTGTAATTAATGATCGTAGTCTTTCATCCAAACAGCTTTGTACCTCTCTTTAATTTCTAGAAATTGGTAGGATACGATGACTAGACTTCCAAAATGAAATCTCCTGCTNATTACTAAAGCTTTTCTTAATATTCACACCACAGTTATCCCTTAATTGCGAGAGCCAATCATCTCATTATCCATCTATAACAAAACAATGAAAATATGTAAAAAATAGTGATGTGTTGCTACTTAAATATATATATTTCATTTATTTTATAGAAACTTTAATGAAAGACCTTGATGTAATAACAATTCCTAGTAAAGATGTTGTGATGGTACATGAACCAAAACAAAAGGTGGATTTAACAAGGTACCTAGAAAACCAAACTTTTCGTTTTGATTATGCCTTTGATGACATGGCTCCTAATGAAATGGTTTACAGGTATGTGTATATGGGGGTTTTGGGGAATCTCTTTTCTCATATATCTCTGATGTCAATAACTATGGGCTTACCTTAGTCATGGACTTCTATTCTCTCTGTTATCAGATATGTATGTTGCTAACTCCATTCTTTTGCCTGTTTAATTTTGGTTTAGCTCTGTTTATCCTGAATCTTGCTCTCAGTTCTCCTCCAAGACTTTTCCATGCTCTAGTGTGTATTGCTTCTTCAGGAGGCAAACAAATCAGGAGAGGGTGGGGAAAGAGCACAGAGAGAGAGACCCCATGGTATTTAGATCTTCATTTTCTCCTTTATTCTTCTGTTTCACTTCCACACTTGAAACAGAATAATGTACATAACACTTTAAAAGACTTGTTTAGAAGTAGCTGTTTACCTTGTAGGAGTTGCTAAATGGATTAGATACAGGCAAGGTTAGACACCATAACAGGTCATAATCTTGGTGTGTAGTCTAAATATTGTGAATATTTTTGCAAAGAATATTGATATTAGAAAGGAATTTGATTAAGATAATTTTCCTTATGCTTAGAAAGTGCTTCCCATAGCCTTAGGGAGTAGGGACAGAGAATTATCTTAAATCTTGATTTTAAGCCAACAATTAAGAAGTCAAAGTTGGCATCATATCCTGACTGACGTTAGATGCTAACATCCTGTCGGTGGATAAGAGATTTATTAAAAGGTCTTGAAAATTAAAACTTGTGTCTTATGTTTGACAGAAGTAAAAGGAGAAGTGTAGCAAAAGCAAAAACTTTTTAGTCTGTTAGTTTACACTAATGAAAAAACTTCTAAACAAAGCTGTGCCCTTGAAAATGTGTCTCTAATGATTGTCTACTGGTAGCATCTTTTCTTTCTTGACAGTAAAGAGCTGTTGGAGAGTGATCTAGCTGGTGAGGTGTGCCCCTGTCACACGGAGATAACGTCACAGAGGAGCAGTTGAGCTTTGGCCTTTCCCAGACATCTGTTGTCTTGGCACTGCTTGAACTTCTCCCAGCTTGTAGCTGAGAGGTCACTTCCTGGCTCTCCCTGCCCACTTATTGGGTAGACAGTCAGTATCCCTTAGGACTTTCCAACACAAGAGGGGGAGGAAAGTGACTCAGATTCAAGAATACTTGGCTAGAGATGCAGTGAAACAACACTGGAGGCTGGAGGAGAGAGAGAGCGTGCCTTTACCTGATAACTTATTATCCCATTAGCAGGCCATCATGCCCATGGAAATCCCTTGGACACATATCTCATGGCACATGTCATGGAACACCCGGCTGTTTCCAGTTGCTTCATTATGAGTGTTTGAGACATTTCTCAGAAGGGCTCAAAGGGCCCTACACCCCATGTTCTTCCTTTGTCTCAAGTTTTGCTTTTCTGTCTAGCCTTTTCCTTACAGCCTCTTGCAATAGTTTTCCTCCCCCTTAATAACCAGTTCCTGTAATCTCCCTCCTTCATGTTGTCTGAGCATAGTGTTTTAATGTGAGGGATGTTTTTGACATGCAATGTTATTATGTTTTTGTACTGAGTTTCTTCAGCAAAAATTTTATAACTTGCATAATAAATTAATAGTAATATGGGGAAATATTGATAGATGCTTGTATTCATACTGAAACAATAAATCTCTAGTCTGTATAGCAGTACAGGCTTTTTTTCCTCCCTCATATGGCACAATAATGATTATCACATGAAGGATAATCTACTTCAAGGCCTCCTGTAGTAACACAATTGCAAAGAAGATAGGTATAATATTCTGCTCTAACCAGAACTACCAGGGTCACAATGGGGGAAAAAATAGTATGACAAGTTACTTCAGTTTTCTTCACTATGCCAGAATTTCTCATATTTCTATACTGAAAAATGTTCTCAAGAAGTGTACTACTCTTTATCTTCTTATTATTATTTTACTTAGGCTGTATTTTAAGTATTTTTGAATCCATGAGATGCAACACTGAGTTGCAAGTTTTGTTTTAGTATTAAAAAACTTAAATGCCTTTTGAATTTTAAAGGGGAATCAGAGTTTATATTTCTGAAGAATCAAGATTGCAAATAAAGGTTCTACTAGAAGGAGAGGTTTTTTTGACATGGTACCATTTGGAGTTGTATAATACTTTACAAAAATTTTCTAGACACGTTTGTATTTTGCCTTATTTTAAAATACATACAATTAAGTCAATTTTTTATAAATCAGCAAAATAAATAATTTCAAATGCAATTAAGCAGAGATAATGGAATGTGCTTCTTAGGTGGATAGGTTTCCTGAAACTAGGAATATCCTCTTGAGGACAAAAAAAAAAAGTATTTACTTGGAGGATGCAACAAAGAAAGACTAAGGCTGATCAAGGATCATCTGGTATCTTTTTGATGAAAACTGATAATTCAGTTAAACACAGATTTTTGCATAACCCTCAGTTACTGAATGGCTTAATCTTACCCATATTATTTTTGTAAGTGATATGTTTGTTCCAAAATGGAATGAAAGGAGGTTGCAACACCTCAGTGTCTCTGTTAACAGTCATTCTTGTTTCTGTCACTAAACATACTTTTTTTGTAAACACCTGGGAAAAGTTCAGAGAGACTCTTGCCTCCATCACTTGGTGGAGGTAACCACCATAAAGTTACCTTTTGCTTTTGGAGATTTTCATGAAATAATGCTGATAAGCAGCTGAATTAGGAGCAATAGCTACATTTATTTAAGTAAAAATTAATTCTCTAAAATAGAAAAATTATATTTTGGTATATATTTTTGACACATCAAATAATGCTTAAGGGATAGCTGGATTTTTCCATCCTGATGAGCCTGAGTAGACATTTTATTGAGCCTTGTCTCAGCATAACTATGTTCTCAAAATATTAAGACATGCAATGTGTTTTTGACCACTTGTCTTCTGAACTTAATATTCGAAGTTAATTTAGGGAGCAAAAACTAGTGTTTTTTTTTTTTTTTATTGGCAAAATCTAAGCATTTAACTGCTGCTCTGTCCTACTTCTGCATCTTATCATGGTGCCTTCTTTAGGGAGCTCCAAACTCCATGTAGCAAACTGTGCCATGTTGCATCACTAAAACAAGACAATTATTTTTCTTGGGATTTGAAGAAAAATAAATTTTTTGTAGAATAAATGGGAAACATCTTGTAGCTTTTCTCTAATTGTTTAGGATATTTGAATGCCCTAGAGCTGGTAGCTTCTAGTTCAGGAATTAATGTGCAGATGTCCTTTGGCCTCTCAAAGTTCAGAACCGGTTTTGTCACTTCTGGCATTAAAATTTATAGTGTCTTTGTGGTAGTGTGGGTTTTTTAAAGTAATTAAATTTCTTAAATACTGTCTTTTTTTACATTTAAGGTTTACAGCTCGACCATTAGTAGAGACCATATTTGAAAGGGGAATGGCCACTTGCTTTGCATATGGACAAACAGGAAGTGGAAAAACCCATGTAAGTATTTCCTCTACATGTCAGCAATACACTTCTTTTTGTGTATTATACACTTCAATAAATTCTAATAAGTAACAAATATGTAAGTTACAGTTCTGTGATCTTTATAGTGTATTTTTGATCTTTTTTTTGGTTTCTAATTTAGACTATGGGTGGTGACTTTTCAGGAAAGAACCAAGATTGTTCTAAAGGAATATATGCACTTGCAGGTGAGACTTTATTGTTCAGTTGGCTTTTTGCAAATTAGTTGAGGTCAATACATTTCTACTTCCTCTTGTACAAACATAAGGGTCTACATATTTTGCATTACAGTGGAGCTTTGGTAACATAAAAAGTAGTTTCCAGGTGTGTAGTTTTTACATGGTAAGGTAAATATTTACAGATAACTTAAGAAATTTAAGAAATATAAATGATGATTGAGTTTACAATTTTTGAGTCTTCTGCATCTTCCAACGTAATGTGGCAGTTTAAACTGCAGTGTTTCTTAATTTATTGACTTAAATTGACTGTTACACTTGCAAAATATGAGATGCTGTAAAATCGACTGCTATGTATTAATGAGTCTTCACTAAATGAAAATACATAACTACATTTCTTTTTATTTTGTAAATGTATTCACAGCTAAAGATGTCTTTTTAATGCTAAAGAAGCCAAGTTATTACAAGTTAGAACTTCAAGTATATGCAACATTTTTTGAGATCTATAGTGGTAAGGTAAGTACCTGATTTTTTTCTGATGAAGGTGTAATTTCTCTTTCACAAACAAGATTGTGAGTTTGTCACATAAAAGATTTTTTTCCTTTTTGTACTGAAAGCTTTATTTCAAATAATTCTTTGTACTTCCCTTTCAATCACAGGTTGGAAGGGACCACAGTGGGTCATCTGGTCCAACCTCCCTGCTCAAGCAGGATTGTGCATGGGATGTTTTACATATTTCGATATGAGATTTGAAGCAAAAATGTCTTTTAAAGCTCCTCTTTAACTGTTATGTTCCCCTCCTCCCCAAGGTTTTTGACTTGTTGAACAGGAAGACAAAATTAAGAGTGCTAGAAGATGGTAAACAGCAAGTCCAGGTGGTGGGATTACAGGAACGGGAAGTCAAATGTGTTGAAGATGTTCTTAAGCTTATTGAAATAGGCAACAGCTGCAGGTATCTTCCATAGCTTTCACCAATTTTTCATTGTAAATAAAAGAATTGCAACAAGATTTTTTTTTTGTCTCTTCATAGTGATGGTTTTTTACTATGCAGTGGTATTTTTGCTAACGTTGGCTGCAAGTAAGGAATCTTCCTATCTTTTGAATAAAGATAGTTTTGAGTTTTTCAGCCAGAGAGAAATATGAACTGATTTTTCTACAGGATGTGAATTGCATGCATTATATAACCGGTTTACTGACTTAAATTCACATCATTTATAATCTGGAATACTGCCAGATTCTTCAGTTCTAAAAGGCCTTGATATGTAGTGACAAAAGTATAAAAGTTGGGGTTTTGTTAAGATCCAGCTTTATTGTTTTTAAAATTAGCCTTGTGATAGACTGCTGACGGATTAAAGTACCACATGCGTCATTTTGCATATAAACTCTGATTGTCTGAAATCTTTGGAGATCTGTTTATTCTTGCTTTTAAGGGCGTATTAAAATGCTACTAATCTTCCATTTCTGTTTGAAGAATTGGAAAAATAGGTATAATTTTACCGTGTGCATCAAATTATATGGGTAAACACAGGACTATGCCATGAAAAAAATAAAGTTCTGAGGGTAATGTGTTTAACATATATGGTCCTTTGCCTGTTCATATGTCCTTCCTTTCTTTCCTTTTGTTAAAGGACATCCGGCCAGACATCTGCAAATGCACACTCATCTCGAAGCCATGCAGTGTTTCAGATTATTCTCAGAAGGAAAGGGAAATTGCATGGTAAATTTTCTCTGATTGATTTGGCTGGCAATGAAAGAGGAGCAGATACTTCGAGTGCAGATAGGCAGACGCGACTGGAAGGTGCAGAAATTAACAAGAGCCTTTTAGCACTCAAGGTAACTGAAATGTTTCCATTGCCTTTGAGTAGGTGAAAGCCTTCCACATATAATAGCAATGACTATTGAAATGA
This sequence comes from Peucedramus taeniatus, assembly GCA_013400575.1. NCBI lineage: Eukaryota > Metazoa > Chordata > Aves > Passeriformes > Fringillidae > Peucedramus > Peucedramus taeniatus. Next base: position 8,789 of record WBNO01033067.1, read on the forward strand.
GTGTTTTTGCAGGCTTTGCTTCTCTACATTGTCTACTGATGTGACATGTAAAATATAATCTTGTTTTTCTTTTAAATACCTGAAAAAACACTTGGTAATTACCAAGCAGAAACATTGCAGAAATATTGTGTTATCAATTTTCATGTAGTTAAAAAAAAACTAAACTAAATCCCCAGCGGTTGAACACTTTTTTTTTATATACACTTAAAATGGAGGGAGAGAGAACTTATTTTTGTACTCAAGATCTGAAATACTAACTGGAAATATACTTACTGATCTCAGTTGGGTTTTTTAATTAAGAAAAGATTTTTAAAAAGATACCTTTTGTAGTGGTTTAACCTCAGCTAGAAACTAAGTACCATGCAGGTGCTCACTCCCTCCCCTCACCCCTTCTGCAGTGGGATGGGAAGGAGTACCTGAAATAAGGTAAAACCCATGGGTTTAGATAAGAACAGCTTAATAATTGAGCTAAAGTAAAAGATAATAACAATAATAATAATTGTATTGAAAAGGAGGGAGAGACACAGAGAGAAAAATAAACCCCAAGAGAAACAAATGGTGCACAATACAGTTCCTCACCACACTGACTGATGCCCAGCCCATCCCCCAGCAGCTATCAGCCTGTCCTGACCAACTTTCCCCAGTTTATATACTAGGAATATTGTATGGTATGGAATATCCCTTTGGCCAGCTCTGGTCAGCTGTCCTGGCCATGCTCCCTCACAGCTTCTTGTACAGCTTCTCCCTGACAAAGCATGAGACACTGAAAGGCCCTTTACTCAAGGTAAGCACTACTCAACAACAACCAAAACATCAGTGTGTTATCAGCATTATTCTCACACTGAATCCAAAACACAGCACTACAAGCTACTAAGAAGAAAATGAACTCCATCTTAGCCAAAACCAGGACAGTCTCCACCCCTTATTCCATACCATTTGCATCATGCCAGGTCCCACACTTTCCAATACCCCATCACCTTTCCTATATTTTGACAGATATGCACACAGATATCATTCCCTTAGTCTATGGACCATCCCTATAAAAGTCTGTTGAGTTCATTTAGTCCATGACCTTGGGTTCTGTCTGTCATAGCAGTCCTTTAGGACAGGAAAGATGGTGTGTGGTATTGGATTGTTGCAGTTGAAGCCAGATCAATGTTGGATAGTTATTAACATAATACCATTTAATTCATTGGCTATTCTTACCCAAAATCAAATCCCCTTGAGGCACACTCTGGACTTGCCCATCCTCCTGCATTACCCACCAAATGCACCCAGGTCCTTGAGCAAAAGCAGTCCCATGGATGGGTTTACCTTTGCCTGAAGCAGGAATTACCCAGACTGTTTTTCCCAGCATATTTTTAATGTGCACGGGAATTCTATCCCCTTTTAAAGTACTTAACAGTGTTGATTGGGCAGGGCCAGCCTGATTGGCAGATCCTCTGGTGTTGACTAGGCAGATGGCCTTTGCTAAATGTATATCCCAGTGTCTGAAGGTTTCACCACAAATTCCTCTCAGTGTAGTCTTTAACAGTCCATTACATTGTTTGATCTTTACAGAGGCTGGTGCATAATAGGGAATATGATACACCTACTCAGTGCCATGTTCTTTGGCACAAGTGTCTATGAGGTTGTTTTGAAAATGACTTCCATTGTCTGATTCTGTGCATCTGAGGTTATATCACAGACTAAATTTTTTCTGGAGTACCATGTCACCATAAGACTTCCTTTCCAAGGCCCAGGATACTGTTCCAGGCAGTGCCATGGGGCACAGGGTGTGTTTCCAGCTGTCCGGTGGTTGTTTCCACCATTGTAAGCACACAGTGCTTGCTGTTACAGATTTGGGGGAGTGTGATATAGTCAATCTGCCAAGCCTCCGCATACCACAGAGGCTTTACCTGCTTGGCCCTGCTTAATTGCAGCACATTTCACATTCCAGGATAACCTGTGCTATAGTGTCCATGGTAAAGTCCACCCCTTGATCACGAGCCCACCTAGATGTTGCATCTCTTCCTTGATGTCTCAAGGTGTCATGGACCCACCAAGCCAGAAATAATTCACCCTTATGTTGCCAGTCCAAGTCCACCTGAGCCACTTCAATCTTAGCAGCCTGATTCACCTGCTGGTTGTTCTGATGTTATTCAGTGGCCTGACTCTTGGTTTCACAAGCATCCACATGATGTACCTTCACAACCAGGTTCTCCACCTGGGCAGGTTTATCTCTGTGCTGCCAGTTTATCTGCTTCCATTGCTGAAACCACTCCCACAGGGTATTTGCCACTATCCATGAATCAGTATAAATACTGGCCATTTCTCTTGTTCAGCAATGTCTAAGGCCAACTGGATGGCTTTCACCTCTTCAAACTGACTCAATTCACCTTCTCCTTCAGCAGTTTTGTGACTTGTCATAGGGGACTCCATACAGCTGCTTTCCATCTCCAGTACTTTCCCACAAAACAGCAGGACCCATCAGTAAACAAGTCATATTACTTCTCGTGTTCTGGCACTTCATTATACAGTAGGGTCTCTTACTAGAGGAGGTAGTGACATCCTGAAATCTTTGCCTTCTGGCCAGTTCATGATCATTTCCAAGATTCCTGGATGACTGGGGTTTCCTATCACAGCTCATCGTGTGATCAGCGTGACACACTTACTCCATGTAGCATCTGTTTCATGATGTGTAGCGGAGACTGCCTTTAAACATCCAACCCAACATGGGTAACCAGGGTGCCAGGAGGAACTGGACTTCAGTGCCGAACACCTCAGAAGCAGCTTGAACCCCTTCATAAGCTGCCAGTATGTCCTTTCAGTTGAAGTATAGCAGACTTCTGATCCTCTGTATGCCTGACTCCAAAAACATAGAGGTCAACCTCGAGCCTCCCCTGGTGCTTTCTGCCAGAGGTTCCAGGTAGGACCATTCTCCCCAGCTGCAGTATAGAGCACATTTTTTACATCTTGCTCTATTTGGACTGGCCCAAGGGCTACAGCATGAACTGTCTCCTGTTCAATTTGTTTAAAAGCTTGTTGCTCAGGGCCTCATTTGAAATAATTTTTCTTCCAGGTCACTTGATAGCAAGCGCTGACAATCAGACTGCAATTTTGAATGTGCATTCCCCAGAATCCCACAACACCTAAGAAAGTTTGTTTCTTTCTTACTAGTTGGTGGAGACATTGCTACTGACAACATTCATATTGCCATTTTATTCTTAAAACCTGGATCTCCTGTGCAGGTCCATTGACCTTACTTTGTTTTATAGTAAAACCATCCTTCAGAAGGATTTGAACTATTTTCTTCCCTCTCAGAAACTTCTTCTACTACATTGCCCCACACAATGATATCATCAATATATTGCAGGAGTTCTTGAGCTTCACCTTGTTCCAGTACAGTCTGGATCAGTCCATGGCAGATGGTTAGGCTGTGTTTCCACCAGTTGATTCCAGGTGTAGTGGATGCCCCTCCAAGTCAAAGCAAACTGTGGCCTGTACTCTGTCACCAGAGAAAAACACATTAACATTATCAATTGTGGCAGCACTGGGCTGCCTTTGACTCCAGTTCCTATTGAAGTTCCAACACATTCAGTATGGCAGCACTCAGTGATGGTGTGACTTCATTCAGTCCACGACAATCTACTGTTAATCTCCATTCTCTGTTAGACTTTCACACTGGCCATATGGGGCTATTAAAGGGTGAGTGGGTCCTGCTGATCACTCCTTGGCTCTCCAGTTGACAAATCAGTTTATGGATTGGAATCAGGAAGTCTCAGATGGTGTGATATTGCTGGTGGTGCACCATTGTGGTAGCAATTGGTGACTGCTGTTCTTCAACCTTCAGCAACCCCACAGCAGAAGGGTTCTCCAAGAGACCAGGCAAGGTAGACAACTGTTTAACTTCCTCCATCTTCAAGACAGCTATATCAAAAGCCCACCCTTGAAATACCCTCTCCTGAGATAGTCTGTGCTAAGGATGCACAGAGCCTCTGGGCCAGTCTCAATGGGGTGTTTTTACCACTCCTTCCCAGTCAGGCTAAGATCAGCCTCCAGTACAGTCAGCTGTTGGAATCCCCCTGTCATTCCAGAAATACAGATGGATTCTGCCCCTGCATAGCCTGATGGCATTAGGGTACACTGTGCACCAGTGTCTACGAAAGCCTTGTACTCCTGTGGGGCTGCTGTGCCAGACCACCGGATTCACACTATCCAGTAAACCTGGTTATCCCTTTTTTCCACCTGGCTGGAGGCAGAGCCCTTCTAGTCCTGGTCATAGGATTCTCCACTTACTTGTAGAAATTGATTAGAATTCCTTTCCATAGAATCAGAAGTAAAATCAGCCCTTCCACTCTGCCTGGGAAACTGCCACTGGAGACTGGAACAGTAACCTTCCTGGAAGAACCCCCATTTCTGATAGTTTTTCCCTGCAATTCATGTACCTGTGCCTCTAGGGTCAAGGTAGGTTTTCTATCCCACTTCCTCATGTCCTTTCCTTGGTCCTGCAAGTAAAACCACAGGGTACCCTGTGGTGTGTATTTTCTATATCCTCCCTTTTGAGAAAAAGAACTCTTACTGTTAATAGCTGAGATGCAGGTCCATACAGGTAGGGAGTAGGATCTCTTTTTGTTGATGAAACTTCTAGAACAATTTTTTATACCTCTGGGAGAGTTTTTCCACAGCTGCAAGGGAGTAGCTGCGGTGCCTGTTGCTGGAGTTGGAGTAGCCATTGGGCCTGTCGTTTTGTTGTCAGATCCAGACTTTCTTTTCTCCCTGAGGGTACTGAGCAGTGCTGAACAGGGCTTGAAAGGCCTGGGCCAGGCTCCAGCATGTTGCAGTGATTTGTGTCTCTCTGGAATTACTGAGGTGACAGCATACTTTTTCCAAATCTTTTACTAGTTTTTCCATATTCTGCACTTGTTCAGGGGTGAAGTTCAAAAACACTGGAGGTGCCCACTGTCCTAGGCACTTGCCCATACTATCCCACACACCCTGCCGCTCATAACTATCCAGACTTGGGGCAGATCTCTGGGTGATAAATAGCTGTTTAAACAAGACCTCAACCACATCCTACAACATGCTGGTTCCTAGCAAAAGGGCCAGGTTGGTTTCAAGAGTGTTCAAAGGATATTAAGAATCTTCAAAATTCCCAAATGCTACTGGTAATCATCCTGGATGAAGAGGGAGGGAGGGAGGGAGGGAGGGAGGAAGGAAGTGTTAGGAAAATTAATCCACAAACATCAGAGGTTTATGTCCAAAAAGGACACAGAAAAGTCCTTTTACTTTTTTTGAATAAAGGGAGAGGCCATGGGGCATTCCCCTGGGGTCTCTCAAATTTTTGGAGGATGAAGCCTCCTTTTTTTCCTAATTTCCCAGCCACATTTCCCTTCTCTCTTTCCCCATTGGCTGAGGTACTTGAGAGGTAGACTTCCCGTTATGCCTGATACCAAACATTTCCCTCTAATGTATAACTCTCCCTTTTAATTTTTAATTCTTATAGAATTTAGGGTTTTTCCCCATTGCTTCTTTCATCTTTCAATGTCCAATTTAATTTATCAGCAAACCTAAAGTTTATTTGTAAAAGCAAATATCTATTTCCATTCAGCAATCAGTGGAATCCTTCCCATTGTTTCTTTTATCTCTCAGTGTTAGTTTTATCTACCAGCAGATCCACAGCTGTTTTGTAAAGACAAACCTGACATTCCTCTCAATCCCTCCTCTATTTTTTTAATAATTGTTCTTACAAACTTAATTATCGTTGACCTAATTTCCTGTTCCTGGGTCTTTTTTGGTTTTGCAACTATTTGCGGTGGCATCAATTTCTGTCCTTTTGTAGCCATCTTTGGATCAGTAGGCATGGCTAATACCTGCATCCCTTTGATCACATGTTGAATAAGTTGTACTGAGCAAGGGATCATGCATGGTAAAAATATTAGAGTTGCTACAGCACATAAGAAAAAAACCCCATTTGTTTAACCCATAGTCCACCAGGTAACCACGAAACCATGTCCCATTCCCATCATTTCCATGTTTGGACCACCACCTTTCCATTGTTTCAGTAATTATGGAAGGAACACC
>WBNO01033070.1:0-16959 GCA_013400575.1 Peucedramus taeniatus
CCCCCAGTTCCTTTAGCTGAAATCTGGCTGAAGTGAAGCCTAACTTCAGTGCAATGTAGTTTAATGGGAGGGTTAGCTAGGAAGAGGTAATGAACACCTGTATCAAAAGTAGTGGTTACCATAAAATGATACGTGTGTTAAATATTTACCAGATCCCAGTATTATTTTCTGCTCAAAGTTTACGGAACTACTTAGTGTCCTAGGCTTGATGATGTGATAACCCTTGGTAAATATTGATTTTTAAATGGTGACCACTGTACAAATTTATACTTGCTAATGGAGGTCCACAAAGCAAACAGTACTAATTGAGCAAAAGCAAGGCACTTCTTCAGCTCATATGTTTGACTTGACATATTGTGCCAGACACAATGCAGCCCCCATGTGTCTCCCACCAAAATGAGGGATGTTCACCATGCCTCTGGGCAACATGGAGATGTAAAGAATAAAATATCTGGTAATTTTTCCTTGTGTAATGCACACCTTTGTAAAAAGCCAAATGAGGTATTTACTGTTCTCAAAACACTCATCATTCTACCTTCTCTTAACACGTGCTTTTGCTGCCTCACACTTCCTTTCATATTTTTTAGCCTTTTAATCTTTATGTTTTCAAACTCTTTGGCAAAGCAGAGTCATTGCTAGTAGTTCTAATGGCAAAGCTTTTCCTCAAACCATGATTCTAAGAATCTATCTTGTCTTTCCTCATTTCAATGACTCATTCATAAGAGGAACTGAAGAGCCACCCTGAAATCACAGGGCTGGATTTTTGGACTGCAGAAAGTAAAGTGTTAAGACTCATAGAACACAGATCTCAGTGACATGGGCTGGAACTGGAGAGGCTTTGCACAATGGCTTTGCACAATGGCTTTGAGGCAACATTGGAGAGACCATCCATACACTTGTACTCTGCCAATCTGCACTTGCACTCAGTTATATTGTATTTTATGCAGAGCAGGAAAGAATTCACTGTGCAAGTGATGTAGAGTTACTTACTGGGTGTAAATGCTTTGCCCGTGTTACAAAAATACTTAACATACTGCAGGCTGCACACTGCAAGATTCTTCATTTTAAATGCATAGAATTGAAGAGATTGTGAGATTACTGAGAAAAACTGCTTATGTATTGCTGGACCTTAAATTTCACCCATTTACCCTAGACTGAGCACCCCAATTAAGGCTGAAGCATATCTTCTGAAAAGAAATCCTGACTTGAGATGAGTTGAATTTTTAAAAAAATGGATAATCCCCAACTTTCTTTAAGAGGACTTTATCAGATTGTGCATTGCTCCCCTGGCATTTCAAGCATGGTGAAAGTTGACATGCAAAAAATTTCTTCTGTCACATTGTAGAGAAGAAGCAAATCAGTCACAGTCAAATTTGGTATACTGTATATAAATGAAAAATAATAATAATAATAAAAAAGCTGTGTATGTGTAGGGCAAATTTTTATCAAGAGCTTTATGCTTAGAGAGGAAGCAATTCAGTGAATTATTTTAAGTAGACAGAGCGAGAAGATCTCAAATCAGATTTACCTGCCCTGCTAGTGTCCACTAGAGAGTGAAGGGCTGTTGAAGAAGCACTAGGGATAAGGCAGTAATGTCCCTCCCAAGCTTGCCTTTGTTTAGTCCATTGCAGTGGAAGGAAAAAGTATAACCTAAGTCTACTGAGCTAGTAGAGTCAGTAGCTAGCTGACTCTAGCTAGTCAGATGCCTTCAGGCCAGAGGTATTTATAGGTTAAACTTCCCAAGAAGAGCTCGTATGAATAAATTCCCGATTTACTTCAACTCTTCACCTTCTTCTGAAGGGGCCAGCTTTTCTAAAATATTTCATGATCTTTGAAATTAATTTTATGTTCCATGTAACAACCTACTACAGCTTAGCTTGACAGCTGAAGATCTTTCAGCATGTTACATTCAGGATTTGACCTGTATTTCAAGCATGGCCTCCACAGATAAATGGTAGTATTGCTAGATGTTGTGTACCCTTCAGCCACCTGGGCTCACTTTAAGTGGGATCTGTTTTAGATCTCCTACTTTTAATGGTGCTCCAAGCTTACGTCTGTAAGGAAAGAAGTCATAGGAAATGACCAAGAAGATTATTGGGTGTTTTGAATGTTTTTGCTGCTATAAATTGTAACCTATTGTTACATTTCTGTACTAAAGAGCAACTGTATATTTGCATAAAATATATGGGTCACTGGTATGAGAACATTAACAGATGCTTCCAACAATCTTATTGCTTTCTTAGACCATAATGATGTGTTATCAAAACCTACAGTATTGTCCCTGTAGTATCTTTATTTCAAAACACTGAAAATGAAGAAGAAAAAAGACATACTTTTGCCCTTTCTAAAGGAAAAAATTGAGCAAATTTTGCTTAAGCAAAGATACCAGGTCTCATAATCAGCAAGGGTGAGTAGTGAACAGAACAGAGCCTTCTCAGTTGGATAGTAAGTGAGGGCTCAGCCTTTCTGTAGCATGTCTGGGGACAGGCATGCCACAAGCCACACATGCTGTAAAGCCACTTGAGAAGCCTCCCAGAAGCCTGGCTGACAGAGTCTGTGGAGGTTGTGACTGCTGGAAACCATACACTTTAAACTGTTGTAAACTCAGAGAAAATCCTTGGCACAAAATTATGTGGAGCTCAAGGCTTTCAAAAACCTTACTAGTGTATTATTGAAGACACTTAAGTCTTTCCAGCTAGGCTTTCCAGCTTGGCTTTCCCAAGGTTTCAGGACTGATCCCTCTAAGGACCACTACCTGTGAGACCTGGAGGGAACCAACCTTGTTGTACACATGGTTTTGTGGTATCTTGCAACAGCTGAGGAAGACAACTCAGCCTGTGAACATTAATACACAGGTGAAGTTTAAAAAGCTCATGAGAAGTCATATAAAATCAACTGCAGTAGATGCTCCCCTAGAGCCTTACAAACACTGAACTACAACACACAATACAGCAACACAGAAACTGTTTCATAACACAAAACCATTGAAATTTGATCTATTAATGGAACAGAAAATCAGTAAGGCCAAAAGGGAAGAGAATCTCCAAGTCTGTTTCATCAGCTCCTTGCCCAACTGTGGACTGAAATCAGAGCAATACCTTTAAATCTGAAGCAAAATCTGGCAGCCTCTGCAAAGATTTGGGCTGGACTATGTTGCATGACTTCAGCTCTGAATCCAATTTATTTGTACTAAACCTACAGTTACCATTAGCAGGTTTGAAGCTAAACATATACGTCAGTTGAATGTATGAATATATGCATTGTTTTTTTTTCTGGGTATATGCTTAGCTAATAAATGTTACAAACTTTTTTTTTTTGTCTTATCTTTGTGCATTTACTCTGTGTTCTCTATGGTGAGTACCTTACATAATCCTAGCATCCTCTTCTTTTCTCCACTACAACTTTGATACTATATAAGTGAGACACATCAATGACTTGTATTTGTTAATATCATTTAATGGTTCCCTAGGTGATTTTATTTATATTCTCTCCTTTTCTAAGTTACTCAGCTATATAGATAAACGTATATATGCATACATATACAAAAAAAAAGAAAAATATTTTACATTATTCCAAATCTGTGTGCCAATTAAATTAGTCAAAAGGTTTTGTTATCAGTTACAATGATAATAATGATAACCCGCTCTCCTGAAATAAACAGATAAGTGTCATCCTGGACTTCAACTAAAATCATAAACACCCTTTTCCCCCATGCACTTTTATTTTTTTTTTCAGTTTTCATTACTCACTATGTGCAGAAGTCTTAGTGCACAGTAATATTAGATGTATCCAGAATACAGAACAATGAAATATTTACAAACAGATGAAAGTGATATGTGTGGGGTTTGTGTGGTTTGGTGGGGGTGTTTTTGTTAGTTTTTGGTTTTGTTTTTGTTTAAAGAACAAAACTGAAGTATATCTTGATCTTTTGACAGGGTTTGGGAACGATTTTAAAAAACCCCAGAAGTAGGAGGAACAGGCTGAAGAAAAGCTGCCTTTTCCTACCTGTGGCTTGGACAAGGCATTCTATAGTGTTGTCCAGCTCATGTAAATGCTTGGATGCTCTGCAGATAATTTTCCTTGTGACTGAAGGAAGTCTAGAATTTTGTTTTTGAAGAAAATGCTTCATAGTATGTATGGACTTCCAAACACAGTTAGGTAAAACTACATTAAGATTGACATGGATGTGAGAAATCTTGGCTTGTATTTGAAAACGTTTCATTCCATATCATCTCCCCACCACCCTCCAAAAAAAGGAGAAATAACATGATAAAAAATTTAATCAGTGGGATTATGAAATGAAGAAAAGTGCAAAATGTGTTTAGAACTTATAAATTTATACTAGCCTTTATATATTAGTTATAATGAGTTTATATATCAGCTTATTGTAGTAAAACTCTGATTAAATATGTGCCTGTAAATGACAAACTTACTTTATGTGATAGTTTCTTTACTTATGAAACAAAAAAAAAAATAGAAATAATGACTCATCTAGAGTATGTGTTTATTTCAAACTCTGAAAATTAAACTCCAAATATGGAGAAATCCAGTCACAGCACACAAGAGAGAACACACAATAAGATCACCAGAAGTTTCCCAGCTATGTTATGCAACAGCTGTGGGGTTTTGCATGGTTCCTTGATCTGTAAAGGTATAGAAAACTAGGTAGTTTTGTTCATTGGCCTGGAAAACAAAAAGCTTTGTTGAAGCAAGCTCACAATTACTATTTCTTTTAAGTCCAAGGAAATGTAATATGAAGAATGCCATTTGGTGGTTATATCTGTAAACTGTTTTTGTTTCTTAGCATATAATATATTGGAAGGGACCCCTCAGGATCACTAAGTTTTACTGAGATAATTCTCCTGAGGATGCAGTTGATGAGAAGTCTTCTTAACTGATGAGAAATCTACAGCAGTTCAAATATTTGCAACTCTCTGGATTTAGGCAAATGTGCTATTTTGATTATTTATTTTTCTGAAATACTTGTAGGATCTCCAGTTTTTCTAAAGAATCATATAACTTTTTTTTTTAAATGCCACAAATTGTTTTGGTTTCTTTTCATGATACAGTGATTTCCTAGATTTCTGTTAGAGCTACCCATATTGTAGGACTGTGAATTTTACAGTGAGAAAAAAAAATCTTTTGAGTAGCAGCACTAGATACTTCATCCTTTTATATATATCATTAAACACTTGTGGCCCTTTTACTGCTGTGACAGCAAATGAAGAGTGCTCAATCATATAAAGTTTTTCTTGACTACTTAGATTACTTTAAAAGCTCGGATTGCTGGCATGAATTTAAACAATTGGACAGAGCACAACCAACAACTGGCAAGCAAGACTGGACAAGCTTAGATGGACTTTGACCTTATCTTCTTCCTAAAGAGACTGAATTTCCACTTTTTAGGCTTCATATATATCAGAAGAAAGAATCAAAAACATTATCAGGGTTTTTTTTGTTAAGTTACGTAGCCTACTTTTTATCTAATTCTGAAATGTAAAGAAGTCAGAAATCAGCTAAAGTAACAAGGAAATGATGTGTGGCGGTTTTGCCATCCCTCATTCTTGTTATTCAACCAGCTCAAATTTTCTGCCTAAAAGCTAATGCAGAGTTCTGCTGCACTTGTGTTGTCTGCCCAAATGGCTTCTAACTGGGCGCTGTCAAGAGCACTCGGTCTCCATCTGTGACATGTATGTGTCAGACAGAGCATGCATAAAAGGACACTGTTTCTCACTGCTCAGAAGGAGCCCAGCAAGCCACCAGGGCTCAGGGCAAGCCCAGCCCGGGTCTCTTGCTGGTAAATTCATTGTGCTGACTGACAGTGCCCTGCAGGTCTCACTATTCAAGGGAAGGGTGAACTTTCTCTACAGGAAAATGAGCTTTCGTTTTCACCTCTAATTTTCACCTCTGAATTTCAGTGACCATCTCAGATAGCAAAAGTTCTCAGCCTGAGTCACCCCAAATGTCCCTCCTTCTCAAAAAAAAATTCTCTTTGCTATTCTGCAGAAGATCTTAGTTTTAAACCAATATTGACCTTGAACTATCTAATGATCTTCACATGCTACCCAGCTCTGAAATAAGCATCTAATTTTTCATTTAACTATAAAAGACTAAATATTTAGTTTAATTATTTGTGGGTGGCCATCCATTCTTAATCAGCTCAGAAAATCAATATTTATTGTATTTGTGGAAAACAATATTTAAGGCTGGAATAGCTCATTAATGAAATAAACCCATATTTTCTCATTACTTCACATTTGTTTGGTTTTAGAGAAAAGTTATGATACCATTTAATCATTGGAAATTGCTGAACTGCAAGTTTTCAAAATTTCCCTAATTTGAAGTCACAAAAAATTTAATCATGTCCCAAAGCACCCCCTTCATATATTCTGTCTCTGAGTATATATGTTAATGTGCATTAATTATACTCTTTCTGAGCACTGTACATGTTTCTGACATGAGGATTCTACATTACAGTGAAAGATCATTGTACTTTTTAGGCCCACTGCAGCTACAGCAGCTTCAATCACTTTAATATATTTTATTACAAGTAGCATTTAATTAACAGTACATCTACTGTCCATGTGAAGGATCCAATACTGCACAGGTTTAGGAACATTCTTAATTTTGTGCACTCTGGATAGTCCTATGGAACTGATGGTTTTGTTAAAAAAATAGGATTCTAACACCAAAAAAACCACTTAGACTTTCACTGCTGCATGAAGTGGCTGGCACTGCAGAAGCATGAAAGAGGAATGAGAACTGTGGCTGAGAAAAATAATATATTTTGGAAAGGATCAAATTATTTTTATTTCTGCCTATATTTTATATTTTAAAAGGAATTGATTTGCTGATACTGGAAGATACTAGTTTTTGTACCTGAAGAGGCCTTCTTAATATGCTGAGGTATCTCTTGCAGAGTAGGTTTAAGGTGGTTGTGTGGGACAGTAAGCAACTGTGTTGGGATCGGAGCTTTTACCTTCCCCATTGTGAAAAAGAATCTTTCAAACATAAACTTTTTTTCTTTTACTTTTNAATTGATATAGACTCTCTTGGAGAGTCAAGAAAATACAATATTAATATTTTGGGGAAAGGGCAGAACAGCTCTAAAAATTTGTCTTGGTCTGGTACCTAAGTCACATGCCTTGTGCATGCCTCTTCCCTACATGGATTTCCTGTAGGTTCCTCCAGACAGATATAAAGTATCCCAAACCAGAGAGCTATAAAAAAGATCACCATGCAAAGGAGAAGTTTCAGGACATTTTCAAGGTCTTGCTAGTTTTTTTTTGCTTAGTTTGTACCTTTGGTCACACTCTACATTAGAGATGTGGTTGCAGAAAAGATGGGAATCTTCCAGCACTGCCCAAGCATGGTTTAGGATGGGGTTAGAAAAAAAAACAGGATGAACTGATGCTCTGCTAAAATTTTGTTTTTCTGCTGCAAGTATTTATTGACACTAAGAAATAAAAGGGCCGTTATATAATTGGACATGGCAAAGAAGTATCAACATTTATTTATCTATATCTATCTCTCTCTCTATCTCTTTATATTTAATCACAAGTTTAAAAATATTTCCTTCAGAGGGAATGCAATTTCTTCTCACTAGTGTTGAACTGTAAATTATCTGGAAGCTCACACTGCTTGAAAAACAATTGCGTCCCCTTTCTGTGAAACCACTAGGTGGAGATGTAGGTTTACCAAGCTAGGATTGTAATAAGCTTTAAAAAGAACAAGATTGAAACCCGCCTCTTAAAAAAAAAAAAAAAGTACCAGATTGATAAATTATGTATCTTGTTGGTTACAAATTCCAACACATCTTTGAAGGAGGAAAAATGGGAAAAAACTAAATGCTCAGTTGTAAAATTGTCCAAGCAAATTATTATTTTTTAAGACACAAGTTCTGATGTTTAAGACTGAGAGAATAATCGCTTCATGTTATAAATTGTCTGCTGCCAATACACACACATTTTCCTTTATTCTTCTACCAGCTGCTAGCTCATGCTATCAGTGGTCAGGAACAAACAAACAAAAACTACCCCTAAATTTTTTGCCTGCTTTCAAACTTTCAAACCAGTGGATATATGCCAGCATCTGGCAGATTTTGGGACTGTTTGCTCAAGTTGAGGGAATTACTTTTAATTCTTTTTCAGCAGCATCCTGATATCCAGTGTAAGATGTAAAAAGTGAAGTATGATATTCTGAGCTGCTTTCTTTAAAATAAGATTTGCTTCTTTCTGTCTTTCTGCCATATATGTTTAATTATGGAAAACGAAAATAAGAAGTTGAATGAAAGAGATTATCTGTGTTGCTTCCACTTTCCTTCTACATAAACCTTTTCTAATTCTACTACTTATCTATGTGCACTGCAAAGTTTCCCACATCAGACAACAAGAATCTGGCCATTTTACAGCAGGGGAGAAGGATTCAGAATTCATTATTGCATATTTCTCCTGTTTTTTGAAAATGCTCAAGCAGCTCATGTTAGTTTTTATGATGGGTAGGAAAAACAAGTGCAGTCTTGACTTCCACCCCTCAGCGTCAAAAGAAGTTCACTAATGTAGTCTATCCTGCCTTCAGGTTCATGTAAGGTTTCTGTACATTTTTTCCTTTTTTTTTTTTTTGTTACTGTAACTTTCAAAATCCTGTCAGAAAGATGTGGAAATGAGCTCACCTCCTTTTGAAACATTAGAAAAAGAAATGTGTGGCAGATATTAGTTTGGAAAAGGTCAGTATCTTCATAAAAATGACCCCTCCTTTTCTTTAACCTTGGATATGGATCTGTTTTTAGCCAAGTGTCTGAAATTTAATACCGTTTACTACAGGCCCTGTAATTCTGCTAATAGTGTGTGAAAGTCTTAGGTGTAAGTGGGTAAATGATATATCAGTTTCAGCTTTTTTTTCCTTTCTGATTTCTGTCTAAAAATCTTCTAATCTTCTTGATTAGTGAGAAAAAAATTGGGAATGATACTTCAAAAGTAAAAATTGAGATTTGCAGTGTTATAGATTAGATTGTCCAGTGATGTTATTATTTCTGTCAGTGCCTGCAATTTCTAGGGCTATTTCTAGGGAGGACAGCAGAAATGGGAGTAACTACTAAATATTTGAACAAATTAGGTCAAAAGAAGGGAGGCACCTATTTTTCTGCTAGAAAACTCTTTAGGCTCCCACCATCTGACAAACTCCCAGAACTGGCGATGCAGGGTCCTGCAGCTGTATTCATCATATTCAAGGGAAAATGCAGGCTGTTAGGAAGATAAACAATGAAGCTCTTCCAATAGCTAAAACCACAGAAGGGGAACAATTATAGTAAGAAATATAAGAAAAGGGTGCTTCCTTAACAAGCGATATTCTAATTTTGCAGAAAGTGTATCCGTACATCTTAAATATTTCTCATACTCTTACCCTACCCTTCCACATTGCAGTGCTTCACAATTAAACCTGTTAATAATAAAATGGGAATCCTCATTATTTATGTGGACTAAAAAATTTCAGCCTTCTTCAGGATAAAGTACTTCAGATCTTGTATGGTGAAAATAAGATTATGAATTGTTTTATTTTTAGTATTACCACAAGTCCTAAGAAATAGAGGAAGACAGATAGGTCAGTGCTAAGCAGAAATGCAAAAGGAAACCTGGTTGGGGAGGTGGCAGAGTTCAGTTTTTGACTTAAAGGATTGTGTGATTTATTAATATTATAAAAATATCTGGCATTTTATAAATGCATGCATCTATACAAGCTGCAAGTTCTTGTGTGCAGAAAAAAAGAAAAAAAAAGGGAGAAAGATCCCTGGGTTTGACAGAAAGGATAAGGTTAAAGCTCCAATTTGCAAAGCACTGCTTTCAGGAAGAATCTTTGTTTTTTGAGAAGCAGAAAGAGTCACTGAGGTGAGAGTATTTCAACTGATGAAGAGCAGCCTGCCTGCCTCCAGGCTAACACTTTAGCTCCATCCCAACTAAAACTTGGGTTTGTTATAATCCAGTTCAGATCCTTACCCCAACCAACCCCCGCTTCCGCCTTCTCAGCCGACAATCTGCCCATCTTTTCATCCTACATTAGCTCTGAATGCCTCCTAATCAGTTACAGATTTATAAGGACTACGAAGAGCCCCTGCATTGAACAGCTTTTTCTCCTCAAATGTTGAATATGAAGTTCTTCTTTCAAAGCATTGCCTACTGTGGTCACACATACACTTACAGAGGTACTTGCCAAAATAACCCAGCACAGCATTAAGGCTCTTCTGACAGAAGAGAAGAAAGATTTCATCTTAATCTGAATGAAAAGAAAAAAAAAAGAAATAAAAGAAAAAATAGTCTTTGGCAGGTGCCTCTTTTGCTTCTAGTCTGTAATGTTGCATCTTAACTCTTTATGAGCTACAGTCCAAGTTTGTCTCGAGTCATATCTTTTTTAATGTCCCTTAACAACAGGCCAAATTGGAATAAGAAGCCAAAAGTGGCAAGAGTATTCCGGATTTAAGGTTTAGGTGGCAGCACAAAAGCTGGGTACCTGAGTTCCCAGCTTCTTTGACAATCTCCCCTCACAACCAACCTTCCTATCTTCAACTCTCTCTTTAAAACTATGTGCTAAGACTGTTGGACTAAGTTAAGGTACCTTCTACTGAGCTGTCCCTGGTTTTAGTGTCTGATCCGTGCAATGCGCACGCTCGAATGCAGAAACATCCTAACTCGCAGCCACTGTAACAAACTGGAGGGCACAGGGAGGGGGGAGGAGAGGGGGGAGGACCACCCTCTGACGATCACATCTGAGGAAAACAGACATTCCCCTCACCTTGAAACCCTCTCTACTTTTAGATGAGAATACATTTGATCAAAACACGATGCCATTCGTCTTATGTGGCTGTTTGTCGATCATAGCTCCTGGAAGGATAAGCAAACCCTATGGAAAGGCATTTATCTAAATTATCCTGATAAAATGCTATCACTCTGTGGGAAAAGAAAAATGAGGCAGAATGCTAGTTTCTACCCAATTATACTAACCTGGAGGAAAATCAGGATGTGAAGTTGAACTACACTTAACGAAAGTTGGAGCATCGGTTTCAAAAAAGAAATACTTTCTTTAAATGAACTTTCTCCTTTGTGAGGATTCAGTCTGTTCGAAAACAAAAAGCAAAAAAGATTAAAAATATGAAGTGCCTCTCCCATTCAAACAGCACACAGTTAGTGTTTGTGACTTTCCCCTTGACAACTAGATAAGAAGATAAATGCATAGTTTCTCTTAATTAGCCTTTCTTAATTAAAAACACCAGAGGTATTTGTGATCATAATGAACTCTTCCGACAGAACGGTCACTTGTTCTTCTGGATGTCACTCCATGAAAATTAGATTTATTTTTTTAAAGGGGTATAAATTCTGTGCTAAGAAAGAAATAAATGATGCTCACAAAACAGTGTCCCCTTGGTTTTATCTGAATGAGATGGATGTGTATCTTGTGGGTTTTAGAATGGTGTGGGGCAGTATTAGCCATCATTAGCACCCCAGTATGGATCCAATTCACTAATTACTTATGCTGTCTTGGTTCACTGAGATTTAAGTACCAAGTCAATCCCATTATCTGCAGTCTCCCAAGCTTGCCAGAGTCATCCGTCTTTTATGGAAAAAAAAAAGCACAAGGGTTATCAATAGGACCCTGAAATACTTGGGATTTTCCCACTTCAGGAGGAGGCAAGATTAGTCCTGACTAAAGTTGCATCTTCTCTAAGCTGCTACTTTGGATGTGATAAAAGTGAATGCTGACAATTATCCATTACTACATAAAGAGTAGGAGAGAGAGAGAAGGAGGCAAGAGCAGTGAGGAGAGAAGTCTGCCACACACGCCTGCATCTGTCCTACGGTCGCAGGCAGCTTTTCATATCACCTCAGAGCTACAAATTACAATTCATCTGTTACAAACACATGATAATATAGTCAGAAATCAGAAATTAAAATATTCCAACGGCCTCAGGCCTCCTCAGAGAGAAAGAGAGAGGGAGAGAGGCTGAGAGGGAGAGAAGGAGGAGGGAGAGGGAGAGTGAGGAGTATGCCGAGCCCCTGCATTGCCTGTGTTGTTTGTGCCCTCCCTTCTCCATCCTACATGTTTAATGTCTGCGGCAGTACCGAGGCCTTGTCTGTTTGGGATGGTTGATTGACATCTGCTCTGCCGAGAGGAAGGAACTGGCAGCTATTGGCAGCACTGTCACGTTCATTTGCACACTTTATGAAGCAGCAGTGTGGCTACTAATACAAAAAGAAATCTTCTAAGCAGCATGACATCTCTTGGAATGGAATATTTGTCTTTACAAATGATTGCACTGCTGCCAGTACTTGACATGGTGCTCGCAAACATGTGTAATTGTTGGAAGTGTAATGATGATTATTTGCATATTTAATGTTCAAACAAGTACTGGAGAAGCAACTTAGACTAAACCTTTTATGGGGAGGATTTAAATATGTTCAGCATCAGCCTGATGAGTCCCAGAAAAGAGTCGGGGGTCTGAGAGGAGAGCTCACAAGCATGGTTGCTGTAAAGGGAGTTTAAGAAATCACCCTGGAATGTGACACTTTTATAGGTTTATTTTGAGACAGATTTCATATAAATTCCTCTCCCATTCATTTTAATTGCTCAAAATTATATTTAAACGTAATTATACGAAAATTTAGGAATGATCTACTTATCATGTGTCTGAAATCAGCCAAACAGCAAACTGAGAAAAGTAGATGTGCAAGCACATGTTTACCAGTAACATCAGTTTACAGAAACCCTGTGCATGATGGCAATGGCATTCATTTTAAGTTTTTGGTCTAAGTGTGAGGAGGGTGCAGGTCAAGGGAGAGAGGCTTAAAAACCCTTTTTCCTGGACTAGAAATGCAGCACTGAACATTGTGCTGGAAATCAGAGCCATGCCCAGCTTGATATAAAGGGGCTTTCCTCCCTGTAGAAAGCACTTATGTTTCTGCCTTAGAAAGAGAGTTTTCACTTTCCTGTTCCATATTATTTTTCCTCTTTTTTAAATCTGGTGACACAGAGACCTATTCAGCACACGGGCCTTAAACACACGTGTGCACACAGGCATGCACAGCTGCATGTATGAAGGGGAAAATGTTTTACAAAAGGGCTCTCCAACACAGCAGAAAGAACACTTTTTAAGACAGTATTGCTCCCCTGGGATGGATACACGTTGGTTTTATCAGTGAAATAATTTCAGATGATACAGATACATGAATGGCAATTTAGCCCTTCACCTTAAGAAGAATTTCTTTAACTGAGGACTTCATCTCTCAACTATTTTTCTGACCTTAAAGAAATGTCTTCTCCATTTGAAACTTTCCCATTTTAAAATATTTGTCTTAGCAATTAGCTTTCATCCCCCACCCTACCCCAACACTCCTTCCTTCCTACCTTTTAATCTCTTTTTCTTCCTTTCTCTTTTTTGTGTGGTCTCAGTACCAAGAGATTTATAATCACCAAATCCTACATTGTTTGAGGGGCAGCACAATAAACTTGACTCAATTATCATGCTGTAAATTGATTTAAAAAAAAAATCTGATGAATGAATAGAGACTGAATATCTTTGTCTCTGACCCTGTCGTATCATCAGCAATTCTCTGGCAGGACTCCTACATGATTGACAATGCTGCTAATGAACATTGTCTTAGGCCATGTAATGATTTACCTGCCATGAACAAGGTTTGGCAATGCTACCTTTGCATACCCATCAAAAAATTAGTCCTTTAAAAACCAGATATATTGTATTGAAACACAGAAGTGTCTGGAAATTAATAGAAAAGTGGAGGCATAAGCTAAATACATGTCTGATCATTAAGTTAATTAGGATTGTTTTGCTGCTTATCTTGTTCCAAAAGCACTCCCCCTCTATTTATTTTAGCCACCTGTTGTCTCATCCTCACAAGAAGCCAATATCATCCTTTATCTGGCCAGCTCCTACCTTATTATTTACCTTGGCCAACAACTATTCCAGAGAGTATTCAGCTGACTGTGGCTGCAACCATTCTTCCCTACTGAATGTATGCTGGACTTCTGTATTTATTTATTATTTTTACATTCACTCTCAGACTGCTTGCTCTGATTTGTCTTCTAAGAAGCTGAAGATACAGAAAAGTTTGTACTACATCTAGTACTAGGGTACAGCTCATTGGTCCTCTGGCTCTACCTCCAGATCCTAACCAATCCTCCTCACCATACAAAGAAGAAAAATGCTACGGTGTGAAGGACCCCTTTGTTGACCACAGGTATATACAACACCCACTAGTCCCTGAGCAGGATTCTGGAAGAAGTGTATTTATGTTGCTTTGTCAGCAATAAAAAGGGTCTTTTACTTCAGATATTGTGAAACATCCTAACCCATGTTTGCTGGTTCATTGAACACTACTCATGGGGTGTGCATCAGTATGTACTCCAGGTACACTTCCACAAAATGTAACTTACCTGAAATACAGTCTTGCATTTTTGTAAGAAGCTAATTGCTTGCCTAAAGAAATGAGAGAGAGGGTAGGGGCACTGAAGGGTGGCTAGGAAAAGTGATGTTAAAGAGAGGAGGGGCTCATGAAAGAAACAGACTGCAAAGTTGAATTTAGTTCCTTATGAAATTCTTTGAAGAAGCAAAAGTATTTAAAAAACATATGACAATAATTAGCAGTATTTCTTTGGGGATTTGCTTGTTTGACCTTAGCCTTTTAATCTGTCAAAATATGCTAATAAGCCTGACAGACAGAAAGATAAAATACAGAGACAGATGAACTAACTGAGAAAACATCAGTACAATGCTGAATATACTTGTGGAAAAAGAAAAGAAAAAGAGTGCAATTAAACATTACCTCAAGGCTTTGATGACATGCTCACTATCAGGGAAAAGTGGCCTTCAAATTGGAAGGAGTATATACATGAGATCACTAAGACTAGCTGGCATCTATGATTGTTTTCTTTTGAATAGAGAGGCATTTTTTAAAGATCATTTCCAGTCTCAAATTTTAATCTAACATATTGAAACACCCCTTTCTGCACATTGCCTTACTGCTGGGGATCACTGGGTATGTAACAATTCATAACTTTGTGCCTTGAGAATCTTAGAGCTGTTGAACAGGTAGGCAAGAGATTTCTTTCTGCCTTGAACACCTCTGAGGAGACTTGGTTTCCAATGGCAGGTTGTGTGGGTTTTTTTTTTTCGTTTATTTGTTTGGGGATTTTTTGTTGGTTGTTTTTTTTTTGGTTTTTTTTTTTGGGGTTTTTTTTTTTTGTTTTTTTTTTTTTGTTTGTTTGTTTGTTTGTTTTGTTTTGTTTTTTGTGTGTGTGTGTGTGAGACCTCTCAGGCTACCTCTGTGAAGCCAGTGAGGATGATGGTCCCCAAAATAAATAGCCACTTTTAAGAAACAATCTATTCTTCATTCAAGGTGAGCTGCACAATAAGGAGTAACTCAACAGGAGTTAATGGCAACACACGGGTCAGTCCTTTTAGGACACAGGAAAAGGAGCTTAAATTTTCCTTATTTTATTTTTCCTTTACAAAATAAGTGGTTCTGTCTTTTCACTATAAATCAAAGGACTTTAGATGGTACTAAAATAAGGTCATATCATAACAACAGGCATTTAGAGAAGTGTTGTCTTTCCCGACATGTAGGGCTTCTCAAGCCCTTCTGCTGAAAAAACTTGGAAAAGCTGCCTGATGGTGTTTTGTTTCTCATTGATACCAGCTATCCCCAGACCACCAGAGAGCCCTTCTCCAAAATCAGAAACATGATGTCATGATGATCTTCAGTAAGAGTCAGTCTTGCTTCCACTCTTTAATAAATTATAAAGAAGAGGTTAAAAAATTTCTCTGGGCTAACATTCTCTCCACATCCTGGTGTACCGGGACCTGTTTCTTGATGGTGAAGATAAGAATTATTGAAACTACAGAAAAAAACTTAGGCATACTTTCAGATATCCTGTTGCCATGAGCTCTAAACCAAGAAATTAAACCTAAATCAGGATGTAGACTTCTCTTTGCTGTGTGACTAAGTTGGGCAACTCACTTCCACGAAGTGAGACTGTGAAGGAGTTCTTCAAAATAAAATGTTTGCACATTGTATATCAGTGTATCTTATTTCCTGACAGGACATCTGATACTCAGCTTTTCCGTACAGCCAAATGAAACATGACATTTAAAACCCCCTTTTTTTTCCCAATGAGTGAGCTACCCACCCCACTTAAGCTCCCTAAAAATATACAGAAAATGAAACACAGACATGTCTTAGCAGCCAGAAGTGTGTCTGAAATTACTGCCTTTGCAAAGCTTTTACACTTAGTCAACTTTATAATCACTTAAAGAGCTCATCCAACATTGGATTTTTAAAGATGTAGCTAAGGGCTTTCTTCCTCTCTCTGAGCCAGATGCACAATTACAAGCCAAAAATTAAACCCAATTAAAATTTAAAAAGAAGTGAACATGATCTAGCTGAAGGAGATACCTGGGGCCTACTATTAAGGAACGGAGTGACCTGCCACCTCCAGTGTCCTGCAAAGGTCCTCACACCAGCACCTTGGAATTCATTGAGCATGGTGATCTGCACAGTGCATGGGACAGAGATACATCACTGCTTTTCTGATTGAGCATCAGAGCTTGGCTTATTGCTCCACTTTTCCCCGCAGAACGTGACGCCTGCTTCTCGAAGCGAAGGCTCTCCTCAGGTGTCACCGGTGGAAAGGAGAGCCGACATCCCAGCCAGGCTCTGCTACGGGCAGATCCCTTTCTTTGGATTATTCCCAGCAACCACCTTGACGCCCAACCTCCCGAGGAGGTTGAGGAGAGGGGCAGGAAGGCACCTTCAAGGACGAGCGTCCTCCCGAGTCCCCATCCCTCCTCCCTGACCCTCAGGGCCCGGCAGCGGCTGCCCCGCGGCTCCCGGCCCCGCCGGCCGTGTCCCGGCTCTGGAGGGGCCCCGGGCCGCGGAAGGGCCGGGGGAGGGGAGC
>WBNO01033070.1:17222-83974 GCA_013400575.1 Peucedramus taeniatus
AAGGGGGAGGAAATCCCAACAATAATTACAAAAATCAAACGTTTGGCCAAGTCTGAAAATAGCATTAAACTTAAGGGCAGGAGGACTGCCGTTTAGGAATAACAACCCGTTGCCCCACCCAAAAAAAATAAAACCCCAAGCCCGTCCCAACTAAAAAATTGAGGAGGTTCCCTCACAGGGCGATTAGCTGAAGTCCAAAAGGGAGCGTTTTGGTGAGCCACCAGTGCAAAACACACAGGCCCCTCTCGAGGCTGATATGCGAAGGTGTGGGTATGTATCACATCTCTCTATCTGCTGCCCGTATATTACTATGTAAAACCCCAGAGTATAGCACTCTCAAATCGGAGATTAGAGCAGGATGCAAAATTAGAAGCTTCACTTTATCCCACCCATCCCTTTAAAAACGATCAAGCTTAAATAAAATTTAATAGCTAATAATAAAGGAAAAGAGGTGGAAATTATCTGCAGGTTTGAATTATGCAGTAAATTATCCCAAGAAAATGAAAAAAAAACATAATGAAACAAGTTAAAATAGGTCAATAAAATATTTTTGAATTACATGATTTTTATTATTTTATGCTTTCTATTTGTTCTACTTTTTTTAAGGATTGTGGTTTTGAATTGTGGTCACCTTATAAAATTGAGCCTCTGAATTATACTTCCCTAAACAGACATCATTGTAAGTAGCCCAGATAAATAAACTGATTTGTACTCACATTCCTTTTAAGATCACATGAAACTCATAAATAACAAAGAAAATCCACTGAAGTTTTAGGAGAAATATCCCGATGAAAAACACGCCTTCCCTTTAGGTATAGAACAGAAAAAACCAAACATTTTTCTAGAAATTTCCCATAAAGGGAAATTATAAAAGAAATATTGATGTCTGGTCAGATGAAATGTTTTATTTGACATGATTTGTAAAATTTACTTTGCTTTGGGTTTTCTTTGTTATTTTTTGCAATAGTTGGTATTCATTTATTGTATATTCTATAAGCAGAAATGTGAGCGGTTTTCATCAAATTTCTCAGTTCCCTAAAATCTTCACAACAAGCACTATTTATAAGAGCACTTTCAGATTTCTGGAAAATTTTTATCACAAAACCTTTATTTTTTTGTGCTGAGGATTGTTTCAGGGGAAGATTTTTGGGTGGCGAACTCTGGTGACTAAACAAAGAGTTAGAACCATAACTTTAAGCATCCAGCTTAGAAAATAAAACAAAAAAAAAAAACCCAACCCAACTTTAAAAAGTTTACATTAAAAAATCCTTACAAGGATTTTTTTTCCTTATTCCATTTTAAAATAAAAGGCTCCCCCAAATAATTCCCTTTTCACATCTTCAGATTTCTTCCATTTATATTTTTCATTGTCACTTTCCAGTGCAGCTTAACTCTGAGTGTGCTGAAGCTTGAAATGTAGCTTCCGATTTATAATAGCGACAGGACATGCAGCAAATGTCAACAAATCCCCTGTCACCCAGGCAAGGAGGAAATGTGAGAGGTAAGGCAGAGTAGCCCTTCCTTGCTGCATAACACATACACACACACACACACACACAAAAAAAACAAAAACAAAAACAAAAACAAAAACAAACCCTCAGGGAAAAATAAAGAACTAACATCCTGCTCAATAAAAGCAATATGAGCCCATTAATATCAAACCAAAATCAGGACAGGAGGGTGACACTCTGAAAATTTGCTGTTATGCATAAAATGCAGGTATAGACCTACGTGATTATTGATATTTACCTAATTTTAAAATGAAACTCCCCCACCATACACCTCTCTCTTTGCAAAATTAAAGGAATTCCAACACACCAGACTGACCATATTCTAAAAAAACACCCCATAAAACCCACATCACTGACCTCGAGTGACCTCAATAAATAAGTAACTGTTGAAGGATCAGCTCCCTTGTTGTGAAACAATAGACCCAAACTTCAGTGGAGCGCATGCAAGAAAATGTCACAGGAGGGTAGCACAGGATTTCAGAGCAGAAAGAAAGTTTGGGGAGTAACAAGCACACACTGCAAGTTGCTGAAGTAACCCTTAGCAAAGGAAATTCTGCATTTGTCTTAACTTTTAGGGCAGCAGGTAGCCCCCCCTTCTCGCCGTTCTGTTAATAGAGATGGAGAGATGTGATAGAAATACATTGTATTCTTTGCCACCCACTCTTTTTTCCCGGTCTCTGAGATGTCATTTTATAAATTTATTCACTGGCCAACAATGAATCATGCAAAACATAGCAGGCCACTCGTTCTTTGCAAATTTTCTGTCACTGGTTTTTACTCTTTTTAATGTGATCAGTCACCTGAGTCACATTACATACAGGCTTATTTCTGGCTCCAGCTTGGAACAGAGTACCTGTAAGACAAGAGGGAAAGCTGCCTTTGATTGTGTCAAAAGGTCTATGAAATTAGGAGCTAATAGACTGGCTCATAAAAGAAATTTAAGAATATTTTAAATCTTTTCCTTTGGACTACTTCCTGCCTGAAAAATCCTTACTAGGAAATGTGGATATTATGAGCAGGTTCATTCTTAAAATGGATTTTCTTCTTTTATCATCAGGGACAGAATGTGATTTAGACAAATGGAGTATGGCAGGGAGCTTTCTTGTGTCATTTGAGGCCTTGTCCATCTGTAAGTTGAGGCCAGTGCCTATGAAAAGCAGGGCTTGCCTGTCCATCATATATGCAGATTTGAACTCAATACCACAATTGCAAGAGAGGGAGTTAGTTCATCTTCAGAGGCTACCACCACTGAGCTGGATATTAACTCCTTAATCCCAGCTATGATAACAATCATGTGTTAGTTAAAACCATTTTCCTGGTTGCTTCACTTCTTTCTGAGACGAAAGAAGTAAAGAACTGATAAAGGGAAACCTGCTCCATCTGCAGCCAGAACCAGACTGGCTCAGAGTAAAAGCTCATGTAGAATTGAGTTTTGAATGTTAATCTTTAAAACATTCATGTCCTAGTTTAAGATATCTGACTTAAATTTAGAAGTGGGAAGAGTGAAAACAGAGTTAGGAAGAGATGGAGAGAGCAAGGTGTAGGCAGAGGACTAGTTTTAGCCCTCAGCAGTTGGTATTGTTACTAGAACACTGGACAATACAGCAGGAGTGCTGTGCAGGCATCAACACTGGAACCTCTCCTCTTCCTCAAGTCTCTAGATTTTAAACCCAGATGATTATGCAGGAGTAGTATTTTCATCATCTTTTTACATGGAAGGATGGACATATCTGGGTAGGAGAGACTCCATTTTCTGATTCACTTTTATGTTTACTCTGTCTTGCATTCAGTCACTTTTTTCAGCAGGAAAATATAAAGTTGTTGCTGACTTTGTATTCTGCTGTACCACAACAGTGGGTAGAGGGAAGGGAAAGCAAATGTGCAGAGTTGCCAGGAGACAAATTTATTCTGAACTTCAGCACCGTGGAACTTCCACCATGACACTCCTCCCTTCTACCTTCCTTCATTCCCTCACTCCAGGCATGAGGCAGATAGACCAGATATTGCAGGAAATGACCAGATCCTGATTTGTACTAAAGCATTCAGTTCTGTTTAAATTTGGGCCGTTCACAGCCCCACAAAACAGTGTGAATGTTTTCAAAGAATGGCTGTGAAATGGGTGCAACATGGAAAATTCAAGTGGCAAATCTGCCTAGAAGCATCTGATCATTCTTTTCCTGCTTTCCTGCTTCCAAATGCCTATTTCTTCTTTGTGTTT
This sequence comes from Peucedramus taeniatus, assembly GCA_013400575.1. Classification (NCBI taxonomy): domain Eukaryota; kingdom Metazoa; phylum Chordata; class Aves; order Passeriformes; family Fringillidae; genus Peucedramus; species Peucedramus taeniatus. Next base: position 20,952 of record WBNO01033070.1, read on the forward strand.
AAAAGTAGCACTTGGAAAGAGGGAAAATAAATCAATCTGTTAATCTGTTTTTCTTGTGAAATAATATCTGTTTGCAAATACTCTTAAATGTGGATTAAGAATGGGGCAGAACTGGTGTTCCCCATCCACACCTCTGCCACATTCAGAGGATGATCTGAAAACACATGCCACCATGAGAAATGTATCTTTAAAAAGTAGTTTTTATGTTTTTCCTGATCTGAATTTGAATCCTGACTTGCAGCATAAATGGGAGCATACACAGTCTGAACTGATTTACCATCTCCATAACTTTTTTCTATCCATCACTAAACTGCACTGATTTTAATCTGAACATGAAGAGAAAGAACTTGAAGAAACTATGGAAAGCAATTAGTGATATTAGAGTATGGAAATGGTAGAATTAAAGAGACAAAAGACCTATAATGAATACAAAAGCAACAAAAAGAGCCTTATATGTCTAGAGAAACCATACACAATGGCACACACAGATGGAGCCTACTAGGTATAGGACAACAGAATACAGCACACTCATACCTTGAGGGTAAATCAGAGTCGTGGAAAGCAGAGAATATTGGTAAGACACTGGAGAAAGGAATTATATTAGATGCAATTTCCGAAGAACTTGAAAGTAGTTTACTGTAAAGAAAATTGATTCATACCAGGTACAGTTTTTATAGAAAAGAATAGAATAGAATAGAATAGAATAGAATAGAATAGAATAGAATAGAATAGAATAGGATATTTCATCTGGAAGGAACCTAAAGTGATCATCTAGTTTTACTGCCTGACTGCTTCAGGACTGATCAAAAGTCAAAGATGGTTATTAAGCTCATTGTCCAATTGCTTCATTAACACTGAAACACTCTGGGTATTGACCACCTCTCTATGAAGCCTATGACATTTTTTAACCACCCTCTTGGTAAGGAGATGGTTCCAAAGTCTAAACCTCTGGTGCAGCTTAGAACCATTCCCACATGTCCTAACACTGGACAGCAGGGAGATCAGCACCTTCCTCTCCACCTCCTCAGGAAGCTGTAGAGAGCCATAGGTCAGGCCACCCTTCAGCCTTCTTTGCAACTGAATCTACTTAAAAATGTCATATAAGGCTATCTAAATAGGGATTGGAAAGGACAATGTCAGTTTACAGTGGCTTGTTTCTTTAATGTGCTTCCTTCTGTCTGTTCCCTAACAAAGACAGATGACATTCCTCAAGTTATTCTGATCACCCTGAGTGCTTTAAACACAAAATATTTAATTTATGTCCAATTTATATTTTAAATCTCACTTCTTTTAAAACTTTTAAAAAGGTCTACTTGCTTCAGAGCTCTTACTGGTTTAATCTTAGTTATGAGTCACATTCCTCTGCTATTGTTTAGCATTTCTGTAAGTTTTGTTCTTAGGTTCCCTGTCATTTTATCCCCATAGATGTGAAAAATTCAATTCAGCCTTACACCTATGCCATAGTTTGGGTCTAGCCTTTCCACTGCCTGGGAGAACATGCTAAGATCAATACTTGAATCTTACCTAGTTGATATAAAGATAACTGCTCCTGCTCTGGTGTGGGGTCCTCTGTGGGCTGCTGGGTGGATATCTGCTCCGACATGGTTCTTCATTTTGCATAGGGGGACAATCTTCTTTGTCATGGCCTTTGTCATGGGCTGCAGGCAAACCTTTGCTCCAGCACTGGGAGCACCTCCTCCCCCTCCTCTTTCAGCAACCTTGGTGTATGCAAGGTTCTCTCACATTTTTTTCTCACTCCTCTGCCTCACAGCTGTTGTGCAGCATTTTTTACCCTTTCTTAAATGTGCTGATTTATCAGCATCACTTATGTTCTAAGCTTTGGACAACAGGGAATTAATTTTGGAGCCATTTGGCCTCTCATAGACACCTGCAGATCACCCAATGCTAAAGTCTCGCCATGTAAGCCCAGTACAATGTGCTTGTGTGTAAGCCAAAGCAATATGCTGGCTTACATGATTGTCAAATTTATGCTAACTGAATAATTCTTCAAGTTACAATGAAGTCATGGTGTAGGTATATGTGAATGTCATGTGCAGATGCTGCTTTGGATCCATGTCTGAGATATGACCTTGAAAGGGCAAGAAAGAACTTCATTTTTGTTAATGAAGCTCTACCTAAAATGTATCAGGAACAGCTGAGAGTATGGGTCTGCAATATGAGCAGAAGACAATGTCTGTGAATGTAAGACAATCTTCACAAATATGATAAAGCTCCAAAGAGACATTTATCTGCAGCTCTTAGGAGCTATTCACACATTCAGGGAGTGCAGAAGAGGTTTCTTGCACAGAAAAGATAGAAGCCTAGGGTGGAGGTAAATCATCTTCAGTCTTACTACAAAGGCTATTACAAAATATTTAAGTGGGTTCTTACATATCTGCTTTCTCTACTTGATTTGGCTGAAGTTGCCTCTGGTGCTGTTATCCACAAACACATTTTTTCCTTTTTCTAAGTTGCTAATAGTAACTTCAAAACTATGGAGGGTTTTAAGTTAATAAATATATTAATTAATAAAGACCCAACTTCAAGCCATACTCTCCAGATCTTCAATATATTAGAAAAGGAAATTGTGTTTGTAAGAGGATCATAAATATAACAGTCAAAATAGTAGATGTCATGAATTCTTTTAAAGAAACTTTCTACCTCCCCAGATTTCCTGACCTGATGTTGATTCAAAGTGCACAAGCAATACAATTTTTGTCAGGTTCTAATGAAGAGAATCCTTAGTCTAACATATTCAGGACAAATTAGGACAATTTTACTTTCCTAGTATTTTTAACTTGTCCTTCTGGAAGTTGATCTATGATGTACAGATTCTCCTCTTCATAGATGGTAGAGCTGGAATGATAGCAGCCTTGATTAATTGCTTTCCTTTCCATCTTGACACAGAGTCATAGAATCATAGAGTATGCTGAGTTGGAAAGGACCCACAAGTATCATCACTGGCCATGGACAGGGAAATCCTAAAAGTCACTGCATGTGCCTGAGGGCATTGTCCAAACGGTTCTTTAACACTGTTAGGCTTGGTGCTGAGACCACTTCCTTGGGGAGGCTGTTCCAGTGCCCAATCCCTCTCTGGGTGAAGAACCTTTTTCTAATACCCAACTTAAAGATTCTCTGACACAGTAAACAGACTGTGCACAGTCAACAGACTGTGTCAAAAGACTGTGACACAGAACAATGCTGTTCCCTTGAGTTCTATTGCTGGTCATTGTACAGGAGAGATAAATACCTGCCCTTCTGCTTCTCATAAGAAAGAAGCAGAAACTTCTGAAACTGTGGAAATCTCCTAAAGCAATAATGGTGTGGAAAATTTTCAGGATATCTACTTTTGATCCTATCTGTTGGTTGTGTTGTTTCTTGTCATTCTTTCTTCTCCTCTTTTCTGCATGATACAGTTTTTCGGTAAATTTTAAAGATAAAATTGTGTCATCACCTCTTTAATGAAGGTCTGACATACAGAGATCTGCATGTAGGCAAAACTGGAAAACCCAGAGAAAGAACAGTCTTTAGAGATAAAACTTACTTCTTCATGTACAGCACCATATGTAGGGAATATACTGAACGCAAGTGTTCTATAATTTCTTGTTTTCCTTTCTTCAGGAAAAACTCCAACTGTGTCTAAAAAACTGAAGATAAATCTGTTACGTAGAAGACCATCCAGCAGAGTAACAGAGTTCTGAATTTGATAGGGTACTTTGATAGTGATGAGAAGAGCAGGAAGTTGAGAAGGAAACAAGAAAGGAATGCAAGAATAAAGAGAAATGGAAGCAGAAAAACATAGTAATCAATGTAAGGTTAAACAAAGAAGAAAATTAGACTGAAGACTATCAGAAAATGGTGACTGAGTTACTTTCAGAGGAATTTCACAGCACTGAAAGAGGAAATAACAGAACATGATGAAGCTCTAAGAGACTTATTTTAGACCCAAAAGGTCATATTTCAGCTGCCAAGAACTTGTTCTCAGTTACTCTGAGCTGCACAATATACTGTTCTATTTCTTGGAGACAAACCAAAGGATCCCAAATTATCAGCAGCCACCGGATCTGCAGTGCTCGAGACATGAGAAATTCATTAAGAATTTCATAAGGTGGATGAGGGAAAATATTTTCCAAGTAGTGCTTGCATGATTTTCAGTGACATTTATGCGTACACGTCTTTCTTTTTCGACACTACTGATCTCCAGTAAAAGTGAAAAAAAGGGAATCAGTCCAAATAAACAGAGACCTTCTCTAGCTCTGTGTACCAAACAGAAAAATCCAGAGTAACTTTAGCTGTACAGTGGTGTGGATCCTTTAATCCAAATGATTTGGCTATTTGGTTTGCCCTTATTGAAAGAAGGCACATTTAAAAAATATCTTGGCATTGCACACTGTGCATCCAGTGTTTGTCTCCATGACTATTCTACCTTGTCTACACAATTGTCCTGGTTTGAAAGATGGGTATCTGCCAGCAAAAGCTAGAATCTCCCTTTGAATAGAGAATGTAAATCGCCTCCCTCAGATTATTATAATTTTGCAATTAAAAGCTCTCAGGCAAAGATTTGGGAATAGAAATAACAGTTCTTTACTAGGAATATTAAAAAACCCCCCTAAAAAATAATAATTAAAAAAACCCAACAAATATAATAGTGCCAAAAGACAAACAAAACAAAACAAACAAAACTCTAGAAAAACCCTGACAGAGTCAGGGATGTGACCTGACACCCTGGGTGGAGCAGTCCACCCACCAGTTAAAAGCAGTCCAGATGAAATCCTCCTGGAGTAATAGATGCAGTTCTGTGAAGTGGAGATGGTCCTGTAGAAAGTCCAGTGGTGATGAGATGAGTCCATGTCTTCCTTTCGGAAAAAATCCAGTGGAAAAACAGGATCCTCTGGTGCTCCCCTGTCCTTTCGGAAAGGTGCCCTTAGGACCGACTGCCCCTGTTCAGCAGCTGTTCACAAGGAACCTGCTCCACCCTTTTGTTTCAGTTAAATACCCATAAGTACACAGCAATTAGTTCCCTAGCAAACCACTGGGAAAAATTTCCACAAACAGAAAGGAAACAAATCCAACCCCCAACAACAATAAATGTCAATGGAATATTATCCTCTCTTGGTAAAACATTCATGGGCACAGAATAAGGATATGTCTTGGATCAGCTGGATGTGCACAGTTCAGGAAGCCCTTTTCTTCAAACCTCATTTTGACTCCAGCAGTTTTTTCAATGTTGATAGCCCTGAGGGATATAATAAAATTAATTTCTTCACAAACCCCAATGACCACTTCATCAAAAATTTTTTTCCCTCCTTGCTTGTTAGGGAACTGACTGCTCATATAGCAACATTCTTTTGGATAACAAATAGCAAAAAAGAGCATATAGAATTTCTCAGATGGGTAAGTTGCAGCTCCATGGCTGGGGCAAAGTCCTCTAATATTTTAGTGCCTGCGCTTTTGTTTAATGAGATGATTCTTTACTTACTGCTATATTTCCAGTGCAATTGGCTCCTTGTAAAGTGAACTTGTGTTCTTGGCTCCAGAAGGTGATATGCAATGGGATGATTTTTCAGTTTAAATTCAGGCTTCAGCTACTTTACTCTTGTCCAGTAGTTCATGGTATAGTGCTGGAACCGCTAGAGTGATGTTGGGTTTTTGTTTTTTGTGGTCTCAGAACTGATTCTGATTTTTCCACTGGTTTTCAAGGCATCTGTGAAGCAGCATAACAGAGAGAGAACCATGTTATTAAAAACAAGCTATTTCTATATTTCAGCAATAGCCATCCAGAAGCTTGATATCTTAGACAAACAGGTGCACCCTATTGCATAGTAATTTTTAGGCAAAGAATTCCATGATTCAAGCGTATTTCCCTTTACATCCCAAGACAAGTTTTCCCAAGCCACTCTGCCAGCAGGATGATAAAGCAGTGTACTGTCTTTTGTGAAGCTATGAATTCCTGCCTAGTTGTGTCAGATATTATCAGTTATCTGTTTTGCTTGACACTGATACAGAACAGTGCTAACAGACACATAGGGTGTGTCATCAAGCTGCTAATATCAATGAGGTTGCAGGGTAGGCCCTGAAGATCAATTCTTTGAGTTTTATGCAATGGAGAAAGAGGAAGGAGAATGCAGATGTGTTTTCAGTGTAAGACTTTCGTCAGCCTGCAAGTTTGCTACTGGAATTAGTTCCCATGCATCAATATCACAGATGGATAATGCCAGAGACATGGCAGACACAATGCGACGAGTAGTGTATCAAACATGAAAGAGCAGGATCATACCAATAGCTCACTTCGGGCAAAGCAGAGGGCAAAACTGGATAAAGAGATTAGATGCTGTTGGGGGTTGGATCTGTTTCTTTTGTGTTTGTGGAATTTTTTCCTGGTGGTTTTGCTAGGTAACTAATTGCTGAGTACTTTATGGATACTTGACTTAAACAAAGGAGGCAGCAGGTTTCTCAGGGGGAACAGCAGTGAACAGCAGTTTGGTCCGAGGACACCGCTCTGAAAGGACTGGAGTACCAGGGGACCCTGCTTGTTTTCTCTCTCTCCACTGGATTTCTCTCCAGAGGAAGACTGAACACATTTTCGTCACCATCGGACTTTCCTACAGGACTATTTTCACTTCGTAGAACTGCATTTACTGCTCAAGGAGGATTTCATCTGGACTGCTTTCACCACCCTGATACTCAGGGTGTCAGGTCACATCCCTGACTCTGTCAGGGCATTTTCTGAGGTTTTGTTGTTTCTTTGTTTTTGCTTGNGCAAACAACATTGAGGGAGGAGCAGAGGACCAGTTGCTTTATATTGCCTTGATTTACCACAGCTGTGGGTGTACACTGTAGCTGCTTTGAAGAAAACAGCTTGTGTAAACATTTACTTTGGGGGCTACCTTGCACTTTAGGTCTCACCATGAGGCTCTCAAAGACATGAATGACTGCAGTATGGGTAGTGGAATGAAGAGGAGTAAAATGGATGGGTACAGATTAAGTTTTCAAAGAAGACAAGATCAGTCATGTCAATAGCCATTGGTTTCACATCTTTACTACTTTTGTCACAGCAATACTATCAGAACAGACAAATGTTAGTTTCTCTAATTTTCTTTTTCAGACTCAAAAATTAACATAATGAGGGATAAAGACCCAAAATAGTTAATTTCCTGAATTGCAAGCAACCAGAGGAGGAATGAGTAGATAAATGCTGATTAACAATGATTCTTAGGTATCACCACTAGCCTTAAACACACCAAGACAAACATTAAATGTGATCCTAAGTCAGCTAAATTCAAAGACACATGACTGGTTTTGTAAGTGATGTGCCCAACCCAAAAAGACAGGCAGAGTTTTTATAAAGGGCACAGTAGATTCTGAGTGTGCGTTCTGAGTTTGACCCACATATTGATATTCTAAAGTGGCTCCATTTATCAGCCTGAGTCAGTGATGCTCTGAGGGTCTTTGCACTATGGAATACCCTCAGGCTTCATAGAATCAACAGAATGGATCAGGTTGCAAGGAACCACTGTGGGTCATTTGGTCCCATCTGCTCAGTCAGGGTCATCTCAGAGCAAATGGCATAGGATAGCATCCAGATGGTTCTTGAGTATCCCCAGTGAGGAAAACTTCAAAACACCTCTGGGCAATCTGTTCTAGTGCACAAAATTGTTCCAGGCTGTTCTAGCATGTCTCTTCCAGGCTTCCAAGTGAACTTGCTAAGCATTTTGAGCTAGGCAATATCAAAACCAATAACACCAAAACAAAATAAAACAGGAAAAAAAAAACAAAAAAGGACCCCAGAGAAACAGTGCTATGATCAAAATATTTATATTTTATGTTCAGAATGTAAAGTAGAGCAGGAAGCCCAAATTTTTGCTCAGATGAGTCTTGATCTCCTCCCATGGTTATGTTGACACTTTTGCTTCATCATAAGCAGTTTCACGTGTGGTTGTGTGCATTTGGCAGTAATAATGGAAGGTACAACATATTATCTATGTTATTTGCCCTCTTCTGAAAACCCAAGTAAGTTCATCAGGATACCCTAACACCATTAATCAGATAAAAATTTTGGCTTGTGCTTCATCTATCTAAATTATGCAGTGTTATTTTACTGAACCAAATTACTCCATGGTAGTCAAGGCAATGGTTTCAATGCAGTAACTCCCCATAATGAGAAATATTTGAACCTCATAAATGTGATAGAAGAAAAATACATGAAAAACATGATTTGGGGGAAGAATTCTTTAATAAATAGTCTATCTGTTAAATTAATACTTGGACAATGCCACAAGGCCTTTTTGTATTATTACTGCATTTGACTCAGGTGACAACAACTATGCCACCAAAAGGAGGCACAGTATTTGTATATGTATGCAAGTATACATGCAGAGTATAGTCAAGGCAAGAAAGAAATCCAGCAAACCTTCCTTTGTTAATTCCAGTCCTTGAATTTTGTTAAAATATTAAACATACAGAAGAATTATTCTCTTGTCCTGGAAAAAGAACATGAGAATGTATCTTCAGAAATGTATTTTATTCTGGTAAGAAGTCAAATTACATGGCACTGGGTCTATCTGACAGTCTCATGTCTACTACGGAAACACAGAGCTACAAAATTAGATAATGTAAGTTAGGCTGTACACCAAACCTGTCCCACTCCAGTCCAAATGAGGTTTTTGACTCAGAGAAGGAGTCATTGATAAAGCAATTATTACCAGCAGCCAGATGTGTGATAGCTCATTTTTGGAAATGGACAGATGCCCCAGCATTAATGTCCTGTAGATATCAAACGTAAGAAATTCTTTGAATAGAACCAAAATGACAAGCAGCCTTATATCAAAATCTAGTAGATTTAATGTATAACATTTCCTTGGAACCATAACAGAATATATACATGACTAAGAGGCCAAATAAGCACAAATGAATCTTTTAAAGGTGACAAATTTGCTATGTATTAGTCAGGTTGTCCAGAAACTTAATGCATTCCAATAAAGATTTATTTATTTTTTTAAGCCACCAAGACATAATGTACTCAAAAGTTAGGTGCATAATTTCAGGTACATTCCACTTATTTCCATGCATTGCACATCCTTATTAGAAAACTCTGCCATATGAATATTATACTGCTATGCCAAATGTGCAATTCTATAAATCAGCCAGTGAGAGAGGGTGCCAGCCCTTCCTGATGATAAATACAGTGGCAGGAATCTACTTTGTTTTGTAGCATGTAAGACTGATTAATCCAAAGCTGTTTGCAAACTTCATTTCATACAGGATACCCCCACCCTTACGATCAGATTAACAAATCAAAGGTACATTCAGACTTGGAGACAGGTTGCCACTTAAGCATTTCAGATACTCGGGTATTTGGTTAAACTAAGCTTGGATTAACAAGGTCTGACTATTTAAATGGAGTTATGTTTAGGGGTTCTCTGTCTCCACTGATTTTAAATGCTGTGCTCATGGGGTAGTGCCGTCCAGTCTTAAGAGCTTACAGAGCTTTACAGCCTCCCTGCAAGCTTCATGAGCTTAATTGAAGATAAGTATATACAAACTCACCTTCCTAGAAAGACCTCTATTTATGTGAGGGGGAAAAAACCCAAACAAATCTCTTTATGCAGGGACTAAGCTGCATCTTTCCTGTCATCATTTATACTTATTTTTATATAGTGGAATTTATTAGACTAAACCCCTTAATCATGTGGAATAGATGAAAGTGGAATCATTCAACACTGTCACCTTTTGTTGTCACTTGAGACTCGCTAGGAGGTGATAGAGCCCGATCGAATTATTTGTTAGGAGCAAGCCATGCCAAACAATTTTGCCTCAGTAGAAAGTGGATCTGTGAGGTCTGGGTCTGTTCTCTGGCTTTCTTTTGTAAATTTAAAAATATAAAGACATCATTTCTTTAGCTAATATTCCCAGAAGTGTTCCCTTACCAGTTGGAAATGTCTAACTTTGTAACATAGACCAGAATTGCAATGGAGAACTGAAAAGATGGGCAGCATCTCATCTCATATGGAGAACCTGAGTGAACTCATCGTTGAGAAAAGGAGGCCATTGGAGGCCATATTCCTTAAGGATTCATGGTATTGTCATGTGTAAGGACATGTAATTGAACAGTGGTTTAATGAGGTTTAATGAGGTTTAATGAGATGGCTGCCCTGAGGGATTTTTGGTCGGTTGTTGTGGTGGATTTGTCTGCAGTAGAGTTAATTTCCTTCCCAGTAGCTAGCATGGGGCTGTGTTTTGAGCACAGGGCTGATAATATAGGGATATTTTTGTTATGCTCACACAGGGCCAAGCCCTTTTCTGCTTTTCACACTGCCACCTTGCTGAGGAGATGGGGGTCCATGGGAAATTGGGAGGAGCCACAGCAGGCACAGCTGACCCCAGCTGACCAGAGGGGTATTTTGAGCCCTGTGACATCATACTCAGTGTATAGGGGGAGGTATACAGAGAAAGGGACATGTTTGGAGTGATGTGATTTCTCTTCCCAAGTAATTGTTGCACATGATGGGGCCCTGCTCTCCTGGAGATGGCTTAACACGTGCCTGCTCATGGGAAGCAGTGAATTAATTCCTTGTTTTTCTTTGCCTGTGTGTGTGACTTTCACTTTCCCTATTAAATTGTTGTTATCTCAACCCATGAGATTTCCGGCATTTACCCTTTTGATTCTCTCTCCAATCCCACTGGTTAGGAGGTGGGTGAGTGGCTGTGTGAGGCTTTGTAGGTGTCTGGGATTAAACCACAACAGTTACAGAGGAGCTGATGCCTATTTGAGGTGAGAAACAGAAACATGGACAATGAGGCAGGAACTGTGGAGAAGGTTTCTGTGGTATAGTTTTGTTAGTGTTGGCTTGCATTCAGTCACTCAGCAAGAAACCCTTCACTTACATATAGCAGTATTGTCATAGGTAACTGTATGCATTGTGTGTCCAGTCACTTCTAAGGAATAGAGACATTTAGCATTATAATTTCTTCAGCTGTTTCAGATCATGATTAAAGCTTGATATCCATTGCACAGCAATAAAAATGCATTTTCAGAGCTTATCTTTAATTTATTTTTTTTATTATATATTATTTACACATTTAAAAGAAGATTGTACTTCTGCAGAAATGTCCAAGTGCCCTAATGAAGGTGATAAAGCTGCCACAACTGATGCAAGATGATGAAGCTCCATTTGGAGAGGAACAATATACTCACATCAGATGAGAGTGTGGCAGGTGATTCTTCCCACATGGCCTCTCTCTGAACTATCACCTGCCTCTGGATAGGGACATTCAGATGGCCATGCATTGGTCAGATATGAGCTCTCCTTTTGCTGTGCAGCTAACTGAATTCAACACAATCTAGTGTTATTTGCAAGTAATTGCTCCCTAGTCAATCAATAATTTCATATTGATGGTTCAGGAGAATGTTTGTTTTATAAATTAAGAGTTTCCTTAAAAATATGCTTATGAATTGTTTAATTTTCAGCCCTTACTAATGAAGAAATTAAGGGTCAGGAGGGAAAAGGACGGGAGGAAAGGTTTCAGGAATATTAGGAAACAATTTATACAGGAATAAATATTAGTTTTTTAGTCTGCTATAATCTGAAGACTCTTCATTTGCCATCCTGCCCTAGTTTAAATAAAGAAAATACATTATGATATCATGTAAGAATGGCTGAATATTTATTTATTATTTTGTTTTATTAAAGTGAAAGTAGCACTTATGATAGGTCCAGTTGAAATCTCAGTTGCTTTTATTCCCTCCTCCCAAATCTTTACTATAAATGCATATTTTATGTCTGAAAGTACTTTGCATTTATGAGATTAGAGAAGATTTATAGATATATCAGCAAAAGAAAGTGTGAGTGCTAAAAAGGCTGGGTGGCCTGTTACTGGTAGTTCATACTGGTCCCCTCCAAAAATGTTTTATCTTTTTTGCTTTTGAAACGATTGAGGAGGACTGTCAGAAGGCCAAGTCTTACTATAGCTTCCTTTCTAAATTATTCCTGAAATCTTGCCACTTCTCTTTAATGGAAAAAGAGTTACAGATAGTCCATCCTGCAGTTTCATGCTTTCATTTGTATCAAAACTCTTTAGATTTTTGCCTCAAGAAATGAATTTTTTCCTCAAGAAATGATTTTTTTCCCATGTATTTACCTGTTAATGCCAGAGTTAAGGAAGGAACCAATAATTTATTTTATTTCCTATGAAAGCTGTTTTAGGTCCTTGACTACTGCATGGAGGTTTTCTGTAGTGTCAGTGTTAGCACTGTTGCCACTCCTCACCATTCATCTGCAAAAGCCCCACATACCTGACTCACCTGCCCTTTTTTATTGTGATTTTAGTGGATAAATTTTAAAAGTCACAAAATCTGTTTTGCCTCAAGGAGAGTGCCAAAGTCTGTGTCTCCTCACAGGATTTGTCTCATCAAAAATCAGAAAACTCTGTTCCACTTAGGTTCATGGTTGGACTGACCTCTGTCTGTCCTTCTCCCTGCATGCATTCCCTGTCTTTCCCTCTCACTTATATTTATATAAACAGTCTCAGTGAAGGAGCCTACAAATGCAAACACTGACAATTTGGTCTACTTAAAATTCAGTGGCTAATAAAGTTCAAAATAGTATGCTGCTCTAGGGGCTTGTTAGCAATGCACAGGTGTAATGCAGGTCTCCCTTCCTTTCTTGGACTCTAAGTTAACACTTAAATTATGATTAAAACAAAACAGATGCAAACCAGAGCCAGTTGCAGTTGTTCTGACTAGCATTAGCAGTTGTGATACAAACAATTAGTAGGAAAAGACTACAACATCAGTTCCATTGGCAGGAGAAGGCACAGTCATGGCCAATGCAATCCAATTAAACCATGTCTCCAGTATGCAGATGAGCAGCAAAAGTGAAAATCAGAATATATCAATACATTGCCTTTCTCAAAACACTGTGGATGCAGGGAAGATCCCAGGAGATGCAGAGGGCACTATGAGCAAGAAAGGATATATGGTGAGAAAAAAAACCTATAGATTGAAATGGGTGCTCTGAGGATAAATAGAGAATTAATGTGGGTCCCTCACCACTTGCAGTGATGTGTAGTAGAATCTGAAAGGTCTGTCCCAAAAGAAAGTTTTAAATTTCAGAATTATTTTCAGCCAGAATAAAATCAAAGAATTGAAATTTCTGAGACTTTTGAGAAATTAATTTTTAACACCCCCCCACACTTCTGTTTTAAAAAATGTGACTATAAGTTTACAGAAGCACTTCATTATTAGCCTTACTATATTTCTACGTGATATATAAAATATTGAAATGCAGTTACAAGATTCTAAAATGTCCATCATTTTGCATGAATGATTTCAGTGATATTCAGCATATTCCCCTAGAGTATGTTGACTTGATTGAGTAATTTTACAGTGGATCTTTTTTTAAAAGCCAAAACAGTGCTTTAACTTAATTCTTCCTTATTTTTGGATTCTCCAAAATTAAATCTCCGACATTCTTTGAGTTTTCAGTTTGACCCAAATAAATAACAAACCTGCAAGATATAAACAAAAAATACCAAAAACGACCAAAAAAGCCAACAAAAAATTCTAATGAACTCTAATTCTGCTAGAAAATTGGCTGGATCCTAAATCATATATGTTTCTTGTTATCAAAACACAATATCGCTTGATTATCTATAGTATCATTTATAGAGTGATGAAGTGATAGTACTTGTTTCTGAAAACCCGTCTTGTCCTAATTAAGTATTACATTTGTAGGGTCCTCTTACACACTTTATTTACTCAAGTTTTTAAGGCATAGCATTCTGAAATGCAGAGTAGTATACATATATATTAAAAAAGCAACACATTAAAAAGCTCAGAGGAGATGCAAGAATTCTCTTCTACTTTGGCTTTTAACTAAAAAGAAAATGCTGGACTGAAATGTGCCGTGCATTTTTTACAGAGAAACCTCCTGGAATAAATTAGCAAGCACAAAAGGCAGAAATATATTTTACAAAATCAAAGTAAAAAAACCCAAAACAAATCAAAAAAGCAGGACAGATCAAGAGAATGCACATTAGGTATATTCTTCAGCTTAGGAAGAGTAACTTTAAGTTCATGTTTTAGGTGAAAGTTCTCAAAGCTCATATTGTTATTTTCTCCCAGGGTACTGCTTACTGACAGATTCAACATGCAGACTGCATTTCTGCTGGATTTGATAAAAATACAATTAAAATTTTGTACAAGGGGGTACGCCAAATTGGCCTGCATCCTAGAACCCACTCCAAGCAAAACCTTGGGGAATATATTGTACAAGAAAAGGTCTATCCCCTGGGATTACCTCCCACTTCCTTTAACCTGATATTTTGCTCATCCTATTATGAGATTCCTCAGAGGGGTGAAACACTAGATTGCCTCATTAAGACTCATCATTTACAAGATGTTGACAAACGCTGGCATTTATCCTGTTGTCATAACAAATGTGAGAAAATGACCACTTGGCAATAAGTGATTCTATGCAATTGCAGGTTGTAAAATACAAGAATATGGGGGTGGGGGGATAGGGGGGTGGTCTGTGGATAATGTATTAGTATCACTATGTAGCATCTCTGAACAGTTTCTCAAGGCATTGTAACAAATCCAGGCTGAAATAAATAATAATGGAGAGCTTCTTTTTGTAGAGTTTTCCACATGTGCAACCCAAACATTAATTAAGAACAATGAGAGAATAGTTTTAAACACGAAATAATAATGAAACATTATTATCTTACTGGGTATCTCATCATGAGTACCCAGCATCTATACTGTCCTTGCTGACAGCCTGAAAATTCTCTGAAATCAGTTTGCCTACAGCTCTCATCTGCCCTGAGGCTGATGACAGCATGGCCTTTCCTAACGAGGGTCATCTTGCCCCCTTGGTGTTAATGGTGTGTGAGGTCATCACAGGAGGAGATCCCACAACAGAGGTTGCTGAGACAGGTTTGGGTTGAGAGAACTGTTCTCCTGAGTCCATGCACAAGTGTTTTGAGAAGTGAAAGTTTTCTTCCTTTGGAAACACCAACAGTGTGGTCACAAGGTGGTCCTGTAGGCAAAAGTATATCTTGGAGACAGAATCATCACCCATAAAAGCAGACAAAGATAAATGTGAAGACATAAATGCCTAGAAGTCGATTCAGTCCTTAAAGATACGTTTAGGAGCTCCGTGTTTAGCTGAAGGACCTTGAATCATGCAAGTACTTCAGTCTTCTCAGGTGTCCAGATTCTCCTTCTGAATATGCATCTCAATTTTGACCATTTTTAGAAAGTTGACATCTCTAACTATTATTTTCTTGCAGCTAAATCAAAACAGAAGCAACAACTGATTATCTTAATTATAATGGCTTTATTAACAGACACCAACTGTCTTGTGAGATGAAACCAGTGATACTGCTAACAGTCAGAATCAAAAGTGACAATAACTTGTTTGCCAAGGGTAGTGACTTGCAGGTGGTTGGTAATTCCATCCTACTTGAGTAATACACTGCCTGAAACACTACTGTTGTGGTGGTTGTGGGGCTCTAAAAGAGACAACAAAATTGCCTTGTCATCAGAATTTACAGCCACTGATTTAATAGTATTTAAATCCTAATTGGGTAATTCAAAGAGTGACATGTTATTCATTGATTCCCAATTCTGTCATTAATCATTATTGCTCACTTCATGTTTCTGATTATTTGATTTGATTTGTGTGTATGTGTGAGTTATTTGAAGCACAGAGAGAGAGAGACCTGTTGGAAGATGATGCTCTTTGAACCGTCTTCAGTTGAGTACTGATGCTCCTATAATACTAAAAAAGGAAAAATGACACTTCTGAGGGAATCCTTACATTCCGTGGAGCACACTACACCTTTGGAGGAAATACTTTTCAACACTAAATATATATTGCTAGCCATGTCAAATTTCTGTCTGGTGTATGGGGCTTCAGCCTTTAAGATAAAGGGTCTCCTTATCTTCTCCTCAGCTGCAGTTACTCTTCATGTCACAGACTCTCAAATCTACTTCTGAATCATTTA
The DNA here is from genome assembly GCA_013400575.1 of Peucedramus taeniatus. Lineage (NCBI taxonomy): Eukaryota > Metazoa > Chordata > Aves > Passeriformes > Fringillidae > Peucedramus > Peucedramus taeniatus. Next base: position 36,960 of record WBNO01033070.1, read on the forward strand.
GATGATCCCTTTGAACATTTGTTGCTGCTCCTTTAGATCTGGAGACATCTTACATATGGTATGATGTTTTCCCAATCACAATGCCCTAGAGTGTGGGCTCATCATGCTTTTTCCTTGCCTTTGTACTCTTCTATTTTGTTTATAGTATTTTTAATTGAGTCCTGGACTCCCAATCTGCACTCATTAAACACAGAGCACATAAACACTTGTAAAGTAACAATTAAGTCACAGCCAGGTACTGGTGTTTTCCTCCCTGCTGACTTTACCTCTGCTGAATACAATTCATTAACATTTCCATAGCTTTGGTTACCCCATATTGGAATTTAAGCCTGTATTTCCCTACTTATTATTGCTTATTGCCTATTCTAAACACTGCTGCTCCTTTGTTTTTGTCAGACATACAGTGCTAACTCCATGCACCTGCCTACAAGCAATGGGATCTGAATGCCCCAACCTCAGTGTTTCCTAATGGATTCAAATATTTACATGTGCTTCAAAAGATTTTTTGCCTTGGGCAAAAAACTAAATGCATTCACAAAGTTGCATGCAGAAATACATGCAGTATTTACCAATTTTTTCACTGTAGAGCCCAAGTGGAAAACGATCAGCATTATTATTCCAGTGAATATAATTATCTCTCTCTCACAACAATAGGACCAGTTGGAAAGCTGGTTCTTGTAGAGTGTTGTGTCCAATGATCTGCTCATGATGAACAGACTGTTGCCATGGATGTGTTTGAGTCCACCTAGTTGAGGTGGACTTCTCAGTCAACGTTAGGAATTGAATGTACATCTGTATCTCTGATGCACTAGCTTACTACTCCATTCAGAGTGACTTTTTAGAGGTACAAGGCTGGACTGTGGAGAGATATGAAGCTGGGTTCCACACCTGAGAAACTATCATACACAGGTATACATCATGAACTATACAGATAGGTTTCTGTAAAGGTCAAAATCAGTATCTCTGCATTGTTCTCTGCAGACTCATGAAAATGAAGGTGGTCATGGGTCAAGATTGTCCATATTTCTACATGGTATAGCATCTCAGGATATAGGAATACCTAGAGATTCTGGGCACTATAAAACATACTGAAATGTTTCACTCTTCTAAAAGTTTCGCAGAGTAAAGATGGGTGAGAATTTGATTGTTTGTGTTTTGTCCTTGGAAAAAATTAAAAACTTGCAAAAAAATTTTCACTAATTTTGTAAAATCAAAAAAAAAACCCTAAAAGATCGAGTTTTTTCTGGTTGTTTTCTTCTGTATCTATGTGAAGCTCGAAAATAGTTTCTATTTGGGTCAGTAGAAGAGCTCCCATTGAGCATAGAGGGAGCAGGTGCCAGTCCTCTGTGTCCTACCAACACACCTGAAGCCGATGTTCATAACCATACAGTGCTATATGCACTGCTTGTGTCTCACTGCTAATTCACCACAGTCATCTTTGTCTTCTAACACACCCTACATCAGGTAACAACCACACACCTCTTTGACTTTCTTTTTGAACTCCTGTTCTTATCTAGCAATCATCTATAAATAAAGGATAATGAATAAAAATGAATTTTACAGAAGCCAATATGGACAATGAAAATAATGAAAACCAGTTTGCTGACACTTAAAAGAAAGTTAATTGATCATCTGGAGGTGTGAGAAAACTTTTGTGAACGTGGTATAAAAATTGAGCAAGATCTTTTTCCTTGACTTTACTAGTTTGTTAAATAATGCATTTGTCTTTCTTTTTCATCCTGATTTTTTTATATTTATTCATTCAGAGTGGAAACCAGTTCTAATGCCTATGGCATCTGCTTCTGAAATTCTTCCTGTACATTCATGATACAATATTCTTGTACACTGTAGCTTGTGCAATTTTCCATATGACCATATTCATAATAATAACAATACATACTTGGACTGTAATAATAAATATGAATTAGAGCAGTGGTTAAATCTGGTAGGGTATAATTATAGCTTGCCCCAGTGAACTAAATTTCAATGGGGTTTGGTTCTATGGTTTAGGGTAGTCTCCATTAAATATAGGAAAACCTAATTAATTAATTAGCCCTTAGTGTTAAATGAGTTTTTTAAGCCTGAGAGAAAAGAGGAATGTGGGATTTGTGGGGACTTGGCAGTGAACGTTTAATGATGTTAAACCCAAAGTGACTGTTAATATAGGCTATGGTACCCAAGAATCAGAAATATAGTCAGAGAGATAAATGCAAAAATGCACCAAGGTTTAACAGGAAATGAAGAATATTAATTTGCTCTGGATATTCAGATTGTCTTTGTATGATTCAAATTTTTTTGTGGTTAAAAATGCCAGTGCTGGGGTCCCTCATTCTCTGGCCATACAGAAGACACTAAGAGCTACAGGAAATGTTATGCAAAAATGTGAGTGAATTGACTTTTTCTGAGTATTTATGTTGTTCCTTTTTTAAGTAGTTTTCCACCATGTGGAAAAGCTTCTTCTGAAGAGTTGTCTTTGGACAAGGGAGGCTTTATCCTGCTGTCTTTCTTCACATAACCTTCTGGGGCTATCCCAGTGAGGATCAGTCCTGGGCTGTGTCAGAAGCCACCCTAAGGTTTCTCTGCCTGGTAACACTGTAAGCCTGGCTGCTATATTTTCTGCTGAGTGGACTTCTAGCCTCTTGGGGAGCCTCACCCTGTTTTCTCCATGTGGACATCTCTCCATGCATTATGACCTTCATTCTTTCTCCTGTCCCAATCTTACCCACCCAGCAAGCTTACCAAAAGGGTGTAATGGTATTAATGTGCTTCCCAGGACTCTGAGGGCACCACCAGCCCTCCCTGGTCCTGCCTACCACCCCTGAGCTCTTTGGACCCTGCCCAGGGCCCAGGGTCCCATGTTACACTCCAGGGTGGCCTGTGTCACTGCAGTGGAGCTGGTCTTCAGCTCCTCACAGCCCTGGCCATGGTCCCTGCTGAGCCAGGTCCTGTCACAGCCCCAAGCCCTGGCCCCTCCCCACAGCCATGCCTGCCCATCCTGGACTGTTTCTGACCCAAGGTTCCCTCAGTAAGCCTGATCTTGACCCCCCAGATCACCAGCTGTGAGCTGATGAGGCCAAAAGACCTCACCCTTGGATCTGCCTTGGCACCTGATTTCCCAGCTGTCTGTTGCTGCCCCCAGAAAGAGATCATTCTCACCCCCAGTGAATATAATCACATTGTTTTTTTCTTTATTTACATCTTTCCATTTGTACACATTGCATTACCACAGTACTATCAGGGGTGATTTATGGCCAAATACTGGCATACATACAAAATGAAATTCATCCTCTTTCTGCATCTCCATAGTAGCTGTTGCCATCTTGGTTGGTCATAGAACCATGGAATCATGGAATGGCCTGGGTTGGAAGGGACCTTAAAGATCATCTTGTTCCAACCTTGCCATGTCATTCTAGATTACCTTTGTCTTCAGTGACAATATTTCATTTATCTGGCCTATAGCATCAGTTTACACTGGCACACACAGTGCAGCATGCTGTGGCTGGTATAAGGGTGAGTGGGCAGCACGTGGAGGGTCTGAGCTCTTCTATGCTGCTTCTACACTCCCTCAGTCACTTGAGGCTGCACTACATATGGAGCCTGGAAAACAGCACATGTATTGCCAAAGTGGGGAGTTATGAGCAGCTCCCTGGCAGCCACTTCTCCCTATGCTGAGTTCAGTCCTTTGTGATTCTTTATTTCCATTTTCCACTTGAACCTTATGCTAATTCTATGCTTCATGGGTAGTAGGGTTTATATTTTTGTTTTATCAGTTTGGTGGAGGGACAGTGATTAGGGACCTCTTGAGATGACAGTCTGTCAGATTGTAAATCAAGGAGGATCTCTCCCTTAGCAGCCATAAAGATTAAACAGACTAATGAATCAATGTTTTAGACCATCCGCTCTGGGGAGCCTTCACTTAAGTCCCAGAACTGTTGGTCAGGTCAAAAAATGCTCTTTTCTGTCAAATGGTAAGTTTCCCTATGTGATAGTGTGCCTTCATCCTCCTTTGTGCAAGCTGTAAAAAACCTGACAGAGGCAGATGTCAATCCATACTGTTGTGACACTTCCTCATTGAATTCTAAAACTTTTTGAGAAATTTCACCATCCAGTAACTGGCAAGAGAGAAGAGGCTATGTTTGCTAATTTTGCAGAAATATGTTTAAAAGTTTGTCTCTTATTTTTCCTGTGATTATGAAATATTTTCTGTTGAAGAATGACCTGTTTATAACCATCCCCTCTCCACAAAACACTCAACCCTTTTGCTTTCTGTTTATGATGTTTGCTGTCTCAAGGGCACTTTACCTGAATCTTTGTTCAGGCTCTTAAAATTAATAATACCACACATGTAATTTTGTTCTTAAAAACCATCTTTTTTTTTTTAAGCTAAAATCTTGATGGAAGTACTGAATCCTGTTAAATTTGGCAACAGTTCAGTGATACTGAAATGGTCATAAATTACAGCATATGCACTTTGAAGCAGATGTTCTGTTAAAGTTCACATGTTCTGTCCATCTCTCTGACAACTGAAGCAATGATATTTAAAATAAACCTCATGCCATTAAAAAACCATAATTTAATGTAGAGAATAAGAAAGTCTTGTTAATTTGTATTACACTGAGGAACATACCCTAATAAAATAATATAATACTCTAATAAAAATTATATAATATAAATATAATTAAAAAGTTGTTTTATGTACATAATTAGAGATTTTTTAGCAGAAAAAAAAATTCATTATAATTTCTAAGAATCAAAACTTTGTGTGCAAGAAGTACTCAAAATAGTAAATGCACTTCATTCAACACGTCTTCAGGTATAATTTTTCTAACTTGAGCCAGTGAATGAATAAGCTTGTCATCTTTGTTTTGATGACAAGCTTATTCATTTTGCATTACAGGTCTGTGTTTGTTTAAAAACACAGACCTGTAATGCAAGAGATCCAGTGATGAAATAGAAAAATAAATGACAGCATTAAAAGTGGCACTGCCCAGATGGTCCCATATAGAAGTTCTGATCTGAGTACTCACTAATTAAAGAGAAGGTGACTGGAATCTAAATCTATCTTCTAATTTTATATCTGACCCTTATCTACACATGAGGGACATGAACACATTTCATTTTTGAACAAAACCCAAAAAAGCACTTAGGCAGGTGCTTAACTATAAACTGATGTTTGACTCTTACTACTACATGGAGAGATGATTTCCTGAATGTGGACCATGGAGGAATTTTAAGGCTAGATCTTAATTTTGCCAGATAAGGGAAACATCATGATTAATGGATCTGAACCTATTTTTTCTATGATGATATTAAGATTTCAGGCATTTTATGTCCATGGAAGCTGAAAAATACTTCAAGATGCACTAAAATCCTTTCATTAACAGCATATGAGTTTTCTGTAAGGTAACCCAGTTTACTGTGGTTCTCCTACTCTCTTACAGAATTACTGTGGTGTTTGGTTGAGAGAAAATTGCAGTCTGCAGAACTTTGTTCCATTTACATTTTGTAAATCCACTGTCGGAGAAAAATAAAATTTTACTAAACTGAACTTGAAATAGTGAAGCTCAAACACAGTTTATTCAACAAGAAAATCTCTGTGTTTTGCTTAAACATCATCTGAAATACAGAATGAGCATTAGCTAAGGAAACAGGCAAAAAAATCTTAAAATGGATTGTCTTTCATGACAAGCAGCATCACAGTGCCTGTAGTGAGTAAACAATCTAGACTCAGAAGTTTTTGTCCTTTTTAATTTTAATTTATTGCCACATTATGCAGACTTCTAATCAATAATTTGATTATTGAGAAAAAACTCCATTAGCAAGTGAGAAACATATAAGTAAACATCTACAAAAAAGTAAAGGGATTCCTCCCTGATCTAGGCTCGTGTTAAGCCAAATCTCTCCTTCCTGATCACTTTTTCCTGCTTTTTTGCTGTGGGTTACACTCAGACAATCCCAGTTCCTTAGATGAGGAAATGTGTCGCCCAGAAGGTTTTGGGTTGTATGCTTAATGGTTTCTGTCTGCTTCTCTACACTTGTTAATGGTTCTCCTCTGCTCCAGCATGGGTCAGCAATGGCCACAACCCCTAAAGGTATCCTCACTCTGATGGGTGTCCTCACTCTGATAGGAATCACCCAGTATAAAGGCTCTCAAGGATGTCCCTGCCCACAGCTGCAGTACCTCAGGAATGCCCTTCCCTGCTGTGGGTTGTCCATGGCTGCAGTCCCTGGAAGGTAGCTCTCCATCGTGGAGTGCCTCCTTCCACAAATAAATCTCCAGCCATGTCCTCAGCAGCCTCTCTCTCTGCATGCCTCCAATTACATGTCCCCAAGGACATCTCCCCCTGTCTTTCATGCCCCTCATGGCTGCAGCCTTTTCACAAACATGTCAGAGCTGAGGTGTGCTGTGCTCCCCTGAAGGGATGCAGTTTTGGATACCTGATGGTGCTCACCCTGCTCGCATCCATTTGAGAGCTGACTGAACCTGTCTGTGACTATCACAGGACAGCTTGTAACTGCTTCCCACCCTGCAGTTTGCTACCCAGACACTGGCAATTGTGCCCCAGGCAGTGGGCCTTCCATCAAGATCGTTCTTCTTGGGAGAAGGCTTTGCCTCAGAGAAAAGAAACACTACAAAAACTCATGACCATGTTGTCTCATGGGACCTACGGGTGAGGGCTCATCCTAAGCAAAAAGGAAGCAATTCTGATGTTATAAATTATTTTATACTCAGGAGCTCTTTGAGTCAGGAGAGCCCATCTTCAACACAGTTTATAAACTTCACTAAACCTTTTTTTTTCTTTTTGTAGATCAATTTTAAAGTGGCATGTAGCAGGGATAAAAAGTAGAGGGTTTAAAAGAAAAATACACAAACCAAGAACAGCAGGAAGATATTCAGTGAAATTCTCAATACATAAAAAGTCTCTCCTCGAATAACAAACCAGAATACCTAAAAATATTCTTAAATATTTTAATACTTAAAGAGTTTTTTTTTCTAGTTTACTAATAATCAACTCTTACACATTTTTTATTTATTCAATTGCATGTGCAGTAGCATCAATGGGGCTTTCACTGTCTGTCCCCAAGCTTGCAGAGATAACATACAGCAACTTGACCTGAGAATGTAATGGGGAGCACAGAAGAAACTCAAAACCTTCAGGACAATGACCAGAGTTTTTGAATTTCCAGTGTGTACCAACATAGCACTCTCATCTTTGTGCTGTCTTCAGTACTTTACTGGTTTTTGTTTTATTCCATATTGTTCTGAACTTCCATTATTTTGCACTTATATACACATGTTCCCACAACTCTACTATAAATTTTTATCTGATACTATCCCAGATAAAAGACATGAAAGCTGCCACTGTGTATAATGGTTAACTGAGCACTGATAGGCTGAGAAAGGAAGTACACCATGGAAGGGAAGGAACACAGTCACAGCAAACTGTTCAGAATCACCTTGCCACTGATGACTACTGACATGCTGTCCTCTCTAGGCTGCTCCTGCTCACAGCCTTGGTGGCCATTCAGTCCCTTTGATGGGTCCTTATGACAAGACAAAAATTTTAATGCCTCACAGTACATCTGAAAGTCCAGGTGCAGGGTTTCTGTCTTGCAGGAGTTAAGCTTCCATACAAAAGGGCAAGGAAAAAAATCTATTTTGTGATCCCTGTCATGAGCCTTAATTCTTGCCATCTTTATGACAAGAGCAAAAGTATCTAGACTGGTCCTGTTATTTGCTTTATTAAACCAACAAGAACTTCAGCAACCAGCTTTAGGAGGACCAGTACTGTAACTCCACTGCTTATACATGGGGGAAAATATGTTTAAACAGCTGAGGAAAAAAAATTGAAAAAGAAACGTCTATATTAGGCTTTCAGATGCTGCTGACATCAAAGATAAGTGAACAAGGCAGGGTTTCCTGAATCAAATAATGAGCTACAGTAAATATAAAATATCAAACCAAGGATCACAAAACTTTTTTTATGCCTCCTCCATGTCTCGTAAAGAATTCTGCGACTTCTATAAGTACTGCATGAGATTTAAGAGTTCAGCTTTTAAATTTAGCCTACAGGAAAATCTCAAACTTTTGTAGGGAGGCAGAGTAGATGAACAAGTGGATGATTTTTAACAAAAATGTACGTGTGATTAATACTCTTTTTGTCACCAATGGGCACGTGCAGGTTTTAAGAAGTGATGGGAGTGCATTTAATAGCCCTAATGGTGACTGTGACTGCTTCTATATACACCATTGCAACAGCTGCTGCCTAACTGGGCTGCTGATCCTTGCTGTGGAAAAGGCTTTTCCTCTTTCCAAGGCAAAGCAGCTGGGAGAGTATTCCTCTGAAGTTTAAAACACATTGAGGCAACAAAGCAATTCCATGGGTGTCAAATGACCATGGTGGCAAATACCGAAAATTTTCAGGTCATCAGAAATTAGATAATGAGATTCTGGTCCTATCAAATCTTATGGGAATGCTGTAATTTTACTGGAGCCAGGTTTTTACCTATATTGTAAAATGAAATCCCAATCAAATTATTCTAGGAAAGTTAACTGTTGATTACATTACAGTATTCATTAATGTCTCTATTAATCTTCCTTTCACAAGATAGGAATCAAATAATTAAATATTACACATTTGTGTTTTAGCGAAATGCAAAGGAAAGGTAAAGGCATGATCTGAAAAGTAAAGATATTTTCAAGTTTAAAGAACCATGTGATCTGTATATCACTGCATGAAGAAAAAAAGATAAGGGGCCATATCAAAGATCTGTAATTGGATTAGAAAATTATATAATCATATGGTGTCTTTATTCTTTAGATTAAGCCATTGTCTACAAGAAATAAGGGGAAAAGAAAGAACAGATATTAAAAGGACAGAAAAAAAGGGAAAAAAACTGTCTTCTATTTTTTTCCTAAAGCAAGACAAAACAAACCAAGGAATATTCAGAGACTGGAAGATGGGACAACCTGATACTGGCAAAAGCCACTTGCATCTCTCTCTCAAGCTATATTTTGCATTCACTCTTTTTGATATTTTAATTAAGTAACTCTGATTGCTAAGCTCCAGCCTCACTTAGAGTAGTACCATGCTAGCTCTATCAGCTGGGATTACTGAATATTATATTCCATAACATTTTTCAAGGCCCTGGAAAATAAGAATTACCAAAGCTGCATTGTCATTGTGCATGTGATTAGTAATAATCATGGGCATCTGGGAGAGCATCCAGTAAGCAAATCACCTGAAGAGCTGGAGTCTCCAGGTGAATTTATCTTCTGTTACTTCACATACCTTAAACACAGCAATAGGTAGCATGAGGAGGGAGTCCAGATACAGAGCTGAAGATGAGATTATGGCCTTGCCTTCAGCAGAGCATCCTGGAGGATGCCCAGCTCTCTTCTCCCCCCAGCAACAGTGTAGGTCTGCAGTGCCTCACTCTCCTGAGAAACCTGGTTGGGACTGATCAGGAGGAGGTGGTGAGAGTTCATGTGAGATCAGAGAAAGCAAGAGAGGCCGTGGTCTTCATGAGGGTGGTCCTGGCTGTCCTGTCAAATTGCAGAGACCTGGGAACCAGGGATCTTGAAGCAGGGTGTAAGCTGAAGGTTGCATGTGAAAGTGGAGCTGCTTACGAGGTAGGATGAATGTAGGTAGTTAGGAGCTGAGGTAGTAAAGTTATGGATTTGTAATCTTGGTTAGGAGAGCTGTATGGAGGATAGCTAGTGGATGTGGCACTTTGCTGCATGATTTTGAAAGGTGACTCCTAGGAGCAAAACATTTGCCCTTTATCTAAGCTCTGTAAGTGCATACCATGGGTAACAGAGAAAAACAAATGTAAGCTGGACTGTTCCTGCCAAAGCACATTCTTTGGAGAGCAAATCCTCCTGCAGTGAAAGCTGACCCTCCTGGAAAGGCTGGAGATATGGCAATCCTTTTGCATTAACAAGGCACTGTTAACCAAATACATAAATAAGCTGAAAACCACAAGAACAAAATCTCACTGTTTCCATATGTATCTTGGCTATGTACAGTTTGTGGTTATGCTGATGAAACTGCTGCATATTTGAAGTCTTTTAACTATGAGTTAGATATGAGCGTGACCACATTTCTTGTTGATTTTGACACAATCCATGAAACCACCCAAAAAGACATCCCTGAAAGGATGGTTAAGAAAGTTGTCGCTTGCTCCACATTGCCTCTGTGGGCAGTAGGGGAACATGGTAAAAGAAAGAAAAGTATCCCCCATATGCAAACAAAGACAGGAAAACACGCTGGCAAGTTTCCATCCTATTACAGAGGCATAACTGTAACTGTTCCAGCAAAGTGATGTTAACTACCAAAGAGGGACAGGAGCTCTCCAGAAACTCAGAGTCTGTCATGGAGAATGTTTGTAATAAGAGAAATAAGCCAACTTGTGCATTTACTTGGATATGACATCACTGACAGCCAATTAGAAAGTTCCATTTGTGTCATTTCATAATAAAGAAAAGACTATTCAGCACTCACTGCATCAAAGAACACATGTCACAGAGATTTGCACAGAAATGGGTTGATTAATTTTTAATGAATTATACCAGGAGAAGCTTCCTTTTATAAATTGCTGTGAGAATACCAGTCATAACCCATGCTTAAATAAAGAGTTTCTATACATGTGGATTCTACAACTACAGACACACTGAGCAAAATTGAACTAAAAATTGTGCTTCTCACCCAAATCTATCCAGTTCATAGCAGCAGTAAAAGCAGCGTGGGGTGCACAGTAGTGCAGGTTTTAAAGACCATTTTATTCACTGGAAGTGTGCCCCGTAACTAACAGAATGCTTTCCCACTGTCTTTGTTTTCACTTCAAGAGTGGATGTCACTCTTGAAAACAGGCCTTTGCTGAACATTGCCTGGTCCCAGCACAGCTTTTAAATTCTATAACGCACCCTACAAGCTTTCACATTTTGTGACTGAATAGCCTTTTCCTTCATGGGATCAGTCAGCTCATACAGACTAAACAGTGTCCTTCAGGACCAAAAATGTGCTGTAAGATGGTATTGTTTGTATTTCAAGGTGTGTAAAGGCAGAAGGCATTTCAATAATGATGTTAGGAAAGCACCAGCTGTAGATAACCTTTGGAAAAGGCAGGTAACTGACCCTCTGTGGAGTGAGGCATGGAGCTCAGGTGCTACTGTCCATGTGTTTATGGACAAGTAGTCTTCAGACTCACAGCAGGCCTTTCACACTAGCCATGGATGTTCTTGTCTTTGTGCAGAAAGCATAAAGCACAGTACACACAAATAAGACTTTCTTAAAATTATCACAAGTGATAATTTTAATGCTCTTTGAAAAGTGAGCACATTCAGAGTTTGGTCAATTTCTAGCATACATGATTCCTTTCAAGAGTTTGAGACCACCCAGATTTCAATATGAAACAAAGGTATTATGAATTCTGAACTAACTTTTGATTTAGCCTGATTTGATGAAAGGCACGTGCTATTGACTTGATAGTTTGAACTTAAAATAGTAAAGATGGACCTTTTTATCTGTTTCATACAAACTTTGGTTGTATAATAGTAAATCTATATGTGACCTTGGTTTCTACAAAATCAAAGGTATCAGGCACCTTCCTTAGTCCATGGTATACAAAGCCTACTCATGTTATTCTAGTCTGCTAATAGTGGTTTAGAACTGGGATCTAAACTTTTGTAATGCAAGGAAAGTGTGAACGAAAATTCTTGTGTGCTTTTGATATTGAAATGAACTGGATAGAACCAGAGTGCTTATAGTTTCCTTATATAGAATCCTATATTAAAGAAAATACATTTCTAAAACAGAGTGAACTGATTTTAAAACAGTTTTGTACATTTAATATTTAGAGCAAGTGCCTGAAAAGCATTTTCTTTTTTAGTTCCTTGTCATATATGTTCAGGATTCATTATGTTACTTGGAGGCAACCAGGTGAATTTCCTCTGACTGTTGTTCGTGCTGATCAAGGAATGCCAACGAATAGCGAATTTTTATTTTAATTGATCTGACTGGAATGAGCTGCCACTCTTCTTTTCATATGAACATATCTCTGTATGGAAATTTTGGTTACATTTTGTGCTCAGAATAATTTAGGATTAAGGGAAGAATTGTGGGTTCAAATACAGGAAGAGTTTTCTCACTAATATATTTTATTCCTGTATCTAGCACTGCCATAAATCAGAGAGGGAATACCTTAGAGTGGCAACTGTAGAAAACAGAAGGAAAAAAGTCTCATTAAAATTAATGCATAGTAGTCTTTAGATTAAATTAAAAGCCAACAGGATCTCAATGCATTGCAACTGGCATTCCTGAATTAGCTGTTTCTGTTACGACAAATGAAAAATACTTGCAGTGAAAAATTTGCCTTTTTTATTTTACTACTATTCTTTGCATACAGTTTGCTATAGTTTTAAAATAGACAAGCAAAGAAAGAAAGATTTATTTGACCTACCTGTAAGCCTTGAAATATGTATTTAGCACAGCTGTTCTTTTGTGTTTAAACTCATCACAAAAATGCAGCTTTAATGTAACCCACCATTGATCTGCAGTAAGTGGAAACAAAATCTCTCCTTAATTAGTATCATCCAATCACTTTTTTACATTTCTACAGAACACACACTGTGAACTGTTTAATGGACTATTATTTAGAAGAGTGGCAAAGAGCTTGCAAAAAAAAAGGCATATAGTGAAAATAAAAACTAGCTGTGTCAATGAAAAATGTGTTGCAAAATAATGGAAAAAAAGATGTTTCATTAAGATGGGCTTCACTGGCATTTTACTGTATAGATGAACACTGCTCCAATTACTGCCAACAATGGGGAAAGAGATAGAGAGATATAGATTCATTACTTTCAACACCCTTAACTGTCTACCACTGAATTCGCTTATCTGTTCCTTTTTCTACAGGACCTGCGTGGAGGGGGGAAGGAATAAACAAAGAACTGAGTAGAGTGAATGTGTCACAAATTACCACAAACACACTGTGACTCAATGCACTTTTCATTTCTCTCCTCATTAACTGTGTCTTGCTCAAAATGAGAGACTGGGTCTAAACATAATCAAGTCCCACAGATAACAATTGACTTGACTGCTGGGGCAGTCATCACCTTCTAGCTACTGGGAAATAAATTTAGAAATAAAATGAGTTAAAATAAAATTCACTCTGCTCTCTTTTCTGTGCTCAGATAATTTGAAGGCCATCAAGGCCTGCAGAAACAATCCATCTCTCTGTGAAAAGGAAAGCAGCCTGTGCCACTACCAATAAGGCATGTCTTTAGTGTTATCAAGAGTAAGTATAATTACACAGTGGAAAGGCCATCAAAGTGTCTTGGGCACTGGTATTTTTTCCTGAGGTCTTTATCAATAGTGCTGTCGGAGTGAAAAGAATAAGTGGGGGGGAAAAGGGAAAAAAAAATAATATCCTCCAGATTGGTGTGACTGACCTGCAATCTAGTAGAGCACATTATAATTTGAGAGCAGTAGGACGATTCAATAAAAATTTTGCTGTCTTCCACTTTAAATCAGGAAGGATTAATTTCAAGAATCTGTGTGGATGCTTGTGTGGTCTTGGTTCTGTCAGTACTGAAATTTATTTTCTAAGAGGCTAAAGGACTTCCTGTTACAGCGTATTTGCACTTGCCAAGGCTCTCTCCTTACCTCTAATATCAATGCATTTCTGACAGGCAGATTTCTGGCTGGCAAAGGGGAGGTAGGACTGTTTGTTTCTGTTGAACAGTCACCCTAATCTTGCACTTCTTATTTGGATAAAACACGGGTGAAGTTAATTTGTTTGCTGAATTTCTATCAAGAGGAGCCACACCCTGATCTACAGGATTTAGTGGAATTCCATTCAGTAAAATACATACACAATATGTCTGACACTGTTTCATGGGATGGGAATTCAGAGCCTGAGACTTGGCCTGTGGTGCCTTACTCTGATTAGTAAATGTTGTTCTTGTAAGAAGAAGTACCCCTGATCTCTGGGGAGGACTATGCAGGAACCAGTCACAGGAAGATCTGGGTGTTTGCATAGAGCTAGTGCTAGTGGCTTGCTAGCTGATTATCTGATAATGAAACTACTTTTAAGAACAGTGAATAACCCAGAACCTAGCTATTAACTTGCTTCTGGCAGTCTTCTGTTTAATAAAAACAGCGTTAGTAACTGTGGTATAAGTCCTGAAAATAATCACCACGTCTGATAATGAAAACTGATCACATAAACATCAGTGTCCCCAGAAATCATGTTGTTCTTGGAACTTTCCTTTTCTGTGGCTACTACATCTGGAAATCACAGTGTCCCAAAATGATGGTAACTGCTTGCTCTAGGGCAAATTAGATCATTAAAAAGCTTTAACCAGTTAGAGGACATTTAAGTCTGCCTCAGTGGTTTGTTTCTACTGCTCACAACATGAATATGTTTTCCAAACCTCAATTTTATTAGATTTATTACAAGAAACAAGATTAATTGGGCTGCATTGCTTTGACAAAATTCTGGTTCTTAAATAATAATTACAGATTTCCTGGAGTCCAAAAGAGCTGAAGTAGAGCAGATCCAGCAATGTGGCCAAACATAACAAATTGAGAGGAGCAAGAGTGAAGAAGTATGACTGAGAGAATGCAAACGTGAAATCTCCCTGATATATATTCTCCCAAAAATTCAAGTTTTTTTTGGCTAACTGGCAAAGTAATTTCTCTTTCTTAGATTTTTTTGGACACCAGTGTTGTCTGGAATTTGGGGGGAATGGGTGTGAGGTCTTTTTCTGAAAAGCTCTGTGACTAAAGTCTCACTCATGGCAGTGAGCCTTGAAGATTAAAAGGTCTGGCCTGCCCAGATCTAGCTGAACTGAGAGTCAACAGCAAAGACTGAATCACAGGTTCTGCTCCTGAGGAAACTGGGATGCACAACACTGGGAAATGGTTGAACTTCTGCCTTTATATAGCTGTTCCATTGTACTGTCTGAAAGGACACAGTAACTGGAACATGCTCAGAGCATGTCAGCTCTGTTCCTTCTAGAATACGTCTTTATTGCTGTCACAGAAGTAGTAGAGATACAATGTCAGGGTAGTGCATAGACACTAAGTTAGTGATAAAGGAGGTGACTTCAGACAGTAGATGAATGGGAGCTGCAGCTGTACAGATTCCACAAAAGCTGTGTTAGTCTGTGTAGTTGCTCTTGTGACTGAGGTCTATAACTTAGTACAGTCTAAGCTTCACTGGTTTCCAGCACATAAAACAAGAAGCAGGATTAAAAAAATTTATTTTTTGTTACATTGACCCATCCAAAAAGTAGATTTGTATTTTCTAATCCATTTTTTCTAGTGTGTTGGAAGGCCATTTATGCCACAGAATTTTTTGTTCTAGCGAGTAACTGAGACATAAATCCAGTTAATATCAGATGAAACTGGTTCAGACACAACAGAAAGAAACTCAATAAAGATAAGGTAAGTCTTTTTTATGTGTAATCATAACCTCTTCACAATAAAATTCATCACCCAAGTGATGAATTCTCTATCTTCTTGCATCAGAAGTCTGTGATTCCCTGCTGGATTAGTGGGCACTAACAGAGTCATTCCATTTAGTGCTCTACTTGAAGTCCAATAGGCAGTGAAAGCAGTTTCAGAAATCACGTGGCTTCCTGCCACTTTCACAGAAAAGCCCGATGCAGAGACACCTCTAATTTACATGAGCTGAAGATGAGGCACAGCAGATATCCATGTTGCTAGAGCCTGTCTCTTCCAACTATTCCTGTGGAGCATGTCTGACAACTGCCCTTCTCCTTTTTTATTGCTGGCTAACATGTCTGTGACCTGTAAAACATGGGACAGCTGTGTTCAAAAGGTGGATGGCAGTGGGCTCCACTAGCATTTCCATTGTCCAATCACTATATCATGGTCATGAGTGAGAAAGTGGACTAAATAGAGAAAAACAGTTTTGAACTGAGTAATTATTTTTCTCCATCTTTTTAAAATACCATTCTACAGGTATTTAAAAGACATTTAGATATAATGCCTAAGAATACAGAGTAATGGCAGGCTTGGCAGTGTTTGGTCAATGACTGGACTCTGATTTTAAAGGTCCTTTCCAAACCAATTCTTTCTATAACTCTCTGTAACTGATACTCTTTCCAGTATTCATATTTTCAAAGTTTTCCTGAAGTTTGGAGTATACCAATACTTTAGTTATGTTTGAGTTTGTTTATTTACCCAAAGGTCTGTTCTGGGCAGACAAACAGCAGGAGGGTCATTTATGATCCATATTTATCATTATGCTCCTAAGAATCCAGAAATCACTGAACATGGCTTCCAAACAAAGTTAAATAAAAACATAGGTATTACTTCAAGCTCAGGATTCATAAATATAAATGGTCTGTATTATTTGCAGTTTTTCCATGGGAGTATTATTTGGCATAACTTCATGCTGTGCCGAATTTGTGGGTTTTTAAATGACTGCTTTTTAGAAAAATCTGGTTTTGGCACACACATACAAACACACAAATTGGAAAGGGAAATATTTACATTGTGAAATTAAACTTGTTCACATCTTCAATGATGATTTATTAAAGAAAAGTATATGGCAAACCACAGAATATTGACATATACCCTGGGTTTTACATTCCCTGTATGAAACAACCACAAAACTCATTTGAAAACAAATAGTACTATAAAGACTTAAAGAAAGAAAATGAAGCATTTGCATGTATAAAATACCTCATACAACACATCTCCATTCTGAAAGACTAAAGAGAACGAAGTGTTTCTCTAAATAGCTTTTCAAGGGCATTATTTTTTATGGCCAGGATGTTTCTGTTTCTGTAGGCACCTATAATATGCTCTTGGATTACTTCATTGAGCGGCTGTTAGGTTAAGCACAATACTTTCAGTGTTGAAGCATTCAGTGGACAATGAAAGCTCAACACGAGGAAAAAAAGTAAACAACAGAGAAGTTATAGGTGTTTTGTGGCAGGGGGGAGAAAGCAAAGCAGTATAAAGGACTAGACAATGAATTTGCTGCTTTCATTTGTATGTTTTATTATGCTATCCACTTATATGCAAAATTTATTATTAAAGATAATATGATTTATGCTAGACAGTTTATGCTCATTTTATGGTCAAATTCCTGTATAGATATAGACATCTGAAGTATGTATATATATGTTTCTGTTAGTTAAAATAAATACATTTGTGGCCAATGGAAACTAATTCATACTTTTAAGCTGCAATTCATCTGACCTTCTGTGAGGACTTTATGGAGTACAAGCTAAAATGGACAACTGTTTTCTCTAAGAAAAGCCTAGTCTGACCAGCTCACATGTAGATACCTACATGAAGAAGTATCCTGGTCCACTGCTACAAAACAGGCGTGCTATGAATAGATACAAAGGGAATAAGACATAAACCAAATATTGGACATTAGCAGGAAAAACAGAATTGCAGAAAGATTTGAATGTTAGGAAAGCTTCTGACTGCTGGAAAATTATAAAATTATACCATGTTTAAGTTGCTAGATATGTCTGGTGCTCTCCAAAGCAAATGTTTCTCAGCATCTCTGAACAGTACTGGAAGGTCCCACTGTGAAATAATTATCAGCCTGGCTACAACACTCTCAGTTTTCTAGCCAGGAGAAGGATAATTATGAGGGGCCAACTCTGGTTGTTCCCAGAAAAGACACTAGGGCAGAAAACAACAGAAAGGATTAGTATCCAGGCTGGCAGCAAGTAATAGTATAGTGGTACTAATAGGGTGGAAGGGGATGAAAATTACTAAAACCTTCTAAAAACTGCTAATTTATCTGGAATAAAACTGTCTTTACAGTGCGTGGCAGTTATTTTATTAGTTTAAAAAACTAAAATGTGAACAACTTGCTTTCATAAATATCACTGATAGAAAGTGATAGAAAAGGGAGAAATTTGAGTGCAGAGTACAGTGCAATAGTTTTTCAAGGTCAATGTAATTCCTCTTTCTAAACATGTTTGTTGCACAGTGGAATAGGAATATCAGAGGTTTCTATTTCCATCTGTTTGCTTAAAACCAGGTCTGTGCTCCAGCATGAACAGGGAAAGCTCTGATGAGCTAGAAGTACTTTGGTTCACGATGCACCCTCTAACAATGCCATAGTATGCTGATTTCCTTATGATAATTGTTAAGGGTTTTATAAGTTTTAATAGTCATCACATGGTCACAAGCTGATTTTATGAAACTTTGTTCATTAGCCTCAGCAAAGCACTGCAGCACAAGTAAGAATTTCTAATTGAGTTTAGTAATAGGCTGAAAAGGTAGTTATCACATAAAGCAAATACAAAAGCAATGTAAAGAATTTTATTTTGTTTAGAATTGAAATCTGGCAGCAGTTTTGTCCTAAGTCTTAAAGAAACGTATAGTAAGCATTTAAATCAGTGTACCCATGAACTGCTGAGATCAAAAGTTAGCAGTGGCATTATTTGTGAAATATTAGTGACCTTTGTGAATCAGTTTCAAGGCTCAGGTAGTCTAAAACTGATTGAGCTTACTCCAAGAATTTATGGACAGAGGTGAATAAGGGCAATAGGTGCCTTGAAATAAGACTTATCAGTGCCTAACTAGAAAACTGTGTCAGCTAGTAACTAACCCCTGAGTTTTACCAGTAGGGTAAACCTTCAGACTCAGAAATCTGGGTTAATATACCTAGATGCAAGTGTCTATGAGTATGCTAATGGCCTAAGCCTCTTTAATAGTATAAGCCTGGGGTACAACTCAGATGTTCAACCATATCCAGCTAATGATGTTTAGGCATGCTAGTGTACCTAAGATATCTGCACAGGCCTGACAGATATAACAGAGGAGTAGAGGTCTACTGGACTAATAGCAACTGGTCAGGAAAGCTATCAGGGCACTTCAAATGCATCTGTCTAGATAAATAAACTGAGCTGTTAGTCAGCAAGGCTCAGTTAACTCAGTACAAAGGAAACATCTCATTTGGTAAACCAAAGAGCTCTCTAGACTCACCTGACCGTGTTGAGTAGGCAATGAATTAACGTGGTGGGAAGCCAGTCTTCCACCTCACATGCAGACAGATGCTTTTAGACATCTAAATACAGGTCTCTGGATGTAGAAATGAGCCAGACCTTGAAGATCTAAAAAATGTATGTTTTTTTAGAAACAGCTTAGTAAATTAGCAAGGCAGAAAAGTCTAAACCCTACGTGTGCCCAATCTTATCAAGACACGGTATTCTTTCAGAATTCTCTGATGAGCAAACTCTCCCAGGCCCACTCAGATGCCTGTGGAAGGGGACCCAGTACGCAAAGACAGCTGGCTTTGTTCAAAGAACAGGTGAAGAAAAATATGTGCTGCTACTACCACTACTACTACTACTACTGCTACTACTACTACTACTCTTTCCCTCTGTATAATGTACAAGAATGGTCACAGCATTCATCCAGGGTATGGAAGGACTGGGATTGAGACAAAGCTTCTATATAAATTTGGGTTAGTTTATCTTATCACAAATATCAGGTTTGAGGCTTCACTCCTGATTTATAGCAGAGAATAGGTCTGGGATTTTGGTACCCAAATCCTTCAGGCTACCACCCTTACAAGAGTATGACTTCTTAACATAGAAAGAAGGGTTTACCAAAGCTTACAAAGAAATGTGTCTGGCTTTTTTAAAGAGCTTGGACCTGGGAAAGCTTTTAACCTGGCTTGAGGAAATTTAAAATTCCTGGGTCTGTAGCATGAATACATCCAATGCAGGTCCAAAACTCTGAAATTTACATGTGTTTCCACTAGCTCATGAAGTCATCAGATTTTAATTACCCACTTTTTTGTCAAGGACATCTCCAGGTTTTCTTTCTTCAGACTATATGAATCAGTTACCTGCCAAAAGCAATCAGGATAATGTTGTGGCTAAATGTGCCATGTCGTAAGCATGATATTTACAATAACACTCGTAACTATGACAAGAGCTTTATATCCAGACTATAGGCAATTGAGAATATCTGGTGAACCCTTTGCAACATTTTTTTGTGTTACTGCCTTTTTAATTATGTAATTCAGAAAATGAAAAACAATGCCAGATTTCCATAAAAAGTAGACATATACACATTGATAATCTACAAAGGCCTAATTAATTCGGTATCTCTAGGGTATGTCATAATTTACAGGTTTAAAATTATGAGGAATTACCTTGTTAAAGTATTTTGAATCTGACTACAGGTGTTCTAGCAGTGCTTCAGTAAGAGAGTTATTCAAATCCCATTCCCATTTCTGGTGGATTTTTTTTCATTTGTGTGGCTATGTTTTGCCAACAAAAAATGAGAAAAGAGAAGACTCTGTTCACATTCATCTGTGGGGATTCAGCAATTAAATCAATTTGATTAACCAAAGACCCATTCTGCTGTGTATTTACATACTGTAATTACGAATTGGCAAATAGCAGGAAAAGTGGGAGCGTGGGATAGCGTGTTTTTATATCAGTTGTTCCAATACAACGCCTGTAATACTTCTAAATAAGCAGTCAGATCTATTCACTGTCTCAACACTCCAAATGGGTCAGATGAAGCAGTATTTTTAATGGGATTTGGGCTGTCTGACATTTTACATTCTTTTATATGTAGCAAATGCTTAAAAGCCAGTACTACAACTCCTGAGAACTGTTCTGTCTCATCTTTTTTGGTCTATATTTTCTTCTTCTCTACTACCAATATAACAGTCTGTTTATTTCAGACTTGCCAAACATCCAGGTTTGATCAAATCAGTTTGATTTCCAGAGTGTTTGGTTGAGCTCAGATTGCAGCTTGGTCTACTGAAAATTGAGTAGTGTCTATGTTGAAGGTGGCTATGAGGAGACAAACTGACAGGTTAAATCAATGAGGACTGCAGTCTGGAAGCTCAGCTGTCAGGCTATGACTGGGTGGCCTCACATGTGCTTCCAGTTCAAGCTAAGGAAGGAGCACCTTAGGACACCAAGAGAACATAACTGCTCCATAGACTGAACAGTCCTGTGGTACCTCAGGCACCTGCAAGGTGCACCACACCTTCACATATGGATGAAAATGTACGGAGCATTTTAATTTCCTCCCGGCTACTTGGTTATTGATCTAGTGTAACTGCTGAGAGAGGAGGAAAATCTGGACTGATGAAGCACTACCATACACATCCATGCAAAAAAGTGATCGGTAGAGCTGCATCATGCCAAAACATGAGAGTCTGGATAAACGCATAGCCCCTAGTGACTGAAAGAGCTCTATCTTTATCACAGAAGACAGTCTCTTTGTTCAACTCTGAATTGCAATAAAGATGAACTCCAGTTTTAACAGATAGTACTAACCCTGATATTAATGTAGAATTTTGTATCACTCAAATTAAAAAGTGGCAATTCTCAGTGATTTTTTTCATGTAGTCCATATCAACAACTGTTTCTTATATGCAATGTGTTTACTTACATATATGTATTATTTAATTATTCTACTATTTATGTACTCTATGAATTTATATATGTGTCAGGATTTAAGATAAAAATCACATATATTTTGATTTTAAAAGGTTCCAGAGAAACCACCACATCTGTTTCAATAGGTAATTTTCATTTACTCTTAAAAATCAGAGATTATTTTCAGTTAGTATTTATGTAGCTTCAGTTCCTTCTTATTATGCCTTTATCTACTAGATTAAAGACTCCATTACAAGAAATAATGCAGGTAATTTTAGACTGTTGTCATGTCATTTCTTAACCTTTTTATGTAAAGGAAACAGATTTACCCATTCACTATAAGTTAGGTTTTCCAGGCCTCAGATAATTTCTTTTTTCAATCTTTGTCAATTTAACAACAACCTTTTTTTAATGAAGGTGAAAGGTCTGGGCACAAACCCTTCTCAGAATCTCCAGTTCCCACTGATGATTCATCTGGAAGTCTTCACTCCACGTGTGGAGTAGGCACCTTGTTTCTGAAAGACTGGGCTTGTGCCAGACTTTGTTAAGTTGCCATTTATGTCATTCAAATGGACCTGCTGCTCAGCATGCTAATGTAAGTGACCGCTTACATTAGCATCCACTTATCCTGTAACGTGTCATTTTTGTATCTTCTGTTCAGTTTACAAGAAATAAGAAGAAATTTATAAAAATATTGGAGTCTCTGAAATCCCTGAGCTGAAAATTTCCCATTTCCTGTTACTTGAATATTATTTTCTGATAGTTTGTCTTGTACTAAAGATTTACTTTTTCCCATGGTTTCCCAAGAAATTTAATGTACACCTGTGAGAGATCTGGAAACATACAGTAGATTTATCTTATCTTTTTTATTCCTCTATTTTTCTTTCATTGACATTTTTACCTGCCCTGTGAGTTCACAAGGGAATGCTTATGATTGTACACAGGTATTGCAATCTTTCTACAGTGTAGGCATGAGTTTACTCACAGAACTACACAAAACCCTTGACAGAAAAGCTGTTATTTTCCAGAGCAGAGAAGTGGGAAGGAAAATCATTACATAGTCTTACATAAAGGTGTCTTTCTGAAGTCTGATCTTTCTGTAGAGTCAACAAAGAAGCTCAGCGTTCTATTTCTGAAATGTTGTAAGGTGGTTCATCTTAGGAACTGAAAGAAAAAACATCTGCCAAATATTCAATGGGAACAATATTCTCTGGTTTAAAGAGGGCAAGATTGCTAGAAAGTACATCTATACCACTTGGCAGTCTTTAAAATAAATGATGATCCCAGGCTTGTAGACACCATGCTTGCATCAGATTAGTGTTCGAGTTTGGTTTGTTACAAACACTAAATCTGTCTGCGCTGTTGAAGTCAGGTATTGCGTTTTGTTTGAGAGGTGGTTGAAGAATTTGCCACTTACCTCTCTTTTATCATCTCATGTGAACATTTCTTTCTCATCTGAGCACATACTCTAGTAAGTGAACTCCACCAGGTTGCCTTTGAGCAGATAGAAAGCTCTCCTACTGCCATTTATAAAATGTGAGGGACCGAGGAGAGCTATTCCTTAAGATCTCAGCCATAATTACTATCTCATAATAAAGACCTGATAATTAGCTCTATTCATTTTAGTTCTCCACCCTCTCTTTTTAGGCATAAAGCTCAGGATATTGACAGAAGCCTATCAAATCTTCTATACTACATTTTATTGGTTGTGGATGTAAGATATTTCAGGGCTTTAACAGTTACTGAATTACATGAAAACAGGATGGCAGAGATTGGCAGGAATTTCTGGATATCATCTGGTCCAACCTCCTGCTGAAGCAGAGCTATCCAGAGCTGGTTGGCCAGGACCCTGTCCAGATGGCTTCTGGGTATGTCCAATCTGGGAGAATCCACAAGCTCCTTGGGTATGTTTGCAGATGCTTTCCCAGTGAGTTCTTCATGGATCTGCCAACTGAGTGTCAGTTAGTGGGTCACTAATGGCTCTTCCCTGAGGATATACATGGAATGGCCTGGGTCCTGGCTTACTCCTTTGTGTGCCTGCTAAAGGGCTGAGGACAGCCTTGTCTTTGAAGATATCAGGTCTAGGAAAACTAAGCATTTTTCCTCCTAATTTTTTTTTTTTTTGGTCCCAGTCAAGGAAAGATGTGTGTTACAAGCCATTTCCTAAAAAGCTTTAAATATTTCAAGGATGATAGAATCTCAGTAATTTTCCCGCTCTGTATTTCAGTGTAAGGGTAGTCTAATTTTCCTATGGTCTTCTTCTTTTCCTGGTCACTATTCATCCTTAAGCCTACAACAATGACAATAAGACCCTTTTAAGAATTTCTGATATTACCAACTGTTTTTAGGATGTACTACTGCCTTTTTATTGGAATTCAGTTACAAAAAAAAGGTACTGTATGGACTCTGGTACAAGAAGACAGAGCCATAACTTGAAATTATGTAAATACTCATAAAAAAAGGAATTCAGGTATCAGTAAAAAGCCTTAATTTGTTTGGATTCAGAAAAAGGCAGGCAAGGACTAGTAGATTCAGAGAGTAAAACGTGGCTAATGCTCTGATTTTTGTTTTGCAATCTTTTCCTATAAATTATATATATATATATTCATTTGTGGAGTTAGAAACACTATATTTGGCTTTTTTCTGCATATCATAATATCACATGAACTTCTAGAAAGACCTCAACTACTAGACAGAAGTGAGTGTAAAGATGCAAAAATGCACCATGTGTAAAAATATACAGAAATGACTGAAAAAAATCCCAAACAGAAAAGCAAGGTTCATGCCTACAAGACTCTTCTTCAATTTTTCTGTTATATACAGTAATTTAAACAAAGCATATTGAACACTTTGAAAAAATGAGCTTTGTGATTAAAGTGCCTTTTTTATCAGAAGACTATCTAGGTCACTACAGCAAAAAAGTGCATCAGCAAGAAGGAGTATTTGCTGTGTTGATAGTCCTCTGAGCATCTTCAATGAATGCCTGACTGGAGAATGAGAAACTGTTCTCTTGCCAGTTTTCAGTAACCATATGTTGTGTGTCTCCTGAATACTGACTGCAGAGAGGTGTTTTGGATCTTCTAGACACTAGTGAAAGAAAATATTTCTAGTTTCAAAAGAAAAAAAGAGAATGGAGTAGACCTTTTTGGTCATGTTTAATTGCTCTCTTACCAGAAAAACATGCTGGATGCTAAATCTAGTGTCTTCTTGTATTCTTGGTAAAAATCAATCTTTTTTAAATTAACATCTATTTCTTCTATGATAATCAAATAAGAATTTTATTACAGTAGCAGTTTTGTGTGTCTCAGATATTTTGAATAGGTCTTTTGTCCTATATCTCAATCATACTCACGTCTTTTTATTATGTGGATTGGTGTATTTGCCCTGATGTATTTGCTCCACCTGGTCTTGAGATTCAGCCCAATAATTTTTAATTCCTTTGGTCAGAGTGGTTGAAGAAATGTATTTTAACACCACATTTTATTATTAGTTTTCACTGAAAAAACAAAAAAATTTCTAGTGCCTCCAGTTTTGGGAAAGAAAAAAAAAATTCCAAAAGCCTGCAGCAGATACGCTTTTTCTTGCAGTTGTTGACTTCTGAGGAGTTATTCTTATTGAATTTGCTCAGGTATTAGAGCAGATGTCATATTAAAATGTAGGGGTTAGAGTTTCTGTGCACGAAGCTCATTTTGTCACACTGGTGGTATCCCCAAATAGCAATAATCAAGTGACGTGAAATAGCTAAAACCGAAGCTGTAGTTTGTGGATCAGGAGATATAAAACTCACCTCAAACGGTTCAAAGTCAGGACAAGCTAGCATCTGTTTTAATCCTTTACTGAAAGCTTCTACTTCTCACTGGAGAAAAATGGCATGTTTGGTCTCAGGTACCATTAACTTTCACTTTTAAGAAAAGAATTATTTTAAGGAAGTAATATATTTTCAATATTTTTGTGTTTGTGAGAATCCTGTGGCTGAGATATATGAATAGATGGATACCTACACACACAGATAAAATTTTTTGTATAAAAATATATATCTAGATACCCTTCTTTTTAATTACCTTTTCTTGAAGCACAACAGAACATTTTTTATTCTGTGTTCTTCTGGAAGCACTAAGAGAATGTTAAGAGATCTATAATGTAGCCCAGGAGCAAATCAGTAGAGAGGTCTCTCATCTTTCTATTACAGTGTCCAAATGTCTCGTCTGATGACGTGGTTTTCTGGTTTGGACTTTCAATGTTAAAGTTCTCATACCCTCCTTCTAATTACATTGTTCTAGAAAATACAGTTAAACATACAAAGGTAAGAAAGATAGTCATAACTTGCTTATTTAAAATGTAAGAGATCTCTTAACAGATACTGTCTAAGAAAGTTTAGCACATTGAGAGATAGCTTAAAGGCTTCTAGAGGCTATGGCAGTAAAAAAAATATAGAAAAGAGTGTTTTACTATTTATATCAGAGAAATACAGATTAAAAGCTAATTTGTGAATGTGCATTACTTTTTTAGAATACCAGGAAAGTATATTTTCTGTTCACTGGAATATGTTCAGTGTTCATGAACAAGGAGTACATAATAATCTAGGCACACAGCTGTGGAAGGACATCTTAGCTGTAATCATTCAAAGCAAATATTTGGCTCTATTTCTTCAGGTGATGAATCTCCTAACCCCACTGCCAAGCAGTAGCATAGCAAGACATAGCAAAAGGACAAAGTGAGACTTCTCAAGAAGAAACTCCTGCTTTGGGCTCTAGAAGTCCAACACCATTGTTGTCAAAGCATCAATTGCTGACATAGAAAATGGCACTGCATCCACATGGCCAGTGAAGCAACTTGCACGGTTAAAAGTTATGTTAGACAGAGTTTTCACACTGGGGATTAAAAGGCACATATTTGAATCAGTTAAAAAGTTATTCACAACACTTTCATAAAACAGAAGGAATGGAGAGTGGCACAACTCACCACAGCAAAATTTCTCCAGACTGAGACTTCCTCTCTAGCCCAAAGTAAAGTTTTTGTCCCATTGCATCACTCTGTGTCCTCTGCTTAGAAGAATACTGTGATTTTGGTAAGACAAAAAGGACAAAACTTAACTTTCTTCTGCCCTTTTGTACTCCCTTGCACAATTCCATGAGCATAGGATGATAGCCAGCTGGCAGAGTCTTAAACAGTCTTGAAATAACACACTAGCAAAAAACAAAAGTGCTTGCAACACAGCACGGCACATACATGCTCTATTGCTGAGCTACTTAAAAAAAAATCTGAGTCAAAATGGACAACAGAGGAATGAAAAGTCACAAAAGCTGACTCCAATGTTGTGAAACTGAGTTTCCTACATTCCTTCTGTAGCCTGAAGAGTCCTCCAAGGTGCAGTTCAGATCAGGTATTTGAGCAGCTATGAATCTCTCTTTATAGGAGATTGTGTTCTCAAGGAGTAGCTTAAGAAAGCCAAAGATTGGGTTAACTTGTTAAAGATGAAGTTTTTGTGAGCACTTACATTCAATGTGTCTCTTAGGTGTCAAATCCCTACCCTGTGTGCTGCATGACAATTAACTTTAATTTGGGCTCCAATTCAGAGCAGACAAAATTATTTCCTGTTGGGTCATGTGGGACTGGGATATGGGCTATAGCACATCATCATTTTGTCTTTGTACAGAAACCAGATTTGAGCTGTAATAAAACTGGCTTACCCCACTGCATCACACCCACACAGCCCCCAAACCTCCCACCCCAACCCTGCAAGACCTACTTTTCTGGAGTACCCCAACAGCCTGGTAGCCACAGATATCCTCCATAACTTCATGTCCTACTCTGTGTAACGCACTCTTAGCACAAGAGTACAAAAAACATTGTGAAAAGGCTTGAAACAATCCACTTTCTAAAATGCATACAGCTTAGAGAAAAGTATGGCTCAGGTACAGAAAACTATGACCTAAAGCTTGGAAGAAGGAAAGGCTCCAGGCAACATTTCTATACCTGTGCCTTTGTCCTGGGGAAGATCTCTCAGCCTTATGACAAAATGACCAAGCATGTGCATTAGAAGAAAACTAGTTTTCGGAATCCATGTTTGTGAGGCATCCAGCCTTCCCAGAACGTATAAACTTTATTTGGAGCTGTGTGGGAACACCACCTGCTCACACTGCTCCAAGAAATTCCACTTAGAACATTCAGAAGCAGCTGGGATGTGAATATTTGATTCATCTCATCAGAAGCTGAAATTAGGATTGAAAACATAGATCATGCATTCTACGTACATTCCAAAAAAATATTTATTTCTTCATATTTTTGTTCGCTGAAATGTCACAAACTGTTTATCATTTTATTTCTTGTTTATGCCATGGGTTGATGTGGTCTATATTAAACCTTGTAAATAATTTTAAGGTGGCAAATTTGCCATGCTTCAAGCCAGTTGACCTGCAGCTAAAATACAAAGTGCAGCTGGAATCAATGTTTCCATTGTGATCATCACTTGCGCAGCGCATAATGCTCTACAGCATGGTGGGCTTGGGAAGCAATTGCCTGGGCTTTATAATTGTATTAATCATCTACTCCTGTAATTTTAGAAAGCGTAATGTTATAAAGAAAATTCCACGTGCTCCAGGAGGGAGTAGAGTGAGGACTCTGCAACTGATAGCTATAAGTCCAGTGAATATATTCTTCATTGGCTGAACTAGTGGCACATTTTTCTTTATACAGACAAAGGGGAAGCAAGATTCAACAAACAGCAAATTTTCTTCAGCTGCAAAGAGCTAGAATGCCTGAGGCTTCTTTTGATGTCTCAGTTTCTTGAAAAATTTTGTTCTTGTTCTGGTCTAAATCCTTTAACCTTTTTCTAGTTGTCTTTATATACCTTGTACTATTACTTATTTTCTAGTCATAAATTAAAAGGCTGACTGTAGCAGTGATCTTTGGAACCATTTTACTGAAGAATGAAGAATCAGGCAGGGATAGATTCCCATTTCTCCACTTAGGAAAATTTATTTTATTCCTACTTGGATGTTATGAAAAAAATACTGCACCTCCTATAAGTACTATCTGTGTATTTGGACACACAGCTAGTTTGGACCAAAAAGGTTTGTTAGTTTTTTTGAAGTGGCAAGCAGAAAATCCATATCACAAAAGCCCCTTCTTTAGTAGCTCATTTGAGCAGGTCAAGCTGCTGTTGTGAAACCAGATTCTCTCCAGATATATTAATTTACTAATACCGATGTGGATAGGTATCGTTGATTTGAGTACCTCATTAGAGTAAGTGCCTCAAAATCATTACTTCTTCTCACTGGTTGAAAAATGTAGAACAAGAGATGTAAAATTAATCTGAGATGCCCACCTCGCCTTTTTTTCTGGCCTGGATGTCTCGGTCCATGTGCCTATGTATAAAAATTTCCACCCAGAACTTCCAGGCCAGAGCTAGCATGGCAGTGTTTGGAGAGGAAGACAGACTTATCTCTGAGGAAACACGTGAATTTTAGCCAAAATCAATTATTTTTTTAAGTAATCTCTTCTAGAAAACAGGCAATGTTGACGACACCAGGTCATTTGTTTGCCTTGCTATAAGTTGAGACATTCAGCGTCTTGAACAGATGTTTTCTAATTTGCATACTCAGATCAGTTTTAAGCTATGCCATCACCCTGTTCTAGGCACCTTATGTAGTCCCTTGAAGTACCTCACTACCATTTACTCTATAATGTACTTGTCTTCCTGTTTCCTTTGAGCCAAAGTGTAATTTTTCACATTTTATTTGTGGGACACATTAACACAGGGAAACACCAAATCCTGAAAAATGTCAGTGGTGTAACAGGGATTGGTTCTTGCTCTATGTGCCCTAATCTTTTTAGTGTTCATGAAAGGGTAAAGGTAAGGATGGAGAGTCTCAAAGACTGCCCATGGTTTTGCATAGAACAGAAGGACCCTTTTGCTATTATTATATACCTTCCCTGCCCTGCTTTTTGTAGTTATTTTTCCAGGGCAGTCCCAGAGAGAAGGTGTTGGAGATGAGTTATGTAATACAGACTATAAACTAGAGGCATGGACAGTTGGACAATTTCATGCCTACCTTCTGGAATTTCTCTTGTGCCCATATATCTTCAGTTCCTTATTTGTGTGTGGCAGTAACTAGTACCATAGGTTGACCTCCTGTAGTATAATTAAAATCATCCTCACAGACTCAGAGCTCTTGCAGTGTTTAAGAAGTCTTTGGCATTGGATACTTCTGAAAACACTTGAATATCTTAGAAACCCGATAACAACAAAAAACCCGGTAACTTCCCTCCTTGATAATTATCAGTAAATTGTGACTATTATTAAAACAGCATAAATCCATCAAGAGCTGGAAGTTGCCAGATCTCCTCAAGTCAGAATTTCAGTGTGGGTTCCAGGCCTCCTGTATGGAAAAACTGCATGCGCAGTGTGTGAGCATGCACTTCTTGATCTCTTTTAATCAAGATAAAAATGGATAATGCAACAGCAGAGTTTTGAGAAAGAATGCAAATTGCTGTGCATTGCAATGAAATGTTTCCCCTTAGGATTAGAGTGCCTAGGAAGACTCCTCAGCATGAGCTGGAGCTGATATATGAAGCTTTTGCTTGCATAAAGGCAGACAGGTTAGAGCTCAGCTGGGCCAACCATAGGGCCTGGTTCTTCAGCACTTAATCAGGCAAAGCACCTGCAGAAGTCAGAGAGGTTTGCCCCTTAATGAGAATTACCCAGCTAAATTTCCCTCTGCAGGGCTTGCAGTGTAATCCTGCAGCAGGAAAATGATACATAGGGGCCCCTAATAAAAGTTTTAATTTGCTTTGACCACTGCTAGCATTTTAGGTCCACAATGGCCTTGCAAGTTATCAGTTGTACTTTGTTGGCCAGCACATAACGTTCAGAGATAATTCCTCTTCAGAGCTCTCTGCTTAAACTCACTCATGTCTTTTCTGCTGCATGCAGATTTTCTTCCACTTCTGTAACTCCTGTGGGAATGAAAGGGTCTGGAACTGCCTGCCTCTTCCTTTTGTTCTTCCTATGGAAAAGATAATAGACAAAAATATGTAATACTTATTTACCAAGAAAGATTAAATCATGCTACAAATTAAAGAGAAATATATATTACAAAAATACAGTTAAGGAGTTGGACATTTGATCAAAGGTACTGCATGGTAAAAAGAGTTAATGTGGCAGCTCAACCACAGTAGCTTTATGAACTCTCTCAGCCTTCAACAAAGGTGAGAAAATGTGTGTTAGAGCAGCCCCAAGTGAAAAAGCCTTACCTTAAGTTTCATAATTTCACATTATCTTTACATTTAAAAGATGATATTACCATGGCTCTGCTGACGGTTGGTAAAAAAAACAGTAGCTGACCACAAGGCTGATACATATAAATAGGAATGGTCTGAGGAACACTTTGAGAGCACCTCATATGGCTTGCAAGCAGGAATATATTAACTCACATCTCCCAAATGTTTTTCTTCTGCTTTAATTTTCTGTTCTGCTAAGCCATCATTGAGATATCTTACTGGTTCAGAAAAAAAAAAAAAGAGCAGTAAGTAAGATAGACGATCTGTTAAAGAGAAGGCTGCATTTTTAATAGCTATAACAACAGAACTAGGGGAAGCAATAACTAAGTAGTTCATCCCTTCACAAATCTGTCAGGACACACTCTCTACAGCTGCCAAAACAATGGTAGCAATGCAGAGAGGTGCTTAATATTGTTAAGTCTGAAATAAAGATGCAACAAACAATTATCAATATTAGTACATAACCCTACCTAGCGAGGCCCCCTGGAAAATCTGCTTTTATCAGATTTCCACCACTAAAACCTACTGATAATGTGAAGAAAGTCTTTTCCAGCCCACTAAAAATGAACTAGCCAGAATGCAATGCAAATAGAGGACTCCAGCAGGAAGAAACAAACTCGATGCCTATAAGTAAACTGAGATGAAGTATGAGTGAAGCAAAGAAAACAGCACTGACTGATCTGTGAAAACTAGTAAGACCTCCAAGAATTGCTTGAGCTCCACCCAGATGTGATGCTGCTCATGATAAAGAAGAAGTTTATCTCCATTCCTTCCTGTGACTGCCATGTGCCAGGTGATCCAGCCCGCATGCTCTTTGGCAGAGGATGCCTACTCCTCTCAAGTAAGTAACAATAGTCTTTATAAAGACATTAGGATTTCTTTGGACAACTATTTCTATACAGGAATAGTTTAAAAATAGCAAATAAAGCTAGCCATGAATGTCAATTAAGTAGCACTTGGCATACTTCAATTCCTTTGTTATAAAGTAGGTGGCATAGCAATCTTTTTAGTGTTAATCACAGAGATTTCAAAGTGGACACAGAGTTTGAATTTTAATTCATAAGTGTAATGATTCAGAAATAAATGCATTTACCTGTGTTGACTTTAAAAGAAGTATTTAGAAAAACAAGACTTCTCTTGTTCATGGGAAAGAAAGACTGGTTGTCAGGGCTCCAAATTTAGTGATCACTCCTCACATCTATTGCTCTGCTGTCAAAAACTTAGATTTATTTTGTAAGCGCAGACTGTATTAGCAAAAGAAGATGTTAAGCTTAACTCCAGTGAATTTTTATCCCTCTTTATTCTGTCCCCCTGTACATCAAAATCCTTGCTCCAGCTTGCTGAAGTTCACCTGCACGTTCCCAAACACTGGAAATGCAGAGGAAACTGAAAAAGGGATTTAACAACAACAACAAAAACAACAATAACAAAGGTAATGTTATATATAACAATTGCTTATGTATGTAATTATAATGCTAATTTCCTGAGTTCTTTCTTGTGGATGCTCTGTTGCCTGCAGGGGTCACTGTGACTTCCTCAGGCCTCTACTACAACTGAAATCAAAAAGAAAGAAAAACCAACACAAAATTATTTAAATATAAAATAACAGCTTTCTTAGTTTTTTTTTCCTTCTTTTTTTTTTTTTTTAATTATAAAATTACTATCCCATCCTCAGAGCTTGTTATCAGGACTTTGACAAATTAAATACTTTTTCTCTGATGTTTTGGTGTATGGGCAACTACATGATTTACCAGAAAACCTAAAATTTGGCCCTCTCCACTTACCCCACGCTTTGCCTGTGGATTTCAACAAAGAGGTCTTCAGTGTATTTCAAAGTAATCCTGGAGAGAAGCATCTGAATAATCTAGGGGATGCCCAAAGCCTCTGCCTTCCCCCCCACTCTGGTGCTTGTGCAAGCAGTGCCTGTCAGACCCTTGCAGACTGATTGCATGTCACCTTCCCGTATGCTGGCCCTCCTTCCACTACTTTTGTGCAGTAACAGTACAATAACTTTCCTGTACAGTGACTCTCTGTATCCATAAAAAGAAGGGGTTGGGTTTTTCTCTGAAGATCGCATCCCAAAGTCTTTGCTCAGCCCTTACCCTTGCAAAATCTCATTCAAATCAATGGATATTTGCATGAGAAAGCGATCACTTAAAATTAGACCTGAGTGAAATAGGGCTTGTTGAGGGAAAAGGGGAGGTAGTGCTGGGGGGTAATAGGTGCTTTCATTTCATGCAGCATAACATTTGATGCATTTGATGCGGTTTGTTATGATTTGTTCAATCAGATTATATAAATTTTTAGATTATTTGCCTGTTGAGGTAAATTGGACTTCTAAGAATTTTGTTATATGTTTTCTACTTTCTTGAGGCTCTGCTTGCAAGATCAATATTTTTTGTTAATAAAATATAAATAAAATCAAGATAAACACAATCAAACAGGATAGATCACTCAGCCAGAAAATAAAAAGATACAATTCAGTTGCCCACCCCAGGTCAACACAGTTCTCTGTTACCAAAGATGCTGGACATTTGGCTTGACAGTGAATGATCCAGCTGACGAGAATGTGCCAGTAAGGTCTGAATCAAAAATGTAGGAGGGTGAGGGGGGAGAAAGGAGAGAGAGGTAAAAAAAAAAAAAAGCCTAAAAGTTTAGGTCCAACACTCTCTGCTGCCTCATAAATGTTTATTTGTTGTTCAAAGGTGCAAGCACCCAATATTTACCACCGACATTTAACAAGACGTAATAACTTGAAGCTGCCCTCATCATGTTCTGCAAGTGACGAGGGATGACAATGAAGACAGTTTATGTAGGGACCAAAGAAGTCCGTGCTGTAGCCCTTTTTCTGGTTGAAGATCTTGTATTTTTATTGCTTCTCCACATAAAGCTTCCTATTTATGCTTTATGCTGATGGAGTAAATTTCATCCTTCATAATTTCGCCTACCCTAGCTCAAGTCACTTAGGAAGCCTTTATGTAGATTTTACACTTAATTAACATAACCTCATCAGACTTGGTATTTTCTGGAATTTGCACAAACTGGATGTCTTAAGAAACCCTGGCTGCAGATGAAGTCACAAGGATTGTTTTGCTGAGGAAGAAAAATATTGTATACAGCAAAAAGACGAAGAAAAACTTGGATTAGAAGATGGATTTAGTGGGTTAAGAAGTCACAGAACTTTGACAAAGCACAACTTTACTAATACAAATAAGAACCCTGAGCTGCATTTGAATTCACATCACACCACACCTGGTAAGAATTAGTCTAGCACAGCATCATCAATCATAGTGTGGTTGTCAGTTTTGACATCCTTTAAGTCTACGTTGTATGCTTAATGACTACATTACAGAAAATGTAAACAGACACCAAACATTAAGGTATGCCCCATATTTTTTTTAGAGTTGCTGTATATTTAAAATAAAAATAAAACAGCACCAACAGTGTTTTATATAGAGAGTGAATTAGTAAACTGTAAAGGAAGCAGATGATCAGAAAAAATTTTCTTAAACCAAGAATTAAAAAAAAACCAACAAAACAAAAACCACAAACCAAAAAAGTTTGAAATATTAAGGAACTTTGATTAACCCAATTAGGGAAAACAACAATTAATATTTAGAGGAAATAGACACTCTTTTATATTTTGCTATTGTATATTTTTTCTCTGTCAAATATCATTAAATATTATCTTTACTATACATTCTGTGAATTTTTCAGTTTGATATTGTGACCATGATTTACTAATAAGGACTCTGGAGTGACTGGTGAGCCCATTACAAGCCTTGTATTAATAATTCATAAGGGAAAAACATGCTGAAGAAGTGCTTGGGATCATGACCTAAGTGAAATGCCTGAGTTCAAACTAAAAATTTCCCAAATTCCGTTTTTATTATTAGCAGATTTCTAGAATTACAACACTTACAAGAAAGCTTTCAGTTCTGCAGCTCAGAAGGTTGACCAGGTATTATGACTATAAGGCCCCTTGTCTCGTTTGCTTGTGTGATTTCTGATCAAAACTTCCACAGACTTCAGCAAGTGCAGGATCAGGTCCCTCAACAACTCATTCAGGGGGGAAACTTAATTTGAGATTTTAGTTAGTGTTTATTTTCTGGCTCAACAGCAGTATATTTTGGAAGTGCGAAAAATGTATGCAAAGAAGGGTCAAAATCCAGATGTAAGAATGAATAGCAAGAATACATTCAAAGGGTACAGGAGGAGTGAGAACTGTAAATACATCTGTGATTTGGTCTGTGAAAGGTAATGCTATCTCTTTACTGAAACTGCATTGTACGTTCCTGTGGTATGTATGTAACTGCCTCTGCAGAGAAATCTGAAAGGTTTTGGAATAAAAAAACCCTCACTTTTTCATTGTAAATTGGTTTCGTTAAGCTTCCAAAGTAAAAAGAAGAGCCAGAAAACAATGTTTTATTTTAATTCATTTGAATAATCTTCCTCATTTCTGTGATCTATCACTCACAGATAAGAAGCACTTTGTGAATTTTATTATTTCTACAAAATAGATCTTATTCAATTAGCAACTGTCACTGAAAAAAAATAGACAATAAACCTCCAGATCTGATTAAAATGGAAAGAAACTTTGAGTGAAATGCATGTTATTGAAAACTGTTATATTTCTTTGAAAATGAGCATTCTTGCAGAAATTACTTTCAAAGTTTTTTACTGAGCATGAATCAAAGACCCAAAGTTGGTTTAATTTTAGTCATCAGGAACAAAATTTGAATTGGGAACTGCCTCAGATATCTGTAGTTTTAATTTAGCTATTTGTTTTAGGAATAATAATGTTTCAAAGCTTTGAGGGAATTCACGTCTTTTTGGAATTTTGAGTTATTCCTTTAGGACCCCCAATCATTTCTGGAACAAGGGAAAAAAAAGAGAAGCACTCTACACACATCCCAACTTCATTAAAACATATCAGCCCAGAGAAAGAAACTTCACAGTTTCCTATACCTCAGTTTGTAAATGAGAGTTTTATTATTACAACATAAATTATATAAAATAATACAATTAAAATACTTCTACATGTTTGATTACCACAGGTCTGGATTATTATTTAAAGTTGAGATACTTTCACAAATATGTGTGTGGGTGGCACAGTAACAAAGTTTTGAATATTAATTACTATTTTTGTAAAGCAATTCTCATAAGTCTTTGGTCTAAGCCAACAATCCTTACTTGAGCAAAACAACTTGAATGCTGTGGGAGTTTTACCTAGCTCAGTACTTCAATCTCCTTAGAGATCAATAAATAATTAAAAATTTTATCTTACAAACCACTGTGTTTTAAAATTGACTTCTTTTAAATTAATCTTTGCTTTACTTGTTGGAGAAATGGTAGAGAATTTCTCCCCTGCCTTTGTGCCTGCACCCCCTTAGAAAAGTCTGTGCAGGCAGCATCCTGCAATGCTATATCCAGCCCTAGTTTGGTTCTGAAACAGTCCCATTTTTGGATTGTTTTTCCTTTAACAACCTGATTACACTGCACGATTTACTTCCACAGTTCCAGAGCTCCTCATTACTAATTCCAATAGCAAAAACTTGCCAGAACCCCTGAGAAGCAAACCTTCAAATCTAAAATTAAATAACAGAATATATTACACATTGGACATTTTCAGGGAAACTTTACTTGAGGGAAAATAAATACAAACATCTTGTTCTGTGATCTGTAAGTAAACTGCTTCAACTGCTGTGCTGCTCCTAGAAAAGCTTTTGACAATTATGTCTTTTAAGCCAAAGTTTTAACAGTGTGTTTCTGAGGCAGGCATACATACTTCATACAGTATTAATAAAGGGTTTCCTGAATTAATGAAAATGTGCTGTATTCACATATAATGAATAAGCACCTAATTAAAAACACAGTAAAACCAGATATTGGTGTGGGTTATTTTATTTTATTTTTTTATATTAATATCTATTGTATTACTTTAGCCTTTAATGTGAGCCTCTTCAGCTGACTGATGCCCAAAGGGGAGCTAACAAATCGCTCAGCTGGTGGCTGACACTGGTCCTGAAGAAAGCTAGTAAGGAACACTTTGCAGTCTTTCAGAGCCTCTACACCAGCTGTCACCCAGCTATGGGTGCTGAAAAGCTCCTGTCACTTCATCCAAAGGGATTTACTTGGTCAGAAGGAAAATTTAAATACAAAGCATGCAGCTAAGAAGCTAGTGAAAAGGATTATGAGTGCACAAGAGCACATGTGTATAAGACACTAATACATCTTTAGGAAATTTCAGATCCCCAAAGCCAGGATTACTGCCAGAGGCAGGGTGGTATACGTACGCTGGGACCTTTACCATTAGAGTTATTATCTCCCAACTATTCAACTTTATAGGTCTTTCATCGTGTGTGTGTGTGTGTGTGTGTGTGTGTGTGTGTGTGTGTGTGTGTGTGTGTACGGGGGGGAGTCTTGGTGGTTGTGAGGAAGAGGAGTAGGTTGTTTTAAAAAATGCTCCTCTTTATCTTCAAAAGGGGAGCAAGAAAAGACTGACCTATTATTCTGTAGAATTCACCTGCACTTAAAACACTTCATAGCTTTTTATCATCTACTGTATCATCTACTGTTAAATGTGTGTGTGCGTTGTGCAAACGGACCCAAATGTCCAGCTTAATTGTTTAATCATGACTAAAGCAAACAAAGCACGGTGTCTTACGCGCACCATCAGAGCTGCTGAGTGGAGGAGCTGAACACGCAGGAGAGGTGCATGGCAGGAGAGACCTGCCCAGACAAGGCGAGGTTGATCTGTGTGATCTGGCCATCTTTGCAAACTGACACTGAAGAAAAAGGCATGCTAGACCTGCTAGCTGAGCTTGAAGGGAAATGACAGTGGGAAGAATGCAGTGCTACAGAGAGTTGGAAACGCTGTGCTGGAAAGAGTTGAGGGAGGGCAGGTGAATCTCAACTCTAGCTTTTTCTTCTTGTTCCTTTTATTTTTTTTTTTTTTCTCTCATAAATGCAATTTTAAAATCACCAAAGGGAAAAAGAAAGGAATAGAAAATATGAAACAGAAGAGTAACATCTACAAAAACTTACATTGTTTTTAGGCAGCTTAACAGTGCAGTTACACTCGACTCGGAGCAGCACCCATGCTGGCTGGCCTGTGGCGAGGTACTGCTATTCTATGTTAATAAAGGCCCCGGCCTGACCTGCTGGATTCAGGAAAGTTGATGATGATGCAAAGTTGTTTAGAGGAACGGAAGGCGAGACCACAGCACGAGATGCCGGCTGGCACTGGCGAGCCCCGGGGAGGGTCACGCTGGCCGTGGCTGCTGTGGGCTGGGGCCCGCAGCCCGCGCCGGGTCCCACAGCCCCGGGCCGGGTCCCACAGCCCTGGGTGGACCCGCAGCCCCGGGCCGGGTCCCACAGCCCCGGGCTGGCCCCGCTCAGGCGGCAGTGTGACCGAAGCGGGGGGAGAGCAAGGCAGGAGGGCGAGGGGCTGAGGGGAGGAGGGATGCAGGCAGGCAGGACTGGGGTGCGGGGTTCACCCGCAGCTCCTGCGGACAATGGGAAGGAGTGGGAAGGTGGCAATGAGACGTGGAAGGTTTAATGGAGAAATCAGATTTTTGGGGAAATTCTCCGTGTAGAGCCTTTAGGAACATTAGCATTATGTGCCTTACAAAGCGGGAGGTTTAACAAAAAGTGCTACACAGCGAGAACCAGCTGCCTTTAGAGGTCACTAGAACATCACTGCAGTATTTACAAATTTTCCATGAAGGATTAGAAGTTAGTCTAAAGCCCTATATACACTACATACAGTTCCAGTGGATGCTGTATACTATTATCTAAATTTCTTCACATAGACTATCATGTATCTGCCCCAGCAAAGCTGATTAGTGAAGCAGCTTGACTCTGACATATCCTTTATGCCAGCCACAAGCTGCCTTGCACAGCCACCTTATTCACTGTGGAGACAGGCCTGAAGCAAGATTGTAACACAACAAATGCAAATGAGATGAGCCTTACACCACTTAAACTGAGATGGCTATAATATGTAACAGCTTAATGTGCCCACAGAAGTGATTGATGCCCCCTCCATATCTCTAAAGAGCTTCAGTTTTGATGCACCCTGTTTTTAACTAATATTTCTTATTGCCTCTTCCTGGCAATGTTTTTCTCTTTTTCTCCAGTGTAGGGAAAGGAGGGAGGAAGCAGAATGCCAAACAACTTATCAAAGCTGGTTGTATCTCTCAAGATCCTGACTTATGAAAACAAAAATTTAAAGGATCCCTTAATCAGCTCTTAACAGTTTGTTTAGATTATTCCAGCAGAAGTTTGGTCCTTTGTAAATCAGTTATCCTTGATATTAAGCTGGAAAGAAGCAAGGAAAGATATTAACTGGAAAGAAGCAATGTTTGTAACCTGGCAAACCGTTTGTCTGGGGGCAACATAGTCTGAGGGTCTCAATGAGCTATTGTCATTAATCCAAACAGACCACAGCCCCATGGTCACTCTGCCTGATCAGCAGATAGGCATGAATTTTAGGAAAATTTCAGACAAATCTAAAAACATCTACTAACCTAGCTTGCTATACATTTCTAATCAGAATTCTTTCCCTGTCCTTAAAATAAGCAGAAAACAGATTTCTCCATTTCCCCTAAAATCAATCTTTCACTTTATCTGTCATTTGCTTTCTCCCAATTAGCATTCCAAATACATTTATTTTTGTCATAAATTAAATTTTTTTGCGTACCTTGGCACGAGTTTTTCATTCAGTACTTGTGAGTAATGTGACAGACTTAACGTTGTGTTGCTTAGCAGTAATAATAATAATAAAAAAAAGTAACTTTGTTAATGAATTGAGATGAATCAAAAATGCCTTATTAATTATTGCTTGCCTAGTAGGCTAAGCTTTGGCTCTTCACCTCACTGGCCCAGAGAACATTTCTTGCCTTTGGCCATGTCGGAGGGGCTCATTAAAACATCTCTTGGGAGCAGAAAGAAATTGTTAGTGAAAAGCAATGGTCAGTGCCTCAGCTAGAACCCAGAAGGGAAGGGAATCCCTCATCACTGAGAGCTAACAAGGCTGTATGTATTACACCTGTAATCAAACTGCTCCGAAAATGCCAGGAGACCACTGAGCTCTCTTTGTGATTGGTGAAGTTATCTGAAAA
The DNA here is from genome assembly GCA_013400575.1 of Peucedramus taeniatus. Lineage (NCBI taxonomy): Eukaryota > Metazoa > Chordata > Aves > Passeriformes > Fringillidae > Peucedramus > Peucedramus taeniatus. The sequence continues at coordinate 76,782 of WBNO01033070.1, forward strand.
TGCTGAATCCAATCCATAATTGATGTGCACACATACAATTACAAGCCTCCAGATATCAGTTAAAATGTTGCAGTTGCAAGCCTTAAGGAGTGGTAAACCTTAACATGCATGGCATAAAATAAGGTGTTTGACATAATAGAAGTGAACCTGTTTTGCTTCCATGCACTGCCAGTTAAATTTTAATTGAATTTGCTACATTTGTTAACAGATGTAATTATAGAAAACCTTACTGAAAAACAATGATATGTGGATGGGCTTGGGTATCTTGTAGATATTTTGTGAATCAGGGCTGGGGCATCTTTCCACTTTCACATTTTGTGAATTAATTTGTGTGTTTAAATAAAGATCTACATTACTGCTTTGCCTAAGGTAAGTAAAATTTGCTATGACATGCAATGTGACCTTGGGATATTGAAGTTTGAGAATTTTACATGTCCTAAGGTGAAAACTGGTGCCTCTTGAAAACTTGCATTTGTTTCTGGCCTCCCTATGATCTCCTAGAATAGTCAGAATTTCAAATTGTTTTCAAGGCTTGACTTCCAAGTAAGTCACCCTCTAGTAGATGAGACACTGAAATGTGAGATGAAAGATGGCTTAAAATGAGTTCAACAGATAAATTTACAAGTCAATGACATAATATTCTCAAAAAATTATATATACTTACTACAGCTCATCCAGTCAGCCTCAGGATTAGTGTTTTCCTTTAATTTTTATATTTGTTTCCTTCTTCTTTATTATTTGAGAAACAAACTGTCTTCTGATGTGATGTATAAGCAGATAAGCTTAAAGAGAAGCTGAAGATTCTAATCACTCTGGGGAGAGGATGTCAGGACAGTGGGAAGGCTGTGCAATGATAAAACAGGGAAAAGCAAGTGGAGAAGAGAGGATGTAGAATCAGTCAACTACCTGCCATAAATATTTTGGAGTGTAAAATGGGACAATTACCATGAGTTTAAGATGGGACAATTATCATTGCTGCTCAAGACGGCTTTCCTATTTTGTGAAGTACTTTGATCTAAAAAATGATAGATACATAGGTAGATAGATATATAGATAGACAGACTGACAACTGGGTCCATTGAAAATAGACTACAACATGAAGGACATGGTCTACTCTTCTCTGTCTGGTGATACTGCTTATGCTACATCTGACTTTAGGGTGTTCTTCTAAACAGTTACAAAAATAAACTAAAATATATTGGCTATTAATGAACAAGAATCACAGAATGCCTCTTTCCAGTGCATCTGCCAGTGTTTGGAAAACTCTCTCTTAGCCATGATGGGGAGGCTTTCCACTGTCCAGCCTTAACTGCTTAACATGCTGCCCTAAGTCGGGTGGAAAGGCTGCGTCTATAGACGCTGGAAAGAGCCATGCAAATTGTCCCGCCTGTTTTAGATGGGCAGATTTGTGCTTCTGAGGCAGCAGGAGCCCAGCTGAGACTGGAGAAGGCAAAGGCTTAGGAGATATGAATCCTGCCTAAAATGACTTGTCTTTTTCTTGTTGTTTTGGGGCTTTTTTTTTTTGCTGTTGTTTTTTTTTTTCAAGATTTCATTTGTAATCTTACTAAAGCCCCCATCATTAAAATGTTTTTCTGTCTGGATTTTTGTTTCAGCAAGTCTTCATTTCACATTATCTTTTAATTGTACCTTTTAAAGAACTGCAGTGAACTGGAAGGCAAGAGAAGTAAAATTGCTGAACAAATACCATCTCAAAGGGTTGGACTGAGAGGTGTAGGCAGAGTTCAAATACCTACTGACATTTATTTGAAAGCACATTCAGTTTTCTGTTTTATTTTTATATGCAAGATTGAAAAGTGAAAAATATACAGAACTACAGGCCCTGGGAATTTTTTAAATAGAAGAAACCCCTTTTTTCTTATTATTCCTAAACTGTAAGGAAGCTAGATGAGACCTAATGATTTTCAAACTGATGCCACTCTGAAATTTCATCCCACCACCCAAATTAACAGCATAAAGACCTGCTTGTTGAGAGGACTGCATGTTTGACTAGAAACACCATTTCATTTGAAGTCCTTTCTATTGGCTTCTGTAGAAACAGAAAGCAAAAAAGATTGTCACCATTCTCTAAAAGGAAATGATTTAAAGAACTTCACCAATTTTGTGATAAGACGTGTGTGGCCTAATTTGCAGCCCTGTCCTATTACTAAGAGAATATAGATACCAGGCCAAATTCATCTTCCAGAAGGCCCTGGCTATGTTCAGATCACATGAGATGTGAATTTGACTTGTGGACCGTGGTGATGTAAATGGCAAAAGCTGGGGAAATGCAGAAAAGCAGATTTTCCCCACCTTTGCCCTGTCTGCATTTCAGGGTTCACAGTGGCTCATCTGTGAAACACAGAACACCTCAAGGCTGCTCTAAGCTCCACTGGCTTGTAACATCCTCCAATGTAGTTTTGTGCCACTGAGAGTATATATGGGCCCTGGCCATGGGGTCTGCAGTGCAGGGGAGTCGAAACAGATCCTTGGCTCTGCTACACTTGAGGATCCCCTGGCTTCAAGGTACTCCTCCAGCCTCCATTAGGGCAGTTTTTCAGGATCTTTGCCATGCAGGACTCAGAGCTGTGTTCTGCTTGTAAAGTCACACACTTGCCATTACATGTTAAAAAGATGAAGGGATGTTAATTTGTCACAGAGTTCGTATTTCCAGCTCATAAAAAGATTTCTGTCATGCCTGCCTTTGGCCTTGGCATTTGCAAGGTACTTCTGTCCACTCTCTGTTGATCAAATTTTATCCAAAGATGACCTTAACTTTTGAAATATTGCCAAATATATATGTAAGTAATGGTTGGAATTAAGTCTTTTAATCAAATGAGCGATCAGCAATATCAGTAATCCATGACTACTTGTATGTCAGTGCACAAATAATAAACAAAGCAGCAATTAGAGACATGGTAGGAAGAAAACTGACAGATGTCAATTATTACCTTGAACTCCGTGATTGTGGATACCTCTACATGTAATGCGTGTGCATGTTCATGTAACAGGGTACATGCAGCTCTTGTACATCCAGGTGTAACAATCCTTATACACATAATGATGTATACATGGTACAGTTTCTGGTCAAAACAAATAGAGCCCCAAAGTGACCATTTAAACTGCAAGCAAATGATGCTTCCAGCCTGTGGTCCCTGCTCTGAATACAAGCAGGTGAGGAATGGTGTTAAATGCTTTTGATGTTGCCAGCTCCCATTTGCCACCCAACTTTTTTCTCCTCCAAAACCTCTTAACAAACTTCAAAGGCCTCCTTGCTTCTTGCCTTAATCCAGTGCACTGAGACCTCTAGTTCAAAGAACTTTCCTTAAACCCTCTTCTTAAACTGCAACCAAAACTTTTTCTTTCCTTTCCACAAAGTAGCAATTACAGCTCTGTTGCGTGGCAATTGGGCTTGGGCCGATCAGCTCCTGCTATTAATTAATCTCACAAAGGGGGCTCATTTCCTGGCATTCAAATTGACAAGAGAGCAGAGAACAGAAAGCCCTTTCAAAGCAGTTCCAGTTAACTGAGGGAAGAGGTATCAGAAGAAAGAGCCCCACAGTATTTGAGGTAGAGGGCACATTTGATACTACCTATGCTTGCTACTGATTGAGTGATTTTGTTAAGGAGAGCTCTTTACTAATCTTTTACCTGCAAAATGCTCAAGAGCAAGTAAATGCAGCACAATTATTGCTAAATTGTGGCAAAGAGTCTTCACAGGCCAAGCTTTTGGTTTCACTCTCCCAATGCATCTTCTGCAGCATTACACTTACTTAAAACAGAAAGTGTTCACTTTACTGACACAGAAAAGCTCTTGGAAGAAGGGGGAGGGGGGCAGAGGAGGTGGGGGGGAGATGAAGAGGCAAGAAAGAAGAATAGCAGACAAGAGATTAAAGCTTTTTATTCAGTATCTCTTTCGTATTCAAATTGTGCTAAGGGCTCTGTGAAAGTTAGAAGCAAGCTTGTTCAGGAGGGCTTCTAAAGTGTGTACATGGATTTCATGGGAATAGAAAAGAAGCCACGGACTGGGTAATGAAAGAAAGATAAGATGTCCTATATAAAACAACTCAAGAGTGGTTCAATTACTTCAGCAAACCATCAAGCAAGCTTTGAAGATTTGAGGAAACACTGTTAAAATGTAACAAAAAACTCATGTTGCAGGTTTTGTACCATTACATGTTTGTATACTGTGTGAATTACTTAAACTATATTCCCTCTGTGAACGTTGTTTACCTCTTTGGGGTTTTTATTATTATTTTTCTGGAAGAGCTATGTTTGTCTGGAAGAGTTATGGAAAACGAAACATTCATTTTTGATCTTTATATCTCTGTGAAAGGGAGTGTGCCGTAAAAATATGGCATCATTGTTTACAAAAATAAGCCTGGGAATTAAAGGTCTGTGGCTGACAGTTTCACATATTTCTCTTTGCAGTTAAAATAGCCCTCCTGACACAGGCTAAATGGTACGAGAAATAACCAACTCCTTTCACCCTGGGAAAGCTCTGAACTGAGCAATATACCTGCTATAAAAATACAAGTCTGCAGTTTAGAAAACACCTATTTTTAATTGCAGCTCTCTTTTTCTCTCTCTGTCTCCTTCCTCTCCCCAGTTCTCTGTGTCTGAGATTTGACAAGTAACATCAAACGTGGCCCAAGAACAAAGCTAACCAACCATGGCCTGCAGCATCCTTCAACCAGAAGTCATCTTTAGTCAAGCTTTGCCACCTAATTTGTAGTGTTTCTGTTTGTACTCTTCAAGCAGAAGTCCTAAAACTCTTGTGGTATAAAGCTTTCCTGGTTTCTGTTTGGTAAGATACAATGAGAGTGATGGAATGCTTTAACTCTTGTAGCAATTGTCAGCCACCTCTGCCATGGTGCTCTGGCTTCAGAAACCTAGAGCTAAGCCCACTATATTATCCCTCCTGAGCTTACATCATTTTTGTTGTGTTTTGAATAGTGTATTTGTAAAACTCCAAATTTAAAGTGCAGTTCAATCTTCTTCTGTGCCAAGTGTCCTGAAACCCTGCTAAATTTCTGTTGTAGGTTTTTCCTTTGTAGGTTAATGTTTTTTTTTATTTAGTTGGGTCAAATAGATGGCAATGATATATCACATCAAGAGAAAGACAATGGTGTTTCTTGAACCAAAGCAAACAAAGCCAGTTTACAGGTCCTTTTCTCACAAGAGGAAAAAGGAGTGTCGCCAGCAAAACTCATCAACTTGTGGAGATAATGAAAACAAGGAAAAAACGAAACCTAGAAAACAAAGAAAACTTGCATTTTCTAGCCCATGATCAAGGAAAGTCTTATAAAATAATTCAAAACCATTTTTTTTTTTCAGTGGACTGTCAAAGATCTCATGGTTCTCTAAAAACTCAGGGAATTAACTGGAGACCTCAGATGGTCATTAAAATACAGCACTGCTCACTTTGCTCGGTATTTGGCAGTTCTGTTGCCTTCACAGACACTCAGAGAAAGGTTATATAAATTGTGTTTTGCCCTTTAGTGATTTAAACTCTTAATGCCACATGATCAAACCACCTGCAGTAAGCAATTCCATTTCTCCACTGAGTCTCTGAATGTTTGCTGGCACTGGGATGCAGTGGTGCTAGTGTCCCACTGGTTGGATTCTGAGCTTTTCCTTGAAAGACTGGCTGCTGAAAGGGATTGTGAAGAGAATGAAGAGAACTGAAATATTTGATAATCCAATAAACAAACGTGTAAATCACTTTGATAGCAAAAGGCAAACATTAGTCATACTTGGAACATCATTTAAAAGCAGCTTTATTCAAAATAAAAGCTATCACAGAAATCAAAATCATATTCAAGCATTTTCTAAATTTTTTAAATTAGCCATATGATTTTAGGAAGAAAAGTTTTTTATTTTTTCTAAAAAGCACCAAAAATCCTAAAAACCTATAAGAAGCATCTCTGTTTAGACATTAAAAAAAAAAAAATCATATTTTGAATGAACTCAAATGATCATAAGTTCGGACTCATGAATTTAACACCATCTACTCTTCTCCATCCCTAAAGGAAGTCTTGTCAGCCACAATGAGAGGACAGTGAAGAAACTGAGTAAGAACAATTTCTATGTTGTAATGAACTTTCTTTTTTCCTTAATTTTTATGATGGTCATAACAATATGCTGGTGAATACAGATGCAATTAGGACTATTCTGCTACCTTCTTTTTTCAATTTCCCCTATTCCCAATGAATTTTTCTTTCTTTCATCTCTTATATGCTAATATGTTTACCTCTATACTTTATTCTTCAGTAACTTAGGTCCTAGCAGAATTACATCAGTTCATCCTTAATAGAATATCTGTTCTATCATTCCAACAGTGACAATATTTATCAAACCTATCAACTTAGTAGATCTCACATAGATGCTTTTATATACATTGACAGACATGAATCTTTTCATGGTGTGTTTGGAGTTCTGCTCCATATATTACCTTTCCCAGTGGAGCAACATCTTGAATGCACTTCCAACATTGCAGCAAGTAAGAAAACTACAGCAAACTTTAGGCAAACTAAGTCTTCACTTAGTGTTGCATGCCAGTTGTTTTGAATACCTGTCAGTACCTCTATCACGTCCACTGAAGAAGTGAGAGAGAATCTTTAGTTACACTTACAAGAGAGTTATGTTCCCCTGGCTTCTATTGTCCTTGTGTACTCTTCACCTCCTGCTTCTTCTCTCTCTATTCTTTTCCTTTACCTGATGAATTTAGATTGCATACTTGTTGAAGCATCCCTCCTGTCATTTCATGGATACTGCTTAGATAGATAAGCAGATAAGATAAGCAGGTAAGATAGATAGCATAGATAAACTCCAAGCAACTTGGATTCCTATGTATATACATACAGGTGGCATGTAACTCCAGAATATACCTGTTTGCTCCCAAAGAATTGAACTATGGTAGTGTTCAGAAATCAAAGTCCTTTCAAAACCCTCACCAGAAATGTGGCTTTCTTGAGTTCTAGTAAAGTCATTAACAAGTTTTCCACTGACATTTATGTGAGTTAAATTAGGTAGCAAACATAGTGGTTTTTTTTTTATAAAATACAAAAGCCTATATGGAAAGGACTCCTTGAATTCTCTTGATTAGACATGCCAGAAAGCAAAGTAACTCTTAGATTGTCTGAAATTCTTTCTGACTTCTGAAATTCTTTCTGATTTCTGAAAAAAAAAAAAAA
>WBNO01033070.1:83995-104408 GCA_013400575.1 Peucedramus taeniatus
CACAGCAAATAAATAAAAAGCTTCTGATTAACTGGCCAACAAAGCAAAAGTCCTTCTCTCTTCCTAAAATGAGCAGTTCTTTATCAGCTTAATAAAATTGTCTGGGGCAATTTTACTGGTTCTGAACTTGATATAAAGACAAATACCATTCTTGAGACACTATAAAGCATACCTTTAGATCAATAGAGCATAGGAAATCCTCCAGAGATACAGTCTTGTTTATGGTCAGAGAAGCCTTTTTGGGGATGGAAAGGGAGAGTTTCACAGTATTCAGGCTCATTAGAGTAAGTATCAGCCTAGAGGAGCCCTAATTTCTTTGAGACTGCAAAAGAGATTCAATTGAAACCTAAGCTCTTTTTCAATTGTGGTACTGGAATAATAGATTCTATGGCAAGTATCTTGGAGACGGTGGAAACGGCTGCTCCTTTTTTTATGCATAGTTCACTGATTAACATCTGCCTGATTGAACCCTTATAAACTTGGAATGGACTGAAATTTTATTGAGTGGGCTTGCTGAAAAGTCTCTGAAATACATGTATACGATGCCTGTGGGCATATAGATGGGCAAATAAGTGGGACTTCATCAGGCATTCTGCCATCTGAGGACTATGCACAGAATTTACAGTATAAGCTAGTCAGAGTCATGGTATCAGGTGGTAGGTGTCCCTCAGTTCATTTGCTATCCCTTGCACTTGGATAACAAAAATGACTTCAGAGATTACTGAGCAATAAACCTGTGACAGTGATCATTGAAGATTATCTGAGCTTTTACAGAGGGCAAATAAAATTTTAAACTTGGAAAGTCTGTATAAGTCCTTTTTGAGACAAGAAGGAGGGGCAAAATGGATATATGAGTGAAAGTTTTTAAAACAATGCATTAAAAATGTTCTAGTAATTCATCTATAGTTAAAGCTGAGTTGCTCTATTTAATGGGGTAATTACTTGCCATGTTCTGCTTTACAGCACCTTGAAAGCAAGCTCACTAGTAGCACAGCATGGGATTCCAATGTCTTTATTCAAACTGACTGGTGTCTTACTGAATTCCAGAGGATCATCATAAATGAAGGGACCAATGCTACTTAGAGTGTAAAAATTGTTAGACTCTCCTCCCCTCTCCTACTGAGGCCCCCATGACTCATCATGCAAACCACTCAGGATAGCTAAAAGCAGGAAGTACCAGGACTTCACTCAGCAGGATACAGATGCTCACTGGGATGCTCAGCAAGGTGAGTGTGTTTTAATATTTGCCTCTTCCAAATTCTTCAGTCTGACTAAATAAAAACCTTCAGATTTGGATCAAATTAACCACACCACACCACACCACAATGTATTAATTAAGAAAATATACACCCATGGAGGTCATCTGGTTCAGAAGAGATATCTGAAGAGTGGGAGAGAGAACAGAGATGATGCATACACAAAACCAGACAATGTAGCTAGCTGAATGGGAGGGAAAATGTAAAGTAACTAAGAGAATATGAGAAATGAGGTTCTGACCTGACTTGTTTTCCTGTTGCCAACCATTGCATAAATACTGCATCATCATCACAACTGGACTAGAAATTTGGATAGTGATCTCTAAATACTGAGAATGTTATCAGTGTGTGGTAGAGAAGCACCTATGCAGGATGTAACTGTGATTGCATACAAGAGTTCAATAGTCCTTAAAATTTCTCTGTTTTTCATGGTGGTGGAGAGGTCTATGTTATTGGTGTATAGTGAAGTATACAGCACAAGCAGTGCTGCATATGTGCATGCTTCTGTTCATTTAGGTACTAAGATTCAACACTTTGTTCAAAAGCATGCAGTGACTTTTGTCTCTTTATTATTATTACTACTTTACTACTATAGTATCTTGTATATCTCATTTGTTACAATCATAACAGCACATGAATAGATGATGAGTATGTAGGAAGGTGGTACTGACTTTCTTTCCAGGTATAACCAATATATCCCTCTGAGAAATATTTGTACTGGGACTGTAGAATTACAGCTGAAGTCCTTGTTGGATAATATATCTAACTGATCTTAAAAAAGGGAAGTTCATGACTTAAATCTGAACCAATACTTACACCTGATATCTGGGGGGGATTCTTCACAGACCTGGACTATAAATACTGATTTTCTTGGGGAAAAGAAAAAAGATAAAACACCTAGAGAAGAGGTATCCATGTTACAATTATTTACAAAGCCACAGAGAAAAATGCACTGAAACCCACACAGTTTTGAAGTTCCCTAGGCAAAAATGTTTTATTGTACATGGTGTAGACAACTGATGCTGACAACTAAGACTGCTGAGAGTAGGTGTTGAATGTTTATAAAGGTACTTTTATTGACCCACTTTTAGAAGGGTAGTAAATAAATCAAAGCAGAAACCTACAAGACCCTTAAAACATGGAAAGCAAATGCTCTGACCCAGAGATTAAAGAGTTTACACTGCCTAATTGTTGTTGTCATGTTTTGTTTTGTTCACTGTGCCTACATGTTGCTAGGATTTACTGCTAGGATTTTGTCTGGTTGTAAGATATCAACCTCAGAGTGTGGTGTTGTGTATTTGCCTTACACACCTTGGCTTTATTCATCCCTGACCTGAAACAAGGCAATAAGCTGACTAGAAGTGATGACACCACTTGTTTGCCTAGCTCCATTAAGGAAGAAGCATAAGGAATATGGGAGAATCTGGTCAGGTCTGTGACACTTAATTCAATGGCTGTTTAATCATGTACCACATTAAGAGTTCACTCTAAAAAAGCAAATTGCCTACACAGCTGTTTAGCTGTAGGTTACTCTGGTCTGGAGAATCTTAAGTTCAATAAATAAGTTCAATGATACTTATGGTGTATGATGACACATATGACACATACAATGTGATGACACACAATAACTCATGCAAGTGGTAGACTGAGTTCACGTGGTTTAGACCAGCAAGGATGGCAAACTTGCAGCACACAACAAAAACGTAGGTTGTAGGTGCCTGTACTTATCTTAGTTGGGAAAAATTTGTTCAGGAAAAATGTGTATAAGCTTCATGATTTGATTTTCCATTTGCACAGGTATTGTTTGTACGCAGTGTTCAAGAGATTGAAGAGGAAAATACAGTTTGGAGACAACTGAGTCTGTTTATAGCACTGCTGAGGAGCCTTCAACAATTTTTGTATTTAAAGAATTATAAGTTATCATTAAAGGTAATGCACAAAAAAACCCCCAAGAACAAAAACAGTCTAGAAGAAAACAAGCCTTCAAATGGTTTGCTGTAGAAGACTGCACAACAGACACCAGCATAAAATGATGAAAGGAGTACACATAATTTAAAACTAATTAAATACCAATATTTGAAACAATTTTAAAAATACTTCTAGTTCAGCAATCTATATATGGTCTCTGAGGTCTCGTGCTGGATACACACTAGTCACAAATAATGAGTGTGTGCTATAGTAAACAGACACTGAGAGGAAAATATCTTAGAGACAACTGGTGTCAGGTGTATTTTTCTTTCTATCTGTAGAAAATTCTGATAGGCTGTCAATAATCTAAAAATCTTTGAAATAGGTGGTGGTTAATAAATTAATCTATTAAAAGGTAAATACATCTATCATTTGGTATGCCATTCTATTTAAGTTCAAGTTTTCCTAAGGGTTCCACATAACCATTCAACTGTTTATTATGTTTAGAATGGTGACAAGAAATACAGTAATCTGCAATATATGTATTTCTAAGGTACAGCAAGACATCCTCCTCAGAAAGGGGTTACAGCATAACATAAATCAACTTCAAACTCATAAAAGCACTAACTTACACGTATTTTATTTCCATAGGCACATTTATTAGTATTAAAATTTTACAGTACCATAATACCCCTACTGGCTCATCTTAAAGTATTAAAGTGATAGGAACACTATTAATAAATACTGATCTTACAGCAAGTATTTTCTAAAAAAGTGTGACTTTGAACCCCAGATATTGCACATTAAGAATTTTAACTGCAGTTCAATACTCATTCCTAAGTCACAGACAAAACTACAGCAAACAGGTATTGCTTACTCACATAATTTCAGTGTTGCTCATGATGACTAAATATTTTTACCATTTTTCTGTCAGAAAGACATCCTTCAGCAAAGCAGAAAATCTGGATGACTTTGGTTCTATCCCTGCAAATGGTTATTCTGAAACATACTCTTTCATGTTCTGAAAAAAATATTTTTGGTCATATATTCTTTTCAGCATTTTATTTTAAGTACATATTCAAATTTAAAAGTCTTATCAGTATTTCAAGAACTTTGTCTTCAATATTGCTAATAATCAAGTCTATTGATTCTATCACAGAAATATCAGATATTATTGGAAATTTAACAAAAATAGCTAAGTTTTCAGGGTTTCTCAGCTACAGAAATAATAGTCTGGAATTTGGAAGCTTTCTTTTACTTTCCCTCTTTACTTTTTTCTGTCTTTTATATTTTGCTGTTACCAATTTTAGTTCGTTGAATTACATTCATCTCTATCAAACTTCCATCAAATCCTCTGTAGCACACTCCAGATGTTCTTCACCTTTATGTAACATGCACTTTTCCAGCTGTTCATTATTGGTCTTCTTGACTTCATTTTTGCAATAACAGATAAAGTAAAAGGCACTTCAGGGGGGATGTTTGATATTGAACTACAGCAGTCATCTACTTAATATGTTTTGGGAAATTTTGATACCATTTGTTTACCTAATACATCACTGTGGGTGGGATTCATCTCACCTAACTTCTAGTCATATAGTCATGCCATGGTCTTCTGGAGACTAATAAGCACATTTAGATCATCAATCACTTGACAAAATTCTACTTTGGGAGGAGATGAACCATGCCCAAAAAATTCCTATCCTACCCACTCACTGATTATAAAGGCTAAGGTGATTAACTCAGATACGGATGTCGGATTTGAAAACATCTACATTTCATCCCCGTGTCTCGTGGAGATATAAGAAATTCTAAAGCTCCTGTGTAGATATTTTGGGATTAGCATGTCTGGAGTGTGAAGTGGTGCTGACATAAGGAAGAAAAACAGCAGAACAATCTGAGCAGTGGCATGGCTCAAAATTTTTGGGGGCATTTATTTGGCTAAAGTAATTTCAAGTGTTTTCTGAAATGCTGACATTTGTTCTTATGGATGGGAAGACCGTCTGTTACACTTGCATGTGGCAGTGCAAATGCACTGCTGCTTGACTGGGGTTTGCCATTTTGAGTGCAAGATGAGAGTAAGCAAGCAGGGATACAGGAGCCTCACGCTTCCTAGCGAGGCCAAGCTCCTCAAGGTAACAGGCCACCCTTTGTGTGAATTGGCACAGATGTCCTAGGAGTCCATTCTTCACTGGCCTCCTGAACAACCAGCCTTAAGTCACAGAATATCAGCCTTCAGGTTCTTGCAAGCCTGTCTGCTCTGCAAACATCTTTCCAGAGGTTCTGCTGTAATGATATCATTCTGTGTCTCTGGTCACATCTTAACACTGCTGAAGTCCTCTTGCCACCATCTCCCTCCTTGCTGTAGAAGAGACCTCTCTATTGGAATGGAAATTATGGCGAGGCAACTTCTGAGTGAAAATAAAATGCAAATATATGATACTGTGAGCATTATCTAGCGAGTATACAAATAAGCATCACCATCTGTGATAGTTTTTTCAAATGTGATTTTTAGGATCTGTTTTATTTTTTGTTTTGAGTGAAGCACAAAAACTGAAAGTTGTAGGGAAATCTGGCCTGAAGTATTTGCCATCAGTATATACATTTCTTCTTTATAAACAACATTCGCTTATATTTCATTTAAGCACTTTCCTCTTCCCATTCCCTTTGTGAAAGAAAATCAGTTGATTGGTGGGAAAGGGTGCTTACAGTGAGAACAAATTGGCATGGTATTTTTCAGATCAATATTTATTTTTCTTATTCAATGCATATTTTATTGTTAATTGGATGTTGGGCTGTTCCTGTTTGGAAATATGCAAATATTTCTGAACTTTTTACAGAGAAATAATAATAAAACCTAATTTTAAAAAATGCATTTCAATATATGTAGAAAAACAAATCTAGTTTAGACTTTGGACAGATGGTCCGATTTGGTGCAGCTGAAAAATAGCACAATTAAAACCTAAATATTGTATGTTTCCACACTGCATGAGTCAGAGGTCAAATGTAGGCATTTATTTTTAATTTTGCCAGAAGATCTTGTCTAGTGCACCATATAGAGCAAAACTAAGGAAGATTAATGCATATTTCTGACTAAGTATGATTGGAACTTTCTGCTGGCATTTATACATAGGTTTAAATTCATTAAAATATAACTATCTAATATTTGTTTTATATGACTGAATTAATTGCATTTGTAAATGTTAACACTCAATGACAGGTCTACACAAATCACCTCATTAAAATACAAGTACACTATGTGCCTGAACTCTTAATTTTAACTCGTTTTCAGATAACATCAACATAACTGCTGATGTTAAAAACATTAACCTATTCAGAAGTTTACTTATTATTTCCTGTATATCCTTTGTTACCAATAAAGGAATTATTAAAGAAACAAAGAAACTGAAACATCAAACTGGCTGGACTTTGAATGACAGCTACCAGAAATAGAAGAATGTGAAGATACAGTTTGGGAAATTATTTCTCTTGTCCTAATTGAGAAAAGAATGAATACAGCATGCAGAAATATATAGGTTTTCAAGATGGCAAAAGTTTTCAGGAAAAAATATGAACATCTTTCTGTTCACTCTTTTATAATCTTTAGACCAAGGAAAGATAATCTAAAGCAGGATTTAGTTACTATGGTGTTTTGGCATCACTTTTTATGAGACACCCTCTTTTCCTGTTTGCAGGTGATTCCTGGTTTTCCACTTTACTGCCTTCCTAAGCTGTGTTTCTGTTGCACAGTCTGGCATGTATAAATTACTCTCAACATGTTTGTTTGGTTGGTTTTCCCCTCCTTTTTTCCATCAAAGGCATAAAAAAAAAAAAAAAATCCCCAAATCCCCCCTCTCCTTAAATCTCACTGATGTTTCCAACTTTATCACTTTCTGATTATCCTAGAAGATTTTCAGATGAAAAATTGTGGTTTTTTCCAAGTATGTTAATTTTTTGTCTAGAGAAAAATACAATTGATTCTAAAATACAATTGATTCTGTATCTCTTGAGGCAGGTTTGGTAAAACTATCAATAAGCCCTCTTCCCCATGTGAATGATATTTACCAGTTAGGCAGATGATCACAAGCTCTGAATAAACACAGAAGAAAAGCTGGGTATTTAGGTTAGCAAAGGGAGAACAGTAAGACTCAGATTCAAAATTATTAGCCAAGCCCTCCTTCTTAAAGAAAATGCCAAGGGAACTGTAATGCCCAAGAGGTACATGCAAACAGATTTCCAGTTGCTAATTCCTGCTCCAAAGAAAACCACTTTTTGTATTGCTTGAGACTCAAAATACCTATCTTGAAACTTTGAAAATACTGAGCTGCTTTGGGGCTTTAGACTTTACTGTATTGCAATTTCTAACCTTATACTTGGATTTACAAGCCAGATACTTTGCATCGTGTCCTCTGATAATACTAAACAAATACATTTTAAATGATATGTATGAAGTGTGATGTAGAGAAAGCAGTTATAGTTCATTATTACTCTCTCACAGCTCTGCTTTAAAGCTAAATAGGTCAGTGTAGACAATGTGCTAATTTAGATTCTACCTACATATCTACCAAACTGCTTAAAATTTGCAGTATGCTTGCTTGTTTTATTTATAAAATTTTCCTGTCTAAGGAAATCTCTTTGATCAGCCGGAAAAATGGAATAAAAGATTCAAAAAAAAAAGATTTGTGGACACAAAATTTTCAAAGAATCACTGTGTCATTAATTTACATAAAATTTCAGATTCATTTAGGAAAAAAATGACAAATCAATGCTGAAAGCACGTTTGGTTAAACTATTCAAAAACCTTCTGAGATAGATGCAAAGATCAAAACTGGTGTGCTGCAATTAAAAAAAATTCCAGACATATTCTTAATAGGGCAAAGATGCAGATTTGTCTTCATATACCATTTATTTTAAACTGCAATACCTGGCATTGTTATTTATATAATTCTTACACACTTCAACAAATCTTTGTTTAGATACACTTTTCTTTTGTTCCTGAAGCCAAAAATGTGAACTGGAATTTTGCAACAGTCCATGGAGAGCAGACAAAATCTTTGATGCATGTGATTCTGCAAAACTTCAAACTGTATGTCATGCATGATTTTTGTAAAAGATTATGAGTGATCAGTTTTGAAAGTCTAGTGTTTGCCACAAATATTGGGAACTCTAGAAATATTCAATAGGTTCCTGCTGTTAAGAATCACCCCTGAATGTTTTCAAGTCTTATATACAATTCTGAATGCTAAGTCTGTTCAGAAATATTTGAAGAGGCAAAATTTAAAAAATAAAAAACAACCAAACAAAACACATAACGAGTCCAAAGACAAAACTTGTCAAATGTATATCTTTAGGGAGAAAAAGACCCCCATCCGTTGCATATTGTATTGTTGGCAGCATACCCCCACTTCTTTAATGACCTCAAAAGAAAAATAATTCATTTAGCTTTCCTGTACTGCCATGTGTTAGTTAATGTACAGTATTGCTTTCAGAACAGACTCTTTATATTAGCTTATTGGTTTTCCCAGATTACAGCCAAAGGGATATATATGAGAGAAATAACCTTTCATGAAGCATTGTGGCATTTTCAGTTAATATTAAGTTAAGAAGTTAAAGAGACATACACAAATTTAGAGATATTTTTCTATTTATGCAGAATTATTTTGATCCATTTTGAAGCTGAAATACTTTTTAGTTTATCTCAGTCAGTTAATTCATGCTTATTATGCTAATTTCCCCTTCTGAGTACTTATTTACATTTGGACCACTAGGGCACATAAACCAGATTTGTGATTGTTTTCCTTTAAGAGATAGTTTATTACAGCTTTACTGCACATGTTTTCATACTGAATTGACTGCAGGAAATCAAAGAAATCTGAAGAGTTTGGTTTGTTCATAAGAAGTGAAAAGTTGTTGACTGATCTCCTAAAAAATAATCTGCATTTTTGGGGCATGTTTTGTAATCAACTTTGTGGAATAGAGCAATGGCTTCAAGTGGTGATATGTAATACATGTCTCATTAAGTTCACGAGTTTACCTAATATCAATCTTTCTTCTTTTTAAAGCACTGTAGACATGTTAAAGAATTAATTAATTTCCCCAGAACCCTGTAAGACTATTCTGTATTTCATTCCCTGAAACAAAAGCTGCATCACCAACGCTGAAAAGATTGATTTTCAGTTGACAGAGCTATCACAGAAGTGTTCCCCCATTTTCAGCCATTTCTAAAAAAAAAGTGAAATGTGTGGTAACCTCACACCATTACCTAGTAACATTATAATAGGGGGATCACGTGTGAGATGAGCATGTAGGCAGCTGAGTCCAAGACAAGTTGTTTGTTGTTTACTTGCTTGGTCTGTTCTTTAACTGTGTTGCCGGTGTGCTGGTCATAATGTAGATGGCTTTCTGGGCATACCTTCTGACTTACAGACCTAACACATCTCATGACTGTCAATATGGATGTAATGTGTGAAATACAACATCAGAGAAAGCATGTATTTTGTTTTTCCAAGAATTTTCTCCCAACCTCCAAACATTTGCAGTTTAAACAATTCCCAGGGTTACAAGTCAGTCTCTTCAATTGCTAACATCATATCTTTAAATTATATTTTGTCTTTCACCTGAAAGGATCCTTCTGTACCATGCTAAATTAAAAATCCTGCTACTGGCCAAAGCTGAGCCTGTCAGCAGCACTGGTAGCAGCTCTGTGGTAACATATAGTAGTAGTAACAGGGTAAAAACTGCTGCACAGCAACTGTGAGAGAGGACTGAGTGTGAGAGAAACAACCCGTCAGACACCACGGTCAGTGAAGAAGGACAGGGAGGACTCCTTCATGTGCTGGGGAAGAGGTTCTGTTGCAGCCTGTAGAGTAGATATCCTACAGGCTGTGGAGGGCCCCATGCCAAAGCAGATGGATGTGACCTGAGCAAAGATGCAGACTGTGGAGAGGAGCCCATGCAGGAGCAGTTTTTCTGATAGGAAATGTGACCCCCAAGAGCAACCCGCATTGCAGCAGTCTGTTCCTGAAGGACAGCACTCTGTGGAAAGGGCTCACACTGTAGCAGTTCCTCAGGAACTGCAGCCTGCAGCAATGACCCATGCTGGAGAAGTCGGCAAAGGACTGTCTCCCATGACAGGGATCCCATGCTGGAGCAGGAGAAGAGCATGAGGAAAAAAGAGCAGCAGACACAAAACATTATTAATTGATCACAACTTTTCTACTCTACCCTTCTGCACCACTTAGAGGAGTGAGGTGATAGAAGAGCTGGTAGTGAAGTTGAACCTGGGAAGAAGACAGTAATTGACAAGCAAACTCCCTGTCCTTATCTTGACCTATGTGCTTTGTGTAGCATTTCCTTCCCTCGTCCTGTTGAGGAGGGGAGTGATAGATTGGCTTGATGAGCACGTGTTTTCTAGTCAAGGTTAATTGATCACAAGCCTCTTCCCTTGCTTTATTGTCTCCATGTTAAATAACAGATGTTTTCTAGATGGTGCCATAGAAGCGGGGCAAAAGAAGAAACTCAGAATAAAAGAAGAAACTCAGAATAATATCCAAGTTTCTTATGCGAGACTTAGACTTCATGTGGTTTTACAGAAATAGCAATGTAAGGGGTGAGGAGGCAATGTTATCTCCAAACCATGAACTTGAAGATCCTTGGCTCTGGAGCAGGATGACTTAAACTACTATTTAAAATTTAAGTAATCATGTATGAGAAATGAAATGTCAGCGGACATTTTTTCTTTCATGCTCACTTGAAAAAAAATGGCAGGATGGGATATCTGCCTGGAGTTTAACTCCCAACTTGTGTCTATCTGGAATGATGTGCAGAGCTCTTATGTGACTGTTGACCTCTTGTCTCTAGAAAATAACAGGTCAAATATCAGATTCATGTGCTAAAACATGTTAGAGATGAAAAATACAGCATGAGACTTCTGCTGGGATGTAGGAGAAGACTAATCTTTGTTCAGACCTAGTTCTTGCTCCCTGGGAGACAGCCCAACTAACCAAGACACACAAGAGTAGTAAAGCGTTTCTGCATTGCCCTAAATGTAAAGCATCATAGGGCCAGAGAATGAGAAAATAACATGAAACTTATTTTCTAGCCTTATAGTGAATATCCACAGCTAAGAGACTTTTTTTTGAGGTTCTGCTCTTTGTCTTAGAAGTGTTTATATATTCCATATACTAATACAGACAGTGACTGGATGAAAGTAGAAGCAGTCCAGTATCCGTAATCATTTCTCTTTGAGCTTAAGGACAACCAAAGGAGCCTCCTCTGCACTCATGCTCCAGCTGAGGCCAGCAGTCTGCTTCATGGTTTGCCACATTTACCCTGGGTACCCCAGCATGTTTTCTGTATCCAGCCCTGATTTGCCAACTGCCATTTGTGAAAGCTTGCTAAGTGAATCCAGCTAAGTCCTATAAGTATCCCAGCAGGCATCACAGCAGGCTTTATGCAAGAGGTGCATGGATGAGATAAACCCTTCACAAACGATTTAAAGATGCTTTACAGAACATTTTCATACTGTAGAAGTGACCCAGCACTGGCAGTAGAAATTATCACACATCAAAATTGTTCTACCCCTTTGTTGCCAAAAAAGGTTCTTTTCAGGACATATTAGGAAGATGTTCTTACCTAGAAGAAGTACAGTCTTTTCTGCCTCTTCTTACTGCAACCATAAATTTATTTTCTACATGGCTGCAATCTTTACTGAGGAAAGCAGCTTAAATCAGTATCTCTTCCTGTAAGTCATGATCAAGCCATACCCTTCCTCTGTGAAGAGGCAATCTGTCAGAAAAAAATACGTGAATAACATATATGAACTTTATTTTCCAAACATTCCTCATATTCTTTAAATGTTCAAACCTAAAATAAACACCATGGCACCACTTTTCAGTTTGCTACTTCAAGGAACAGCCCTAATTGCAGTGACAAAATACCACATCAGAAAGCATAAGATTTGTTAAGGAAAAACATAAATTCCCATTTTATTGTCTCTTCTGATAGCAAATCTAATAGAAGTCCTGGAGAAATTCTTAAAGCACCTAAATTTTATGTGTGCTCCAATAGCTTTTCTCTTCCCCCAGGGAGGAAAAACTACCTCAGTAAGAGATAGTTGTGGGTCTTGAGACTTATTGTTAGTTCAAATATAAATCACCTTTTTTATATGAGATGAGAAATCAAGTCCTAGTCATTTTTATATGTGAAGCTTTGAATTTGATACGTGTACAAACCAGAGTCCAGGGGTATTTTATAAACTCTTACTTTAATAAGTTGAATAAATTGCTTTATACTTTTAAACCAGTAGAGAATTTTGATGTATCAAATATGTACTCTATCCCTCTTTTTCACCTCATCAGTGCTTTCCTTCCTGAGTATTATGGTTTCTGTTGTCTTCAGTACACCATTATTTGTTGGTGTACTCAAATAAACAGTATTTTGATAAGTGTATATTTTTCAAAAAGCAAGCTTAATCACCTCACATGTTTATTTTTGCCTGCAGCTCCCAAAATACCTGTGACATGTTTATCTGCACATAGTTTTGCTGGAAAGTTGAACATGAGCCAGCTGTGCCCTGGTAGCCAGGAGGACCAACCCTGTCCTGGAGGGCATCAGGCACAGCATCACCAGCCGGGCAAGGGAGGGGATTGTCCTGCTCTGCTCTGAGCTGGGGCAGCCTCACCTCGAGTGCAGGGGGCAGCTTTGGGTGTCACAGCATAAAAAAGGCATAAAGGTATTAGAGAGTGTCCAAAAGAGGGACACAAAGATGGTGAAGAATCTAGAAGGGAAGCCTTATGAGGAGTATTTGAGGTCACTTGGTCTGTTTAGCCTGGGGGAGACTTAGGGGAGACCTCCTTGCCGTCTACAACATCCTCGTGAGGGGAAGAGGAGGAGCAGACACTGATCCCTTCTCTCTGCTGACCAGCAACAGGACTCAAGGGAATGGCATGAAGCTGTGTCAGGAGAGGTTTTGGTTGGATATTAAGAAAATATTCTTTGCCAGAGGGTGTTTAGGCACTGGAACAGCTCTCCAGGGAAGTGGTCCAAGCACCAAGCCTGACAGAGCTCAAGAAGTGTTTGGACATTGCTCTCAGACATATGGTGTGACTCTTGAGTATTGTCCTGTGCAGGGCCAAGGGCTGGACTCAATTATCCTTGTGGTTCCCTTCCCACTCAGAATATTCTATGATTATACTCCCTTAAAGGTTAGGTAGCACATCATCACTTAGCAAATACAGATTATGCTAAAAGGAAGAGGAATCCTTGTCTTCTGTTTGGTTTTAGTTGTTTGGGTTTTTTTTACATTTCCACCTCATTTCAGGAGCAGGGGGAAATATTCTGCTTTTTCTCTTTCCTGGAACCTGAATCTGGATATATTTGATTTCAATCAAGGTACTGGAAATTATCATGGCTATGGAATGGTCCCATAGCCACTGCAGATATCAGAATCAGGCTGTGGTCACTGTGGAGGGAAGTCTGGATCTGACCAGCATAAGCAGTAGAAGCAGCAGACCCAAATTTTCATCAGTCCCTCTCTTCCCCTTCCATTCATATCATTCTTCTTCCTCTTCCACACTCCTTCTCATGGCAGAGGCAATTTAACTCCAGCCCCAGACCACCTCTTAATCCTTGTGTTATCACAATTTACCGACACCACCAAAAAGCTCAGAAGCAACTCTGGCCAACACAGCAATATATTCTGTTTATCCTGAGATGGACAATGAGTGGAGATGAAGAAGGTACCTTCTCAATGCTGTAGACACAGTGCCTTAAAGCAATGCACATCTCTGTGCTCAATTTGGGTCCTACAAGATGTGATGCCAGTAGGACTGTACTTGCATCTCTCAAGATAGTCCTTTCCTGTCAGACAGGATTTTGACTCTATTTTGACTCAGCTATAGAGGTCTGAGTAATAAACCTCTGTGGCTCACAATTCTCTCCTGCCATTACATGGTGCAAGGGCAGAGTGGCTGATAAGTACCATTACATGGTGCACGACAGAGTGCTTGTAGATGGCACAACGAGGACAGAGTCAGGACAGAGTCAGGACAGAGTCAGGAATAATGCAGGGATAATGAGGCCCTTGGACTCCCACAAAAATCACCTAACCCACAACCATGATCCTCTCCCTTCGCAGTCTGCGTGGCTTTTAGCTGATGCCACCTGAAACGTGAGGCCCCTAAAGGAGGTTGCTGAAGGAAAAACAACCAGACAGCAGAATGACCAAAGAGAAGAAACTGTAGGAAGTTCTCCTTGTCAGGATCCTTTGTATTTTATTTCTGGAAGAGACTGAATTGATTTGACAGCCACAGCCATGGCTGATGCTTGAATACAGCCCTCTCTGTTATCTGTGCTTCCAAGGTGCACTCTGACATTCCTGTATGGGGCTGTACAGGTGGAGGTGGGATGAACACTCAGAAAAGGTGCACCTTTATATCCCTCTTCTACCAATTTTCCTCTATTTCTCTTGAAGGATGGAAAACAAGTAAAAATAAAATAAATTATTTTTGTGTCAGGTGACTAAATTTTCTGATATTCCCAAGTCAAGATAAAGTGGCTACCTAAGTATGATTTACTTCCCCCACACAGCCAGGGACCTTAGCCCTGACCTGCAAAAAGACCACCCTCCACAAAAACAAAAATATAATTATACTTCCATGCTACTTTGGTCACAGACTCTTTTAGAGGCTGTCACCTGTGTAGATGTGTGTTTATTTTGACATCATATTTTTGTGATCTTGTCTGCTGTATAGTTGGAAAGAAGGAAAAAAACTTTAAAAAATAGTAGATTTTTCAGTTCAGTTTATTCAACTGCCACAACAGTGTCTTGAAAAGCTTATCAAGGCTCTAAGGTTTTCTGTGGATCAATCCTGTGTTGTCAGTAACCTTGCTTCTACACTTTGAGATATGGAATAACGTACATGAATTGTGAACTTAAGGTGTTGTAAACAAGTGATAAACAGTTTAAATGAAAGGAGTAAAGGTGGCACACAGATTCTGCTCTTTTAAAATGTGGAAAATATTGCAGCCCAAACTAGATCTGCCAGTCAGTGGCTCTAAGCCTCTTGGTAAATCTGCCACCTAAATACACCTGTATCTGGGCCACTTTTGCTGAGACCCTGTCAAATCTTATTATTTATAAATTTAAATGTTTAAAATGTACAGGTGCACACTGGACTTTGGGTCTCTCTTCTGCAATTAAAGACATAAATAAGTAAAGGGCTTACAAAAGCTCTTTAGAATCTACTACATTTCTATGTATTTTCATTTTCAGGTCATTGCAAGATGTAATGAACACCAATTATCTTTAGCAGGTCTGGAACAACAGGGCAGATTGATGTCATAGATGATAACCATCTCTCTCCAAATAATGAAACCAACTAATATCACAACAAATTTTAAATTTTACTGACTTACTAATTTTCTTCAGAAAGCAGACTCTTACAGGAAAATATTTTGCAAACTTCTTTTCAATCCTTGCTACAAAAGATTCCAGGTAGTTCTTCATTTGAAGCAAGATACCCACCAAATCACAAACTAAAAGATACTGAATAGATTCACTGGTATGCTGAGCTGGCTTTTTGCCATTTCCATAAAAAATCATTTGTGGAAGAAAATCTCTCCCAACAGGATTTTCATTAAGATCTTCTAGAACTGGAGAACACAGTTCACTCTAAAAACTGAGGTATGATCTGTAAACAGTATCTGCTCCAAACTGAGCAGAAGATGGTAGGAGTCCATGGTGGATGGGAATTGCTTCCTAGGTGAGGAAACAGCTGCCAAGCAAATGAATATACCTTAGCATATAGAACATTTTAAGTGGTGGCTGAATTTAGAGACTTTAGTCTGCACACAAACAGCTGAAACACAGGTGAGTTGATTGGCTGAAAGCCATTGTTATTACTCTGCCATACTAAAGCTGTTATGATATGCACATAACATAGCACAATTTTGGTAGCTACAAATTAGTTCCTGATGTAAAATGTTACATTACAGGAACTACCAGTAGTGTTGCTCTGTTGACACCATGCTACTTCTTGGCAGTCACTTCAGAGAGATGGAAGAGGGAAGGTAAATTCAATATATTTGCTTTATTATTTACTTATTTTTAATCAAAAGGTGCTTCATCCTCCTGGTCAGTGCTGAAGAAAGCTGAAATGGGCATCTGGGAAATTCTGGTGACCTGACATATTACATAAACTCACCTCTGAACTGACCATTGACTGTTCCCATAGCCATCCTTTGATATACATTCTACGCCTGCCAAATTAATGAGTATTCTAATTTTTTATTCCCATCTAATCTCTGCTGCAATTCTTTCTTTTTAACATGCAAAATGACTAATTTTCAGTGATACCTTAGTATACAAAGATTGTAATGACACATATTTTAACTTATAACTTTATGCTGTAATTTCAAAATCATTGCTTTGCTTGCTATTCTTTCATAGCTCTTGTATTATTTGTACTATTATTGTGAAAGACTGACAATTTTCTGCTGAACATAATTATTAGTTAATGTTCATACACTATATAAGTGAAAACATTTAGTCCTACAGATTCTTATATAAATAAAGTGTTTTCATCGCTGCAGTAAGTTTTTAAGTTTTAAAATGGGACTTTTATTACATATACATGATTCAATTACAGACTCATTCTGGTAAGAAGGAAGCTGATGGTGGCATAGGGTAAAGAGTTAAAGTAGCCCCAGAAATCAAAGAAAGAAAATCCCAAACTCTTCAGCTTTTAAGCAAATTGGAAAATGTAGCACACACTACCTCATGATGCTCAAGCAGATCGGATGCACCTGTGAGTGATACTGAGAAAGATGTTTCTCTATTGACTAATGCTCTGCACCATGCCTATTGAGAACTCCACCTTCAAATCCACACTATTCCTCTTAAACCTGGGATGTCAAACTCATTTGAGAGAGAAAGAGAGAGAATAATTATATTTTTATATTAGGCACATGGGCTTTGAAACAGATATGCTTTATGTGCTATTTGTATTGATGCTTAAGTTAGGATAAAATATTTTATTTGTGGCTACAATCAAGTTATTTTCAGTTATTTTATATAACTGAAATATATACCTGAATATATAACTGAAATATATACTGTACTATTTGCTTAGTACAGTATTGTNTTAAGTAGCCACAAATAGTATTTTCAGTTATTTTATATATTATTTGCTTAATACACTATTGTTACTCTTAGTAAAAAAGCAGCAAGGAGAAGAGTTCCTCTGGATGACAACCACATTTCTGGCCTTTTTATTTTCTTCCCTCATTTTCCAACTTCTCTACTTCTTTTTTGGACTTATATACCTCCCTTTCATTTCTTTGTCATTTCTCAAAAAAATTTTTATCTTCTACTTCCAAATCACTTACTTAACCATGAAAGCCTTGTTTATATTGTCAATGTAAACACAGTAGAGAGGGTTCATTTTGTCTAACTTCACATATGTTGGTGTGAAGAAATTTAAAAGAGTAAGATTTCTACTTTCTAATTTTTCTACTTTTTTTTACTTTTTCTATGATTTTGAAGACAAATTCCTTTATTGAATCAAATGTTATTGATGCAATGTTGTCTTCCTGGTCTAGAGAACTGGAATTTTCTACTCAGAAAATTCCAGTTATAGTCAATGGATGGAATTAGGCACTTTTTGGACACTGCAGGTCCAGTTCAGTTGCCTGAACATAGGTGCCCATTGCCAGACTGATAGAAATACTGAGACCTGCATCCTTCTGTAGACACAACATAGAGCATGAAAAACTATGCCTAGACATCTGAATTAGCCCAATTCAATTCATCCTACAGGAAAAGTCCAAAATAAGACAGATACACTGTGCCTTAGGTATCCTACACAAATGCCTGTTCATGAGTTAATTGCCCAGGATACTTTTAGGGTCCATTGGAACCTAAGTCAATCCATTCAGGACACTATGGGAAGCTAGCCAGCTCACCTTCAAGTAGGCATGTATGCTTGGACAGCCAAATCACTCCAGAAATTCTCCAGGATGAATTAACTAGCCTGAAGATAAGTATAATCTGACTTCAATTTGCTAAATTTAGGCATTTGAAATTGCTCATTTGCAGTACAGAGGAGTTGTCCAGCATTACACTTAATCGAATCCAATCCTTGACATTAAGTGATTTCAGCCAGGCGAGATAAATCACACCCTACTCCATCTTGAGCAGCAATGGAGTCCAGGGAGATGCATAAAAGGTAAGGATATTCACATCCTTCAGAACAACTGATTCAGTATTCTCCAGACCAGGAAGACAACATTGCATCAATAACATTTGATTCAATAAAGGAATTTGTCTTCAAAATCATAGAATCATAGAAAGGTCTGGGCTGCAAGGGATCTTGAAGATCATCTAGTCCCAAACCCCCTCCACCAAAAGCAGAGAGGCTGTGCTGTTTCTTTTGAAATGACAACAGGTTTGACAGTATTGTGCCTCAGCCAATGCATCATACACAAGGGCTTCAAAGGTCTAGGTAGGGTCTAGGGCTTCTAGGTCTTAGGTCTTGACTAACAAGAGGGAGCCTTGTCAACACTAGCTCTGTGCTCCCATTTTATGATTGTCTAGGTAAGTTTGAAGAAAGTGTTGAATCAGTGAAATTTAGGCATGGGAAGAAGTTTAAGGAGTTATTTTGTTCACCTTAAAGTGGGCAAAGTTTTCCTTGGACATTCCTAATTTGTGTTTTTCTAGCTTGACTTAAAAACCTCTAAAGGGAGAGATTAATGAAACTTCATAGGCAGCCTTCTCTAGGACTTTGTCACAATAACAAGCTTTTTCCTAATATCTAGACTGATTTTTTTTTTTTAATTAAGACTTTTTGCTCTATTTTTTTCCCACAATAAGGGAGAAAGTATCTTTATAACCATCTTTTATGTGGTAGAGTATGGCTCTCATGTTCTGCCTCAGTCTCTTTTTTTTTCTAGACTAAATTAATTCTCTCAACCTTTTCTCACAGGTCATGTCTTCTAAACCTTATCTCATTTTTCATGCTCTCCTCTGGGTTTCTCCCATTTATCTTTCTTTAAGTGTGATGTTCAAAAGCAGACACAGAACTCCAGCATCACCAGGGTAAGCTGGACAGAATTGTGTTCTGTATTTTATGTGTGACAACCCTGGTAATCCCCCACAAAATAAGAGTACTTGGGGAAAACTGTACTATCGATTTACATTTATTTTTCAACTCACTATGAGCCCCACATTTCTGTTCTACTTCTGCATGGGCAGTCATTCCTCACTTTATAAGTGCACATAAAATTTTAGATGAAAAAGAAAAAAGTGCTTCGAAATCTCTGCTTCGAAATCTCCAGACTTCAACTGATTTCAGAAACGAGTGGGCAAACATCCCTACAGGGTGCAAAATTTGCAAGTTTTCATTAAGAAAAATGTTTTTCATTTTTCAGTAAGAAGAAGAAGGGACCAAAGATCAAAAGACAAATTCCACTTACTACAACCTATTTTTCATAATGTAAAATTTTCCAGCATGATAAGTTACTTTTGGACTTATAATTAGTTCTGGAAAGAAAAGGTGGGACAGAATGGATCACTTGACTAATTTAGGGATAACAATTTCAAAGAATTGCTATGGAGCATCCATCAAGAGACAAAAGTGGTGTCTTCCACTTCATCCTCTTTTTCATTTTTTTGGATATGGATCAAAATAGCAGCATGTTATTCCAGAGCTCATCTGGACAGGCAACTGGAAGATAAGAGCATTGGCTGATAACAGAGGCAATGAGCATAATAATAAAAACGTAGGCAAAAAGAAAAATGACAGGGGGTAGTAATGGGAAACACAGTATTCCTGACCATCCACTTTCATTTAAGAAAATCACAGAGGTCTGAATATGGAGTGAAATTTCCAGACATGCCCTTATTTTTCAGAATTCAGCATGTTTAACTATTAAAGAACCCTCTTAAGGTTCATTAGATATCCTGAGTGCACCAAAGTCAATGACATTTTTTCAACTGACTTGAGGAGAGATAAGATTTTACTTCCTGATCCACAGCCTTGGGGCAGCACAAGGTTTATTTCAATTACAGGAACTTTACTGGAATTATAATGGTCACTGCCTTTCTGGTATGCTGACAGTTTCCTAAACCCTGTGAAACCCTCTCTCTTCCCATTCTTTCCTATCTTCTCCCTCTCAGCATCCTTCCTCCTTCCAACAGTCATCTTCTCAGAATGAAAGGAAAAGGTCAGATAGCTTTTGAAAACAAAAGAAAA
>WBNO01033071.1:0-76376 GCA_013400575.1 Peucedramus taeniatus
TGCAATTAAAAAAACAAAATACCTGGGAAAACTAGGTAAAGATAAAATATTTATGCAAAATTGTTTCTGTTTGTTTAGAATAGATGAAGAAAACCTAGTTCATTCACAGAACCTGACAGAAGCAACAAAGGCACTGACAACTTAAATGTGAAAATGCAGATAAATGCAAGACATGTGAGTATTAAGGTAGTATTATGATCTTAATACATCAGCACCTTTGGGCATAGTGGAAAGACACACCTCAGACTTGAAGTTCATTGCCTAAATTCAGGTTTTTTCCATAGATTTCTTTTAGTCGGGCACCTTGAGTGGAAGTCTCTGTGAGGAAAAGATAAACGATTCCTTGGCAGTGTCTGCCTACTAACTCTTTACTAGATTTTGTTTACCAATGTAATTTTGAATTAAAAAAATATGAGAGATTATTTACCCAGTGTACTATGTAAAGATATTTTTACAGTATTTTAAAACTGTCAAGCTTGACTAGATATTCAAAAAGCAATAAATTTAGTGATCTTCAAGATAATTGTTGATGTATAGACTGCAGTTTTTATCTGCTGTCTTTGAGTTCTATTATCTCTCTTGGAGAAGAAATCTAGGCTTGGGCAACCAAAGTAGCATTGGCAGCAGGGATTTTGAGGACAGACTGTCCCTTGGACTATTACTGAAACATTTGTCTGTTCTCCAACTGTCATTGCAGCAACAGTTTGGAAAACTCTCCAGAGAGTTTTTGAACCCAAGATCACAATTTGCGTTCCTGGCTGAACTATATGCCACTATAAAACTCAGGGTAATACATCCAAAGACACTAGTAGTCTAGAACAGCTCTGAATTTCCCTGGCTTTAAGGTCCTGGCTGGCAAAGAGCAAAACTGGCAAAAATCCTGGCTAAAATGTTCTCCATTGCTTTTCTTTGTCTGGAATTCCATCTAAATGTCCAGTTAGGAAGCCTTTCTTTTGATTGCAATTTTTTTTACTATGCAACTAATCATGGATGTGAACACACCATCTCTGGATTTTCTTAACAATTGTCAGTTCAGGAAATTCCAGAGCTGCAAGACAAGGTCTGCAAAATGAAGACGCCTTTTGGCTTACCTTTCTTCTGCCTATTAATTTATCTTACCTCACGAACAAGTGCAAGTGCCAATAAAAAGCTTCACAATCTGTCTTTTGATTTATATGAAGTTCTGACAAAATTTCTCTTGGAAAGATGCCTGTCATTTGACGTCAGAGCTCTTAATACATTTGCTTTTCATCTCGTGGTTGGGTTAAGCAAGCTGCCATCCGCTGACGCCTCTACCTCCCCCCATCACATTTCTTGAGTGTTTGATTCCGATGATACGGGCTGGAGGGCTCCTTTCTCAAAGGAATGGCATTCACAGCAGGACGTGGGAAATGTATTTCAAGGGTACAAATATGTTCTTTCTAAATCAGCTATTTTAATGGAATGGTGACTGTTCCTGGGAGTTTCTATGAAACCATCTTTTGAATTGTTCTGTTGGTTCAGTTTAGCTTCCAAAATCCTTCCAGTATGAGCTTTTGTCATGCTACGCATTTGTTCATGCTCTCAATTGCTATAATGGTAGATATTTAACCAAAGACTCACAAAATAATGTAGAGGTGCTTACTGCTTTCCATTGATTCTACGAGGAGCTAGATGCCTACATCTTGCTCTTAGAACTGCAAGGTCATTTCAGTCCTTCCCTTCATTCTCAGGTTAGAAGTATATCAGCTTCCCTGTACTGAAAAGGTTTAACAGAACATCATGGTCTTTAAACAGATGTTGTAAGTATAGCAGATTTATTTTCATTATATATGTAAGAGGCCAAAATCAAAGAAGCTCATGTGGTAGATGCTGAAGTACACCTTGACATCCTTTCTGAGGGCACTGGGAGGTCCTCAGCTGAAATCAGCTGCACCTACAAAACTAAATTATATCTGTTTGATTCAATGTTACCCTTGCAGCATTGTACCCTTATGTTTGTAACATTTAAAGCATATTGATATATTTTTAAGAAAAAATCAAAAATAATTTCAACATGGCTTTGCATTTCATCACTGTGCTATGTTGCCTTGTAGAGGCTTGTGCCCCTACTCTCTTTGTGAGTCAGCTTTTCTTGTGTAAACTTCATCTCCCTTAAATTAACAGGGAGAAAATGTGGCCCCAGTTACATTAGAAAAGGCAAATTTTTATTGTGAAAAGGATGAGAAGTGACAAATCTGAATTCTAGATTCTTTTTGGCCAAATTGCAAGAGAGAAATGAAGTTCAGTGTTTATCATTTCCAGTCTCATTCTCTGGGGAAGTGTCAAACATGGCCACTTTACTCCTGATGTTTTCACTCAGGAAAGTGTCTGTTGAAGGAAATGTCACTTATGGTCCCATTCACTTACTTGGCTGCCCACTGGGTCTGCAGATAAAAATGTCCAGACTAACAAGACTATCTATACTCTACAAAGGACAGCCCTTTTTGCTGCAGCAATGGTGTCAGCAGCAGCACACAAAAGGAAATTTACCTTTCCTGTCTAACATGAGGTTAAAAAATGTAATTTGAGACCCTCCTACACACACACGCGCACACACACACACACACACACACACACACACACACACACATTTGGCTTCAATACATCAAAAATGTGATTTATTTCAAAACAGGGCAAATGTAAGACTACCATATATAAGATAAAGAAGTTAATACTTTGCTAATTTCAGGGTTGGTATTACATTGGTTGGAAAACAATTTTCAGTCTTAGACAGTGAGACTTCAGAAGAGATGCAGATATGTGAAAGGAGTGCTGAGAAGACAAAAAAAATACAGCTTTCTTTGCAAATGTTGGAAATTCATGTATAGGCCTATACATAATAGTGCAGAGCAGCCACTGAAATGAGCTCCCCATAAGACTGATAAGACTTCTAAGACCTTCTAGATAAATTTTGTGAAGCACTTTTCCCTACTTTCTCCAAAAACTTTGCTGTGGCCAAAGTTTATGCAGTGGAACATCCTTTGTGTGAATTTACTCATGGGCAAAAATGTCCCCTCATTTGCTTCTAGAAGTCTATCATTCTGCCAATCATTCTTCTGAAAAACTCTTTAATATTATAGAGCTGAGGAGCTGTTATCAGGTATCTATAGCTTTTAGAAAGTGAAATAATACTTAAAAGACCAAAAAGCTCTAAAAAGGCAATTAAATGTTAACACCATAAGATGCCTCTCATTAGTGCCTTTTTTTCATTTAATGTTACTAATGGATACTGTGTTATCACTTTTTCTCAAACTTTTTTTGAAAGATGTTAATATTTGAGTTCTAATAATCTAAACCAGTAACAATGAGAACAACTGAAAGCAGATTTCTTTCTTTGAATTAGTCACTGGAAAATTAGAGAGATGAAGCCCTACAGAGTTAACAATTTATTGAAAAGTTGAAGTTGAGCACAGTAATTAGAAAATGTGGGTCTTTATGATATTTTGTCACTATTTCATGCATATAGGAAAAAAACAGCACAGGTTGCTGCAAAAGTGTTAGCTTTAATTTGTAGTGCTGTTAACATGAAGATTATGGAAATAGACATTCAGCAAATTATGAAGGACCTTTTCAGGTTAAAAATATACTCTTTTTGGCTACATGTCTGTTGTGCTACATGTGAATGAAAGTAACATGTTCTTAATGTGCTGGGTCTTCTGCAACTCTCTCATTGACTAGATAATTCATGCATTGGAGTCTCAGCTTACTATTTCTAGAAATATGCAGTTTGTGTTTCTGGACAATCATGAGTCAATATTATTAATGTTGACTAAAATGGCTGTAGGGATTTATTTCTTTCCTTTGTGCCAAGTCACATTCAGCTGTGATTTAAGATTTCGTAGTTGTTGAAGTAAACCCCCAGACGTCCAGATGTCACCTTTTGTAAGGTTGCGTGGTGAGTGAAGTCTGTTAAATCCACATAAAATCTTTAGGAGGGATAAAGCAATAAAACTTAAGACGTGTTTGTGCCACCGGTAGAAATCTGAAGTGTCCTTTGAGTTCAGATTTTTGAGTTTATTTTGATTATCATTTAATGACAAATGATGTCTGTCTTTAAATCCCAGTAATAGGTTAGTTTGGTAAAAGGTACATTAATTTAAGAATTTATAATTCCTTTCAAAACTTGTTATGAAAGGTTTTGAAGGCAATATGGAAAATCAGTACCTCCTTTGTTGCTTCCTCTTTCTCATAATCTCACAAATCCACACAGACTCTTAATTTTGAGTTTCTGGATGTGTCTCTGTATAATGGTGAATTGGCACATGGTCAGCCTAATTTCTCAATATGCGTATTTTCAAAGTCCAAATCTGGCACAGGAAAATATGTTTTAGGGTTTATGTGATTGCACTGCTCAAGCCACTCTCAAATTTCAGCTTCAGTGCTGAAACTGATACCACTGATTTGTGCTTGAGCTGAGAAACAGAGAGGTCACTGGAGACAGAGAGGTCACTGCCTTACTTTAAAGACCAGAGAAGTTCAGATTAATCTGACTCCTTAAAATCCATTTCCAAAAAGCTTTTCTGAAGGGCAACCCCTTCTTTGCCATGCTTTCTGGGAGCTCTGAGGGTGTGTGAGGAACAGCCACCCTAAGGAGAGGATGCAGGTCTGGAAATCCCATTAGGCCAGCAAGTAAGCTGGCTCCAACCGAGCTGGGAGCCAGGAAACATGATGATCAAGAATAGGAGATTAACCATGGGCAGCACTTCCACTCTGCCACTGCTTTACACGGAAAATATCATCGCTGATTTTTTGAAAGAAATAAGAATAAATCAAATGAGAAAAGGCAGTTTAAATGCTTTTAAATGGCCAGAAATAGGAGCTGATTAATGATGAAATTTCAGATCTTATCTAATGATGATTGTCTCTGTTTTCATGTTCATGTAATTGCCATGAACAAATTATACATACAGAAAAAATTTGCAGTTGAAGTGGAGAGAGAACATCAAACTGGCCACACTTTCTGTGTAACTTAATGACTTATGGGGTTATCTGAAATGCTTTTGATGGGCAGACAATGTTTGTAAGCATGCCCTATAGCACTTAGGTTTTGTTTCTTTTCTGAGAGGAAAAGAAGTAGAGTAATGGAAGATTTTCTTTTCCTGGTCCTTCAAGCTTCTAGCTTGTATGGTAACGAGAAAGGCAGGGCTGGCACTAATGTCAGCTAGGAGATTAAGGGAATGACATGGTCCTGTTCAGGCCAGGGACCCATTGTGATGCACTTCTCCAGCCTCTGCTCTCGGGAGAAGCACCAAAGAGAGCGGTGCAGTAACTCATTCCTAACTGGGTAGTTCACTGAAGTACTTCAGAACTGAGGCAATGGTGGTCTAATGGCAGGCAGCAGGCACTCCTGAATCTGCAGTGCCAGGTGACACAAGTGACATAGATGAGACATCAGCCACCAGCAGCTTTGAAATAATGTTCTTCCAGATTTGCAGGAGTTTCTGGAGTGGATATGCTATCCCTCTCTACCTTCTCAGCAACCTAACAAATGCCTGACAGGGACAAATTGGTGACCCATGAAGGAACCCCTCTGTTTCTGGCAGCAGGAGAGCATATAAAGTTGGTTGTTCTTTACAGTGCATGCCCTGGAAAACAGAGCATCCACTGTCTCTGCATTAGCAGTTCCTGAGCAGTTATAAACATCTTCTCTGGCCTGAATGCAGATCCTGAGAACAAATTCCACTAAGCTATGTCTTAGTTCCTCTCCTCTCCAATCAGACAACTCTCAGGAAATAAACTGGAACAGGGAAAGACGCAGTCATCTTCAGCAGGGACCTTCAGGCACAGCTACCCCTGTAGGTTCCCCACTCAGCACACCAGCCCTTGTGCCCTTTTCTTTCTCCCATCTGTCTTCACCTCCAACACCTTCCACCATCTTCCAGCTAACAAAGCACTCTGGAGGTTATTCCACTGAAACTTGTTTAGCAATGTAAAGCACAAAATAAAGAGCAAATTGGTTAATGCATTGAAATTGGGTGTTTGAAACTGATCTGCTCACATGTTCTGTTGATCAGCCATATCTTTATCTTATTTTGTAAGATTTTTGTATTTCATCTTTTTAGAGAATTAGCTTTTCAGGGAAGAAACTCTTATCTCCAATTGTCCTGTACCTGTCTGGGTCCTTTTCCTGCATGGGCCCTAATAACTTGCATACCAAACATGGAAAACAAATGCAAAGAAAGAGGAAAAATGCTGCGGGCAAATTGCAGTAAAGCCCTGCTCAAAGACAAAAATATATACCATAATTCAAACTGGATATGGGAATGTCATCTGTTTCCTCAGAGGTGTGCAAACACATGTCTGTAATTCAAAGATGTATGAATAACACATGTTCTCTTTAGACCTGGCCAAGATCTAAAAATTTTGATGTTTGAAATTGATTTATGTATTTCACATTTTTATCTCTTCATTATGGCAATTCTTCTTGTCAGAGTCCAACAACTCAAATGTTCATCATATTTAGTATCATCTGCACTATATATTATACTGCCTAATAATTTCCAAAAGCTACACTTGGTATAATGTAAAGTAACAAATATTTTAAAGAGTGGGTTCAGACACTGATGGAGTCAAATGTGCTCAGTTCCCCCAGCCACATTTCCATGAACAGAGAACACAGAGAACATGTGTTTTCTTCAGGGAATGTAACACAACTGTAATATTAATTTACTTTCATGATTTTTCTCAGGTTGTCTTGTGTTTCCATGAGTCAGTGCTGGATGAACATATTATGAAGTCACTAGTTGTTTAATAAAATAAGAGAAAGCAGTTTTCTGACACCTGTACCATCTTTGGGATGCTCATTGCCCACTTCTTTGGAAAATCTGAAGACAGTTCTGTCTTAGGAGAGTGTTCCTAAGTTACACAGCCACTACTACATTCCCTGTGACCAGACTGAAAAGCTTAGTCAAGACAGGATGGATCTTCAGCACAGACACACAGCTGGCTGGCTGGGAAGCTTAACTTAATTTCTGCAAAAGATTTTATGTTCTGAAAAGTGTTGGGAAGGAGATGAAAAGTCAAACTCTCTGTTTCCACTACAGGAACATGTCCGTGTTTCTGAAATGCATTGTGCTCTCCAGGCTCCCTCCCTCTCTGTCAGCCTGCTGGGGAGCACTGGAGCTTGGGAGCTGGGAAGTGCCCTGGGCCATGGCTGCCTGCGTCTGCCTGAGGATGTCATAGGACCAGGGAACTACAAGGACCTGTACTATAAGACTTGGTCACATGAGGGGTCAAGAAGCTGGGAAGCCAGGTGCTCATAAATCCCCATTTTCCAGTGGGAAAAAGTTCTGTTACAAAATTTCCTCAAGTATACCTTCCTAGAAGGAAAAATTTTCTTTTGTTTTTATGCTGAGGCAAAAAAGTGATACAGCTGTTTTTTTCTGCCCAGAGTCCATCTTCAGTAATAAAGGAAAACAGCTGCAGCTCTGTGTTACAGGCTCACAATCCCAAGATGACATGCAGAAATTTCTATTATCATTAGTGAAAAGATAATACAATTGATATGTGAGTATTTTGGAAAAGAAGTTATGTGTTTTATTCTGTATGATTACTGGACCCTCCATTTTCATTACTTGGATAGTTTGTGAATATTCTATTCCAGAATTTTCCAAAGACCTTAATTATGAAAGAATCTTCCTGTTCAAACTTAAAGTCATTAGTTTGCTTTCAAAACACTGCCTTCCTCCATAAGGAGGATTCAAAGTACCTTTGGAGATAGAGAAAATTACTTGTAATGATTTTAATCATTATTTTCTCAGTATATTTTTTTAAAATGAGAATGTCACTACAAGGAATTAAAAAGACCTAAATTTAACCACAGAATCATTGTGATAGGATCCAGAAAGTAGTTCTGAAGTAGGTCCAGATTGGAGCTGGATCCACCTAATTGGACTGGGTTGCCCAGTCACCTCCAATTTTATTGCAATTGTCTTTAAGGATTGAGGTCCTCCAACTTCTGTGGGTGATCCATTCTAGCTCTTGACTATATTGTAAAAAATTATTTACCAATAGCTAACTGAAATTTGCAATTTGTGGCCTTTGTCCCACTTTATTTTGCTATGTACTTTCAAGAAGAGTCTGGTTTTATCTTCTCATAAATCTCTGGGACAGATGAGGCTAGTGTTAAGATTTCTCCTTTAACCTTGTCTTCTCCAAAGAAGCACAAATCCAGCTGCTTCAATCCCTCTGTGTGTGTCACACCTACTAATCCGCACTGTTGCCTTGCCATGGACCCTCCAGTTTGACAATGTCTTTTTTCCTCTGAGAAGTCCAAACTCAGACACTCCTAGAAGTAGCTCACAAGGGATGACTAGAGGGAAATAAGCAAATTATTTTTCCTGCTAGCTATACTCTTGCTAACATAGCTCAGTATTAAATAACCTTTGTTGCAAATTTCGGCTGCTGGTTAGTGCTTGACTTGCTGACTGCTGGCAACCCAGGACATCTACAAAGCTGCTTTTTTCCCCATGCAGATCCCAGCCTGCACTGCTGGGGTTATTCTCTCCCAGATGCAGGACTTTATATCAATTTCTTCTTAACTATATCAGGTTCTTCTCTGGCCATTTCTTTACCTGTCCACATCTGTCTGTCTTCAGCTCCTCCATGCTGGCTGCTCCCCACAAACTTGCAGAGTGTGTACTCCATCCTTGCATGCATTGAGCACTATCAGCCTCTGGGGAGCACCATTTGGAACTGGCTTCTGGTTAGACTTCACATTGCAAAGCCCTTCTATGCCTCTGACATACTCACACACCCAACAGCAGGAAGAATAGTGTTTGGGGTTATCTGTCCACTACTGCTATTCAATAGAAACTGATTAAAATGTTTGGGGTTTGAATGGTTTTGAATGGCTTTGAATGGTTTTTGTTTGGTTTTGGTTTTTTGTTTTTTTTTCATTTCCTCACTGATTTCTGTTCCTGAAACAAGGAACCCTCCAGTTTAACCAACACTGTTGATATATGGTTTTGAACACACCTCTTATCTGACCCTCTGCTCTCCTATTTTACTGGCTGAAACAGAACCAAAACCTCGGCACCATTGAAAGTGGAGTTATCTGCTGCCACAAGATAGCAAGGGGCACATAGTAGGAAAGGAGAGAAGCAAAACTTTCTGACTGCTTGCAAACTCAGAGTCTCTTAGAGGCTTGCATTTGTCCTGCCAATTTAAGCATGAATGACAAACAGCAACAGAAAGCATCATATTATACTGTATTCTCAAATGCTAAATACATATATGGATTTCATTAAGTTTTCATTAGTTCAGTGAAAAGCCCATCTGTGAACTTCAGTGAATACAACACAGTAACACGGAATCCAAACAGAACATCTGGTAAACTCTAGAGAAAGTTCAAATAGAAACTAGTCTGTGACTGACTCTGGAAAAAGAAAATTTTAAAGCAAAAAAGCACTCTTCCAATTCATGACTCAATAAAAACCACACTGTTCATTAACAGGCACTTCACAAAATAGAAATTGTACAAAACAAAGAGAATTTATTTACATTTCTTAGGAATAAGAAAAATAGGTTGCTTCATTTCACTGAGAAACTCTGCATCCATTCATATGAGAGTTTAATTCATTTCCAGTTTTCCAGCACCACTGACACTAATTTTACTGTCCTACACACATACTTGCACCAAAATGCTTTTAAAAAGCACTTTGAAGCACTGAGAAGCATAAATTGGACACAAAATTGTTGACAATGATGTCAGAAGCTGCTGAGAACTGAAGTGACAAATGTAGCCCTTAAATAAGCTTTTTTTTATTCACTTCTCTGTTTTATGAAGTGACCAAAGCTCATGTAGCTGCCCCAGCCACTTGGCCCTACCAAACACTATTTCTACTGGAATGAGATAACTTTTACTTAGCTACCTGCAGACAGCCTGAAACAGAAACTGATAATGTTTGTTAAGAAAACACTGGACTTTATTCTATTTAACAGAATTTTTAAGTGACACACCCTATTTAATAGTTGAAGGGAGATGGCAGTGCTAATGCATTTGGATTGTGGATTTTTTGTTTTCCAGTATGAGGATAGACTGACTGCTGGGAAGGCATCTCTTGCTGAAAAACAAATGCTTTTATAAATACCAGATTCATACGAGCTAGGAAAGCCAAAATACATCTTTAACTTCTTTTCCACTGATTACTCTGTGCATTAAAGTTTTGAGGCCCAGCTAATATGGGAGAGCTCCAGAAGTGAAATTGTTGTATAAAGTCAGTTTCAGGACAATGTAACCACAACAATTCTAGCTCTGATGACATCCATAAATCTTCATACCAGGGAAAGAATGAGGTGCTAAATAAGGTATATTTATATCGTAATTTGTTCATGAAATCTCAAGTTGGCAACTGAGGGAAACAATTAATACATACTTATTTTTCTTAAAATTACCAGAACAGATACTATCATAAAGTCTGAATGTGTGATTTTGCTTCTATTTTTAGGTATATTGAAGGCCTAGAAAATGTCAAGAAAATGTATTTTTGTGGAAAAATCTGTGCTGTGGACATGAAAAAGTTGAATGAGATTTCCAGAACACTGGATCATCTTGTCAGCTGGTGTAAATTAGTCTGATTTGAGCATACTTCAAGAATGTATGCTAGCATCATCTGATAGCTCTGTGAAACAAAAAAACCAACCCAAACTTATAAGAATGTTTCTAATTGTTTCTTTTTAGATTAAAATTAAAATATGTAAAAGTGATCTGAGATTTTCCTTTTTGTGTCTCAAGAAATCTTAATTGATGTGCCTGAAAACATTTCTGGGTTTCTTTATTTCTTGAACAAAGAAAGCTGAATTAATGTCAAAACCTTTTCAAAACTTTGTTATATATTTTATCATTTAGTGAAAATTTTAAAAAATTCTTAGAAAGTGGATCATTTGATACAGTCACTGCTCTTTAGAAAATTATAAACTTGTGTAGAGGCTGAGTGCTGCGACACCGAACTGTTGTTCCACCATCACTGTGTAAGAAAATACCTGTTTCTTACAAACTTAAGGAAGATAGAAAGGTTTAGCATATATGCCATTCTAGTTCTCAATTACAGTTGAATCAGTGTTTTTTTCCTTATCCTTTTACAGTTTTTTAAACTTTTTTGTGAAAGAGGCCTCAAATGCTGTTTTCTTTTGCAATTTTTTGTTTAGTCTGCTTTGTTTTGTAAAATCTGCTTCTTGTAAATGAATGTTTTTTCTATATTAACTTTGTCTTTTAGGGCTGTGATCAGAAAGTGTAGGGTGACCAGCATCCCAAATCATATTATAAAAAGTAACAAGGAACAAGTAACACATGAATTGTTTCAGTTGGTAAAAAAAGAAGCTGTGAGAAGGAAGTGTCTTCTAGTGATTATTATTAACCAGGAAAGATGTATTACATAACATGGGACCACATGAAAGGCAAAAGGAGCAATGGTGTGAAACGCCCCAGGTGCAAGAAGTACTAAAAAGACTCAGGGAATTCCTAGTTCTAGAGAGTGATTTCTTCTTCATTGTCTGACTTCAGAAGATGACAGCAGCTTTCCCTCCTGCCCCCTGAAGGGATATCTGAGGCCAACTTAAACATAAAGAAGAAAACATTATCTTTGTGGCTATATAGGGCTCCTGCTGCTGATTGGCTTCGCCACACAGCCTGTCAGTCTGTGGTTACAAGTCGCTGGTGATATGAGAAAGGTCTAGATGATCATGAATGGCATTGAGGGCAAACTGACTGCTATTCCAGTGAAAGAGCTCAGGGCTCGTCATCAGGATCAAAAGATGGCAGAGGTGGTTGTGAAACATGAACAGAGACATTTAGGGGACAGGAAGCCCATTCAAATGGCCACTGGTGGGGGAAGGCTACTAAGCAAAACAGACCTTTAATCTGAATTCATATAGCTTGTCTTATGTTTCTATTCAGCTGCTAGTCATTCATTTATGTCTTGTTTTCAGACTCTTACAGGTCTATGTTCCCATGACTCTTCCAAAATAGTTTCAAAGTCTTCATCAACGAGGAATACATGATAATGGTAATTTTCCATGTTTCCCCTGTTATTGGGAAGATGTAGCTATGAGATCAACTGCCCATAATAGAAAGAAACAATGTATTCTGGTTTATACCTCATCTGTGTTATCTGAACTTTATTTTCTGTTTGAATCTTTTTTTTTTTTTTTTCCCCTGAAGGATCATATGTCAGACCAAACCTTCAAAACAGAACATTTGTCTAGCTATGTCATTGCTCCTCATATATTTGACAGTGACATCCCAGGTGATTAAGCTAGCTAAGCAATATCTTTGGCTTGTTATTGGTCTGTTCTCACAATTTTTTTTGTTCTGGTTTTGCAAGGTGCCTTGAATGTGAAATGAAAATCTTGTAGAATTCTTTCTACAATTAAGGCTTAGAAGAAGCTGATGAGGAAAAAGTAATCTAAAACAAGTAAGGAAGGGGAGAAATTGCTAAAAAGAAGGAAAGAGAACAGAGAGAAGCTGAGATGAAAAAGGAAAGGAATGTGCATGGGATAAGAGTTGCTTTGGTAACTGTCAGACTGGTAGCTGTCTGAAATAGCTACATCACAATAACCATTACTTCATGTCTCCTGTAAGACATGAAATGGAGGAGTTCAAGGTCCTTAGGGCAGTAAGGAAGCACAGCACATTCACATTTACTTCTCTGGACTTGAAGAGAAGAGACTTTGGCCTTTCAAGAATCTTCTTGGTAAATTACCAAGGGATAAAGACCTTGGGGGAAGAGAGGCCCAAGAAATCTGGTTAAGAATCACCTCCTCTAAACTCAGGAACAATGAATCCCAATGAAGCAGAAGGCAAGTAAAAATGCTAAGAGGGCTGACATACAGACAAACAAGAAGTTAGTGACAAATTCAGCACACAAAGGAAGCTCACAAACGATGGAAGCAGAGACAAGTAACCTGGGAAGAATGCAGAAACGAATCCCTCAAAGCAGCCAGGGATCGGTTTAGGAAAGCTAAAGCCCTGAGAGAATTAGATTTCACTAGGGATGTCAATGACAATAAGGAAAGTTTTTATAGGTATGTCAGTGATAAAAGGAATACTAGAGAAAATGTGGTCTCCCTCTGGAAGGAAACAGGCCTGGTTACCCAAGTGGAGAAGGCTAAGGTACTAAATGGCTTTTCTCCCTTAGTCTTCACAGACAAATGCACCAGCCACACCACCCATGTCACAGAAGGCAAGGCAGGGACTGGGAGAATAAAGCACCACCTAAGGCAGGAGAAGATCAATTCTAGGACCATTTAAGGAACCTGAAAGTGCACAAGTCTATGGGACCTGATGAGATGAAACTGTGTGTCCCAAGGAAAATGGCAGATGAAGTGACTCAGCCACTGTCCATCCTATTTGAGAACTCTTGGCAGTCTGGTGAAGTTCTCACCATCTGGAAAAGTGGTAACAACTATCATTTTTAAAAAAGGAAAAATTACCTAAATGCCAGTCAGTCTGATTTTGGTGCTTGGCAAGGTCATGGAGTACCTCTTCCTCGAAGCTAATTCTAAGACGGGAAAAATAAGGAGATGATTGGTGGCATTCAGTATGGTTTCACTGAGGGGAAATTGTGCCTTACAAATTTAGTGGCCTTCTGTGACATGGTTACAGAATTGGTGGATAGGAGAGGAGCAACTGACATCATCTACCTGGACTTATACAAAGCATTTGACACTGTCCTGCATGTTTTCCTTGTCTCTAAAATTGAAAAACATGGATTTTCTGACTAGAGGGCTTGGTGGATAAGGAATGGGCTGGGTGCTCACTCTCTGAGACTTGTGGTTAATGTCTCGATGTCCAAAGAGAAAGCAGAGATGAGTGCCATCCATCAGGGGCTGGTATTGGAAACAGCACTGTTTAACATCTTTCCTGATGAGATGAACAATAGGATTGAGAGCACTCTCAGCAAGTTTGTCCACAGAATCACAGAATAATTGGGGTTGGAAGGGACATCTACAGTTCACCTAGACCAAGCCCCTGTAAAGCTGGTTCACCAAGAGCATGTTGCACAGGATTTCATCCAGGCAGGCTTTGGGTATTTCTGGGGAAGGAGATTCCACAGCCTCTCCGCAAAGCCTGTTGCAGTGGTCTGTCACCCTCAAATGACAACACCAAGCTGTGTGGTGCAGCCAACACCCTGGAAGAAAGGGATGCATCCAGAGACAGGCTGGAGAGGTGGTCTGTGCAAAGCTCATGAGGTCAAAGTGCAAGGTCCTGCACATGGGTTGGGGAAATACCAAGCACAAATATAGGCTGGAAAATGAGTGGATTGAGAGTAGTCCTGAAGAAAAGGAGTTTGGGCTATTGGAGAAGCCCAATATGACCCAGCAACAGGTCCTTGCAGCTCAAACATATCCTGGCTAGATCAAAAGCAGTGTGGCTACCAGGTGCTTCTGCCCCTCTACTCTCATGAGACTCACTTGGAATATGCCCATCTCTTGGGCTCTCAAAACAAGAAAGACATGGACCTGTTGGAGCAGACCCAGAGGAGGGTCATGAAGATGGTCGGAGGGTGAGAGCACCTGTCCTGTGAAGACCAAGAGAGTTGGGGTTGTTCAGCTTGGAGAAGAGAAGGCTCCAAGAAGACCTTATAGAAGCCTTTCAGTACCTAAAGGGGGCCTACAAGCAAGCCAGAGAGGGACTTATACAAGGGCATGTAGTGATGAGACAAGGGGCTTTAAACTGAAAGAAGGTAGATTACATATTAGATATTAAAAAGAAATTCTTACCTGTGAGGGTGGTCAAGCACTGGAAGAAGTTGTCCAGA
Organism: Peucedramus taeniatus; assembly: GCA_013400575.1. NCBI lineage: Eukaryota > Metazoa > Chordata > Aves > Passeriformes > Fringillidae > Peucedramus > Peucedramus taeniatus. Next base: position 14,781 of record WBNO01033071.1, read on the forward strand.
GAAGTTGTGGATCCCCCATTCCTGGAAGTGTCCAAGGCTAGGTTGGATGGCGCTTTGAGCAACCTGATCTAGTAGAAGGTGCCCCTGCCCACAGCAGGGAAATTGGAATTGGATGACTTTTAAGGTGCCTTTGTGCCCAAACCAGTCTGTGAAACTGTTTGAAAAATACTTCAACCCCAAAGAATTAATTTGCAAATAAAACTAAAATCAGCTTAGCTGATTTAGCTTTAGCCTGAAATAAAGCTGGTTTTTTTGGGGTTTTTTTTTGGGGGGGGGGAAAGAATGTTTTCACATGGGGACTTGTGTGGAATATTTAAATTCTATTGGAATACCTTCTCGGTACAATGCTTGCTGCTCATTTCCTTCTGACTAGATGAGGTTTCAGTATGTTTCTTCTATATGGGGCTGCTGTCAAGGCTTGATTCTGATTTCATTTATACAGTGCCATTTTATACCAGCATACCCAAATAACCGTATTGAAGAGATTCCTGATTTAGTCTAGTATGAGATCAGTATCAGGACTTTAATGTTGTTTGAATAGATGCTTTCTCTGTTTAATAGCCAAGATGAAAAAAAGTTTGGATCAAGCTGCGAATATTTTTTGCTTCTCATCCTTTTTGAAATGAAAATGTAGTAAAAAAAGTTTAATACAATGCAACATATTGGCTTGAGATGAAAGGTTTCATATATTCTAAGTAAAACAAAAAAGGGAGGATTCACAAAATAAAAATTCCTTAAGCTGCTGCTGCTGCTCTCTTCCTCTCCCTTTTAGTCACTAGTTCAAGGTTAGACTTTTCACTCATATTTGGAAAAATAGGTCCAGACACTGCATTTTTGAACTCATTTCAAGACAATACCTTAACAACCAAGCTATACGGCATTCTAAGAGAAAAAGGGATCTCTTTTTCTGTGATGTTTTTACACCCACTTTAAATAGCATTCATCACAGCACACAAGTCAAATTCATCTGATCAAATTCAGATGTTTACATCCAGATATCCCCAGCTTCCTTTAAATAATAGCAAGAAACAAGTACTTTGAGGTTTTATTTCCTAAAGAGCTAAAATAAGCATGACGTTTTTCTTTGACCTTCAAGCTGTAAATGTTCATTCCTGCCTTATGCCACCAAGCTCTCCTACTGTATGCCAGATAACTTTTAATGTCACAGAGGACACTTCTGCCTACACAATCCTCTACAATGCCAGCTCTCATGATGTGCACAGATCATACAGACACTCTGTTACTGTGCAAAACCAATGGATGATGAGCTGGGCAGGTATTTTTTCTAATGTCCAAGATATCAAGTTTATATATTCCTCACGCTTTTGTCTGAGGAATGCTTTGCTGCTTTCCAGTTAGACTTAAGCCAGGGCAAATAAAATGCAATCACAGTCAGTAATTCATAACATTGAACATAGAAAACTGCAGGTGTATTTGAGAGACAAAAATTGAGAAAATGAAATGCAAATATAATTTATTATACTTACTTGTATGATCTAAGCATCTAAATAGAACTTGTTTCTGAGTCTCAGCTAGGACCAGATAATGGCCTATATGTTCTATTCCACTTTGGAATAACCACAGGTTGAAGACTCTGTCTTCTTCTTAAGTGTATTGTAACAACAGTCCAGGTGATTTAAACTTAGAATTCTACTTCATCTTTCTGAATATGGAATGGGTACTTTTAAAAGGCACTAGTGTAATATGGAAATGTAAAGTAGTTCATGCATAGCAGAGCAGTTAAAACAGGAGTATCCCAACACATCGCCTCACAGAATCTTCCAACTTGATGGCACTCGAGAGAGGGGGAAGACACTGAGTTAAACGTTTAGAGTGGACCAGGACTTGAAGGTCCTGCCTTTCAGATGGCTTATGTAGACATGTGGAAATATAAATGCTAAAGGTGAAGCCTCTAAAGCCATCATGTCAGACCTATTCTACTCCATTTTCCCACAGTCCTTGGAAGAGCAAAAACTGGTGAAACAATCCTTTTCTTCAAATGTCAAAATGTAAAGTCACGCATGTCAAAGATACATTTGAAATATATTGGTAGAAGGAGAAAAGAAAATCTGTATACAGTAGTACCCAATCTAACATTTTGCCCCCCCCCCATTTATGTGGATGTAGACATACAAGTTATTAGTTATTTATAACTAATCAGTAAATTCAGACTAAATGTGGAAATTTTGCAAGAATGAAAGCATATTTAGCTATAAAGACATCTGACACTTTCAAAAATAGCTTTAAGCACAGAAAGTCTGAGATGCATTCAGAAGCTCTCAAAAATTATGCACCAAACTGCTGTCCTGTTCTTGCATTGCATCACCCTTAAATCTCTTGGCAGCCTAGAGGATTTACAGGATTTACAGGTAGACTAGATAGCTCTACATTATATGATGATCACATCACCTAAGTAAGAATATAAATGTCCCCCTGCTTCAGTTACCTGGCAACAGGGGTAGGTCTGCTGTGTAAGATAGTCCTGATTTCTTATGCCGTGCACACATTTTAAAGGCATTGTCTAATTCTATAAATTGTTGTATCTCTTTCTCCCATCCCAGCTTGTGTAAATCAGCACTTGAATAAGAATTTGGGATCACCCAAATGAAAATTCAGGGAGTGAATGAAGTCTCCCTTTCTTTTTCTCTAAATAGATTGCAATCTCAGTAGAGAAAAAAGTACACTGCTGATGCCAGGAAAGAGGAGGGGGACAAGAATTCTGCTGCAGAGGATTTGTGAGGTGTGGAGTTATTTTAATATTGCTGGATGAAAAATCTGTTACTAAAATAAGAGTTGGGAATTAATCCACTTCCACCAGAGTGAAGGAATGTTGGCTTCAATAGTTTTAAATGCTCCAATAAAAATGCTACTTTTTCATAATTCTGCCTATGTTCACTTTCAACTCAGTCTCCATAAATTGTTGACAGTTGATGAAAGCTTTGGCCTAGGCATTTCATTTTTATTAGTTTTATCTATATTTCATTATTTTGTGCTTGATATGGAGAAAAATACATTAAAACCTGAACAAAAACAAGTTACACACATGAAGCATATGTGGTATATATTATAGAATGACACAGTTCTAGGGCATAGCGAGTGTAAACATACTAAGATAGACATTAAATATTAAGGCATAAATCTGATCTGAAATGCCAAATTAATGTGCAATTATTTCAGAATTTTTGGTTAAGAACTGTATATTTTATGATTTAATTTCACGTTAATCTGAAAAAGCAAATAAGAGTGTTTCTGGGAAGAATTACTTAATTTTATTTACATTTAAAATAAAACTTAACTGAATTAATATTGTGGAAAGAAGGATTCACTCAATTTATAAAACCCATCTCTCTCTTCCATATTTTTTATTATCTCATGAGGAGGACCAGGGATACTTCAGTAAAACATTTTTTCATGAGATTTTTTTCTCAATTCTATTGTAATTTTTTTCCAGAGAACCATAAAATCACCTAGGTTGGAAAGGATCTCGGAAGACCATCTTGTCTAACAACATAGTCAGGCTCAGACAGATCAGTCTTCTGAGTGCCCTGTCCATTTGGATTTTGAATTTCTTCAGGGAACAAAATTTTCTCTGGGAAGCCTGGTCCAGAGTCTGAAAATTCTCATGGAGATTTTTTTCTCCCCTTATCAATGCAAAATTTCCATCTTCTGAGTTTTTCCCTTTATCCTATCTGTGCACCCACAAGAAGAGTCTGGGTTCATCCTCTTTGAACCATCTTTCCAGGCAGTTGTAGACATCAATAAGATTTCCTCCAAAGTCTCCACTATGGAATGAACAAAATCAGCTTCCTCAAGCTCTCCTTTCCTTTCATGTGCTCTAATACTGTCACTATTTTGGCATCTCTGCATCTCTACTAAAGACATTCTAGTATGTCAAATTTGTTTTGGTCAAAATCATAAATAAAAAGCAGTGTAATGACTAGGGACTTCAAATGTGAGGAAGACAAAATCAGGCAACTTGTGAAAACATCCTTTGAGAATGCTAGTGTTTATAAAGGTGTGATTCTCTGATGAAAAGCAGAAAGATGTCCTGGCTGAAGTACAGAATGAAAAATTACTCTGAAATATTGCCCTATTTAACGAAAACAGTAATATTTTCAGTTTTTGGAAACTAATAATTGATAATGCAACATGCTTGTAAATTGAAATAACTTCTTTTTAAAAAATGAATTTGTGCTGGATTAAAACATATGTTAGTTCCTGAGACCAATTGTCAGACTTTTAAAGCAATTGAATCTGATGTTTAATAACCTAGTAAATTTCTTGGTAACAAATCCACCAGATATATATGTATGAATTCCAAGAGTAGATTTCTACTTGCTTCACTTATGCTGGAAATCTCAATTTTTTCTTGGAAGGGATTATGCTAACCAACATGCTAACCAAGTCCAGGTTTTACAAAGCCTTGAGGACTACAGGCCTACCCTAATGAACAGTTCCACTTTTATAATCCGAGTCTTGTCTAAGTAAAAGATGGAGAATTTGAGGAAACATACAGTTCTCAAGATTTTAGGACATGGTTTCTATATTGGACAGCAACAACCCCATAAATCACAAAGATTAAAATAGTAAATGCTGCCAGTATTTTAATTTAACATAGGGGCATGCAAAGAAGGAGCTGAGCTAACTATTCACTAAAATATTTTTAGAATATTGTTACTAGTTAAATTAACTCCCTACTCAGGGTGTGATTCACGCATATGCTTTTAATTTAACTTGAATAACAGCAGTTTCGTTTATGAATATTCTATGGTTTCATTTTCCAAAAAGGATGGTTGAAAAATAATATGAAAACAACTGGACAAAACCATGCTTAAATAGGTAGCTAAGATTTTGGGTTGCTCCTGAGAAGAGGACTAAAGACACCATTCTGTTTTTTCTACTTTTCCAGCTCTCATTTTTGCCCTCTATATGTAGCAACTCCAGAGAAACAATCTTTTATATAATCCTTCTCTAGAGATGGTTTTACATTTACCTCATGAAACAAGCCTAAAGAGATGGAAAAGCATATATACATTGAATTACAATAGAATCATAGAATCATTAAGGTTGGAAAAGACCTCCAAGATCTTTGAGTCCAACTTTTGACCGAACACCACCATGTCAATTAAACTGCAATACTAAATGCCTCATGAAATGTCCTGTCATTTCTTGAATGCTTCTACTCCACCACTTCCTCTGGGAAATTCTTAACCACCCTTTCAGCAAAGAAATTTATCCTGATGTCCAACCTGAACATCCTCTGGTGCAATTTGAGGCCATTTCCCCTTGTCTTGTCACTGGCTTCCTGGGAGAAAAGAGTGACCCCCACCTTGCTACAGCCTCCTGTCAGGCAGTTGTAGAGAGCAAAAGGTCTCATTTGAGCCTCCTTTTCTCCAGCATAAACAACCCCATCTCCTTCAGCTGCTCCTCATAGGACTTGTGCTCCAGACCCTCCAACAGCTCCATTGCCCTTCTCTGGACTCCAGTACCTCAATGTCTTTCTTGCAGTGAGAGGCCCAGAACTGGACACAGGACTCAAGGTGTGGCTTCACCAGTGCTGGCCGCACTATTGCTGATATGGGCCAGGATGTCATTGGCTTTCTTGGCTGCCTAGGCACACACTGGCTCATGTCCAGCTGCTGTCAACCAGCATTCCCATGCCGTTTTCCACCGGGCAGCTTTCCTGGCACTCTTCCCCCAGCCTGTAACACAGCCTGGGGTTGTTGTGATCCAAGGACATGACCCAGCACCTGGCCTTGTTGAACCTCACACTATTGGCCTTGACTCATTGATGCAGCCTTCCCAGATCGTCCTGCAGATTAACAGTCCCACCCAACTTAATGTCATCTGCAAACTTCTGGAGGGTGCCCTTGATCCCCTCATCCAGATCATCAATAAAGTTATTAAACAAGACTGGCCCAATACTGAGTATCACCGTGCCCAAGACAACCTCCAAACATCACATGTCCACCAGCCCTTCTCTCTTGGTAAACAGCAGGTCTAGCAAGCACTGCTCCTGGCAGGCTAACTTACCAGATATGTGAGGAATTTATCTTACACACACTCTAGCAACCTCCTAGACTCCATCCTCTTCACTGTCTTGAGTTTCCAGCTGACATCTGACCAGTTGATGTCTCCCCCAAGGGCAAGGGCTATCGACTGTGAATTGTCAGCCAGACACTTATGAAATCCAGTAATAGAATGGTTGTAACAATCTCCTACAGGTCTATAACATGGATTTGAAATGTACTCTAGACTCAGGCCAGATCTTCTCTGCCATCACCTGAACCATCATCACTACTCAGTGGCTGGTCTGAGAGGAGAGAAACAATTGTGAATCATGACTTTATGATTCCTGCGTATACCACTGAAGGCAAGAGGCCTCCAGCTCATTAAGCTAGGCTAGACAAACATTGAGGCTCAGATGAAGTCTGATTAATGTGGTATTACCACATTACCACAAATACCTCTATTTTCTTCATTTAGTAGAATTTGCTTACAGAAACTGCTTTATCTTCTTACCAGTACTCACTCCTGTTGAAACCCACTTGTGCAACATATGTCTTGAGACTGATGAGACATTTTCCAACATCACACAGCATGGCTCAGATATAAGCAATTTCCTACTGTTGTGTCTGTCAAGTCTATTCAAAGTATAATCTGCTCAGAGCAAGGTTCCTCTGTTACTCAGTACTGTATAGAGCAGAATACAGGAGTATCAATCTGTCATATACTTCTTTGCCCTTCTAGCACAATTAGGAAAATAAAGAAAATAATTAGTTTCCAAATTTGTTGTAGATTGAACTTTTGTTCCACTTCAGAAACACCTTTTCTTCTTTTAAAGGTATTGAGAAGTAAAAAATTATGCTTTCTCATAGATACCCATACAGATGAGTCATATAGTTTGCTGTCAGACTACTCATTAAAATGAAATTTAACCTCTTTTTCACTGAACAATTTGCCAAAAACATAAACATAAAAACTATGTTTTTATGCATGTTCTGACAGTTCTAATTATACATTGGTTATGTTTTTCTTAAAAAATATATATTCTCTTTGAAAAATGTAGAAGTTTTTACTGACTTCTAATTTTAGAGTGTAATGGAAAAAAAGTAATAGACATGTATCCACTGAGATGAGCCTTATAATTTTTATATATTTAGTGCCACATTCATCATTTCAAAGATCGAAAGTCTGCCCTGGCATGCTGCATTTCCTGGTGGAAGAAAAGGATAATGGAAAAGTGTGGTCAACACTCTGCCATAAGAACCTCTCTAGTCAAAAGTAATTTGCCTATACAGAATAATAGACCAATTTCTAAGGATATGTTGTCATTTTCTGTTCTAGGCACCATAGGATGATTGCAAGGAATCACAGCTCAAAAGGTAAAGGAAAATGTCTATGATTTTCATTTTCTGTGGGTTTGAAAGAATGATTAGCCATCATCTACTGCAAATGTCAGAAAGTTGGAGAAAATAGTATTATCTTCATTTAAAGAAATCAGTATAAAAAGGAAACAGTACATTTCCTTGAACAACAAACATTGCAATTACAAGAGTAAGTAAAACATATCAAATGACATAGCTCATATTTGCCAGCACTGAATGGATCACATTGTTAGGGTGGAGGGTGAGAAAATATTACAGGCAATGATTGGTATCAGATGCCAGTCAGATGTGCTCTTTTGTCTGCATTTGGGTTGATGTTTGATGTTTGATGCTGCTTCTAGACTATTATTCATTACTGAACACAATTTTCCCATTACAGATACCACACCAAATCTTTCAGGACAATAGCATAGGCAATGAGTCCCTAATCCAGTTCTGAGAGAAAAACGCATATTAGATTAAAAAATATGAAAAGTAGAGTGCTTTTTTTCAGGCGTGCTAAACTAGTTTCATTCTAAACCTGGGAAAATGATGTTGTATTCAGTGCATTTGTGTTATAGTCAGATTCACCATCTTCCCCTCTTGAGAGGTGGCAGAGGATAAAGGGAGTTTTCCTCATTATTTAAGTGTTACTAAAGTAATAGCTCTGGGTAGGTAATTCCTTATCTGAAGGATGTCACTGCACTAATTATTATTCTTATCATTAGTAATTTTTTTCTTTTGTTCATATAGATAGGAAAGTACAATACCCATGCCTGAAGTAATAAAGGGCTTTTCTACTGAAAAAAGTCTACATAGAAGTGTGGCGATGGTCTTACAATTTAGATTCTTTCTACTTGAAAATAGTGAAAAAATCTTAATGCCAGCCACTTCCCCTTAGACTAAACAAAATTCTCCCAATATTTAATGATACTGGCACTTCAAAATCTGTAGTGAAGACCATGATGATTCCAAACTGATTAATCATAAATTTTTCAGGTTGTGACAAAAAGCTAGTTTGATATTGATTTCTTCTTTCAAATAAATATTATATAAAGCTAGTCTCATGAGAACTTCTCAGTCTTTCCTCTTCAGCAAAGAGTCCTGTGGAAGATGAAATGCATGCCTGTGGTTGGTATTGGTATTCCAAACTTAGCTGGGTTGCCAAGCGTTTCAGCTGGCAATATTTGTTCCTCATAAGCCACAGAGCAGTTTCACTCCATTCTTCTGTTTAAATAATTTTAATACTTTCCAGAATGTAAAAAGATGGGTTTAATATAGGGTTGTTTCCATAGACAACCCCACTAAGGCCCAGGTTGCATTAAATGTATACAAGTGACATTATAGATGCAAACTGTTTCTTTTTTACGTAACATCACAGGCATCTCCTTTGTAAATAATGTAAAACCACATGTATGTATTGGTATCTATACTGAACATAACACAGTTATACTTATTTCCTCATAATTATTTTAATGGTTTAGAAGATATGTATTTGTAATGACTTGTGGTAAATATGCATATCCCACGTGTGCACTACTCACATATTCAAGCTTCAAAAGAATGTTATTGCAAAGCCAAGCAGTTAGAAGTTATAAAAAGCAGAATTATGCGTGCTTATGGATGCAGCTTTTGATACCATGATCACACGTTAATTTTTCATCATGATCCATTTCCCATTTAGCAGACTGAAGGAGGGATAATATTCCATTGCTGAGTATCCAACCTCCAGTCCAAGGTATGATGTTATATCTGATTTACTGGTACATCAGTAAGTGTATGCTCACACCTGGAAACAGATCTTTTAGAAATTAAAGGGGGTAATAAGTAAATGGTACATGAGTTATTGTGCTATCCTGGCTAACAACAGGCACCACCCATTCAGAGTAGCCCTTTCTCTAGCTAAGCTAACATGCTGCCCTTCATTTCCTTAGAGGGGGGATTGTTTTGCGCTTTAGTGAACTCAAAGAGCCTCTACATGGCTTTGCAATCAAATGCCACATGTAAATTAAGTATAAATAAATTTAATTTGAAACTTCAAGTGCCTAGGAAAAATAAAATTACAAAACCACTATGAAGAACATGTGTTGGATCACTCTTAGCATGAAACTTCAATAAAAGGGTTTGAACTTCAATTATTGTTATGACTGCTTGTTGACAACTGAAACATCTCGTTCTATTGACTCAAAGATGCATGTTCTACATCTGGTTGCTCGTGCCTATTGAGATGGAGGCCTGGAACAGCGAGTAAGCCTGATTGACTCAGCAGCATAGAAAAATAGGAAATTTACTGGAGAAAATATTACTATTTTTTTCAGTTATTCAAAATCCAACTTTACTGAAGATGGAGTTAAGGTGCATCTGTACTTAGGTACAGAGAGGGACAGACTAGGCTGTACCAATCTGGACTGGTGCTTCCAAGCCAACTTTGGTCCAGAAGCTGTTCAGACACATTGACCTGTGACTGGTGATTGTACTCATACATGCTTCCCCTCAAGAGGGAGAACTTGGTCAACAAAGACAGTCCTGTTATTGTGTATGAACGGTTTCCAGTCCGCTGTCAGCTCTACTCTCCACTAAGAACCTGGTGGTGATTGTATGTATCAGCTGCAGGTTCTCAGTCTCCATACCCATGTGAGAAAAACTCACAACCTGTACTAGGACTGAGTTTCTTAGTCTACTTAATGGTAAATCCAACCACGGCCCAGGAAATGCCATAGAAGAGCTAAGTTTGTGGTGTGACTCACTGTCACACAGACCAGAAAAATAATACAAGGTTTGATTCTGGAAAGTAAAAGAATTTACTGTCTCTTGGAAGAAATGGAAAACAAGGTCATGTTTAAAGAGCATTACACAACATTCTCAGGAAAAGAGAGGTTCATAGGAAAGAGAAAAAGAAAGTTCATAGGAAAATTCAGGCCCCCAGGTATGATTTACTGATGTTATTTTAGGGTATCACAGAAAACAAATCTGAGGATGGCAGCAGATGCTGGAGCAATGCCTTTTTTTTCTTTAGGATGCTTTTTGACCACACGTTTAATATCCCTTTCATGAGAAAAATAAAGTGTTTAAAGTATTTTAATTTCAGTTAGAAATGGTTTTCTGAGTCTACATAGTAGTGGTCATATGCAAGTCTAATTTAAAACACTTCAGTATAATATTTAGGGAATTCATGTTTAATCTCTCACGTGGCAACTCATGTTGTTCTAGAAAGCAGACATGTAGCACAATACCATTTTTTTGGATGCAGTAACATTTTCTTTCAGCTTCATACAATTCTTAACTTTGCTCACCTGGCTATTCAAAAAAATGTAGACAGAAAGCTAGTATGCAATACACTTATTAAAAATGCAGAAGTAAACACTGAATAATTTTAAGAAGAAAAAATATACCTAGGTTTGTTTTTTTTATTGTTATTTTTTGCTTTAAAAAAGTTACCAGAAGTATCATATTGTTATTAGCATTTGAAATTCACTCTTAAATGACTTAAATTGTCAAAGCATTTGAAGGGGATAAGATATAAGGCATGCTAAATATATATAAATATATATATATATAAATATAAATATTCATATATATATATGACAGTTCTTTAATCTTCAAAGTTTGCACAACAAATGCAGTTTACAAATACATAAAACTATGAAATTACAGGATGACAAAGGGTACATCCAACTTAATCGGTGATAGAAGTTTTGTTACACCTCTAAACAATGAATTTCAGTGTTCTTAGAAATACATGAATATGACCAACAGTATAGAAACATGACATGCAATGGCAGTGGCCTTGACTGACCACTGTAGAACCTCTTACCCCATGCTGTAAAGGAGACTTGGTACTAAAGTTGCATTCTTATCAGAAACATTCATTTCCTAAGAAGTCTGAATCTTTTATAAGATTTTCATCTAGACTTCACTTTCATAGGATTTTGGTTTGTAACACAAACATCCTTTGATTTTTCTTGCTGATTTTTAGTTACAAGAAATGCAACCCTGCCATCCAGTCTCTTTTAATCTACATTTCATATGGATTTTGTTTTGACTCTGTATTTCCTTCCTTCCTTTCAAGACATAGATTTTTTGATCAGTCTCAGTTCTGTTCTACTAGTCACAGCCCTGCAGTAGCATCCACCTCTCTTGCTTGTTCCACTTTCATTTCAGAGGCACCCTATGTTCGCCGCCTGTCCTGTATGTCTTTGCATAGGACATATTTTCTTTGACACATTACTTCATAGTACAGAAGAGAAAAACTTCTTTCCTTCCCTTTTGATGTCTGGCCTCAGCCCAGCCTGGAAATAATAATGTGAAGAATAGACTCATAGAATCACTAAGGGTGAAAAGACCTTCAAGATCAGAGTCCAGCCTTGGATCAAACACAGCCATGTCAACTAAATCTTAGCACTAAGTGCCACATACGGTCATTTCTTAAACACTCCCAGGGATGATGGCTCCACCATTTCCCTGGGCAGCAAGTTCCAGTGGTAAATCACCCTTTCAGAGAAGAAATTTATCCTGATGTCCAACCTAAACCTCTCTTGGTGCAACACGAGAGCATTTCCTCTCATCCTGTCACTTGTTACCTGGGAGTAGAGGCTGAACCCCACCCAGCTGCAAACTCCTTTCAGGCAGCTGTAGAGAGTTATAAGGTCTCCCTTGAGTCTCCGTTTCTCCAGTATAAACACCATCAAATCCTTCAGCTGCTCCTCATAGAACTTGTGCTCCAGACCCTTCACCAGCTCCATGACCCTACTCAGGATTTGTTCCAGCACCTCAATGTCATTCCTGAATCGAAGGGCCAGAACTGGACACAGTATGCAAGGCCTCACCAGTGCTGAGTACAGAGATACAATCACTGCCCGGTCCTGCTGGGCACACTGTTGCTGCCATTGGGACTCTGGGCCACCTGGCACACGCTGGCTCCTGTTCAGCTGCTGTCAACCAGCACTCCCAGGTCCTTTTTCCCAGGCAGCTTTCCAAGCACTCTGGCCCCAGCCTGTAGCACAGCCTAGGGTTGTTGTGACTCAAGGACAGGACCCAGCACTTGGCCTCGTTGAACCATTGGCCTTCACCCATTGATGCAACCTGTCCAGTTCCTCCTGCAGAGCCTTCCCACCCTCCAGCAAATCAACATTCTCACCCAGCTTGGTGTCGTCTGTGAACTAACTGAGGGTGCACTTGATCCCCTCATCCAGATCATCAATAAAGAAATTAAACAGGCCTGAAATGTCAGTATGCTCCATAAGAACAGAAGTTTCTGGGATTTTTGTGGTCAAGTTTCAGCAAACTGCTAGTGATTTCATTCAAATTGGACTTTTCCAAGATTTGCATTATAAGTGGTTTCTGGTATGGGTAGCATACAGCATCAGTGGCACACAGACCACCCTTTTGCCAGATGTCAATTTCCTGCTTAACATACAAGGAGGGCACAAGAGTCGCCAAAGTAAAGGTTACGGGACTGTTTTCTTAACTGCAAAAAATAGAATGTTTTTCTCTTGCTTCACAGCAGAAACATTTTGGCTGAAATTTTCCAAAAGATTTCTTCACAAGGCAAACGCCGCACATGGAAAATTTAAACCTAAACAGTTAGTTTGGCAAAAGTATAAGCAGCTAGGTCTTATAACAGGAAATGTTTGCAGCCTTAATACTAAGCAGTGCTACCAATTCAGCATATAATTTACTCAGCACCACCCTTGTGCACTGACAAAGATATTCAGCACCTTGCAAGGCCAAGCTGTGAATTTGGAAGGAATGAGCCGCAGCTCCCAGTTAATGCTGACAAGTGTTGACTATTCTCTTTTAACCACAACCTTTGCCCATATTTTTGCAGCATAGCTGTTTACATTCTACAGCTACACCATATTTTTGAAAGTCCTTCACTAAATTTGATACTCATGTTGGTTTCATCAAAAGAGAAAGATGGCTTGCATAGTTTCCATCAAAGCCTTTATGACTAAGGTAGTTTTTGAACCCATTTTACTCTTCCATGAAGACACTCTGCCCATCTATGGTTGTCCTGTTGGAACATGAGGTTATCAACATCACGAGATATAGAATCCACATCACGAAATATATGATACATGAGCGTTGCATACCACTGAATACTCCAGAAAAGTGATGCCAAGGCAGCAAAATGTGGGTTATATACAGGCCTAGTATACAGGCCTCACTATCTTTTCCATCTGATGGGCAGTGACCTTTGCTGCTAAGGGACTTTGCTTTTGGCTTCTATACTCCAGAATAGTTTTGCAGTATCACTATATGTAGAAAAAACTCTGCCATCTATAATAGGGCTAGAAAACCCCCTTTTTCTCCTAGGATTTTTCAGCCATGTTCCTTGTGCACATGTATTTTTCTACTGGTTCAGACTCAGAAACATGTAAGAGAGGTGTGTTTTTCTGGGAAGCCTTTTCTTTCTCTGAGCTGATAATTTTAGTGTAATGAGACATAGGAGTGACAGTCTTTCCGATTTCAAACTCATCCTTGGATTAGAAGTGCAAGAACTGCTTTCTTTCTGCTTCTGTTGAAGCATTAAGCTTCCAAAACAGATGGAGAGAACACATACCTACCACTGACCCACCACTGTCACCAGGCCCACTGAAAGGAATGCTTGCAGAAGGCAGGAGGAAGCAGACACCACTTGAACTAAAAGTGGTCATACAGATCATTTCACTAGTACAACATCCCTTCCTAGAGGGGATACCACCTCTTATCTAGCACTGCTGTGCTATGTCCCAGCCAGCTGCTCAAAAATAAAAGCTGAGGGTAAAAACATATACCAAATTGTATTAGGTTTGCATGGAAAGGTTTTCAGAGCAAGAGGTCTACAGGGTTGGCTTCTGTGAGAAGATGCTAGAAGCTTCCTCTCTGTCCAATAAAGCCAATGTAAGTCAGCTCCAAGATGGACCTGCCACTGATGAATGCTGAGTGGCCGTCACAGTACCTCAAATTTACTGTGCAGGAGTGAATTGCAGCCAGAGAAGAGAGGAGTGAGAATAAACAAGAGGAACCATTCTGCAGACATCAAGGTCATTGAAAAAGTACAAGGAGGAGGTGCTCCAGGTGCCAGAGCAGAGATTCCCCTGCAGCCTATAGTACAGACCATGATGAGGCAGCTGTGACCCTGCAAGCAATGGAGGACTAAGGGGGAACAAAGTTCCACCCATAGCCCCTGGAAGACCACACGCTGGAGCAGAGGAAGAGTGTGAGGAGTCCTTCCCCTGAGGATGAAGGAGCAACAGAGACAACATATGATAAACTGATCACAACTGCCCTTCCCAGTTCTCCTGCACCGCTTGGTGGGAAGGGGTAGAGAAATGGGAAGTGAAGTTGAGCCCAGGGAAGAAGGGAGAGGTGGAGGAATGCATTTTAAGATTTGGTTTTATTTCTTTTTGACCCTTGTCTGGCTTGACTGGTATTTTGTCAAACTGACTGTAACTGGTCAGTGATCTCTCCCTGCCCTTATATTATCCTTGAGCCTTTTTTTATACCTTCTCTTCACTGTCCAGCTGAGGAGGGGAGTGAGAGTGTCACTGGTGAAGCCAGTGTCCCGGCACAGTCAGCCCACTACACAAGTATTAGAGGGTAAGATTCACAAGGAAAAATGCAAAAATAAAGCATACTGTTGGAAAGCCAGGGCCTTAAGAATGAAAAGAAAAAAATGAAAATAAACTTAGCCATACTAAATATTTCAAAATTACAGAAATTAATTATTTTATAGTCAGATTACCTATCAGCTTCCATATACAGATATCACATGATATGTGACTGGGGTTAAGGCAGAAAGGTGTTGTTACAGGCAACAAGAAGACATTATTGTGAGTGTGTAATTTCCAAGGAATCAGTTGAAAGATAGGTACACTATCTCAAAGAGAAAAATTCACAGCCTTTAATGAAGCTTAATATTTAAGAAAGCATTGAGCAACAAGAATTACTTATTTCATATGAAAGCTAGATCTGGCATTAGAAATGAAAGATTAAATCCTCACAATTAAAGAAATTAATCCTGAAAATGAGCATTCAGTATCCCAGAATTCAATGCAAAAACTGCTAATGCAAAAGCAGAATATAATTTTCTTGTTTCCCTTTGTCCAAGTGGAATTTTACCTGCTGGGAACTCAGCAGACATTGATGTTTAATTTGTACAAGAAGAGAGCTGCAACTTTCTGCTGAAGTATTGCTGGACTTCTTTCATTACTAAATATGTTCTCATTTCATCTTTGGCAAAAGAAAAGCTGATGATTAGCAGTAAATTTATAAGGAGAAAAAATGAAAAGACACAAGAAAGTTAGTATTTCTATTTATTCTGAAGACTTTTATTATGTTTCCATTTTTACATACGTATATTTTATCATTTGAAAGTGATTGTGTGAAAGTGATTGTGTAAAAGGAATAACAGAATTTTAAAAGAAATGTCAGTACCAAATACTGCAATCTATTTACCTCAAGTGAACAATTCATTTTCACTGAGAAGCTACTGCTGAGCCTTGGTCATAAAAATGCCGTAGAAATACCCATACAAGCTTTGCCGAGAATTTTGCAATTCACTTCGTTTCATCCACTCATAAGCATGGCCTAGTGAATCAAATGGCAGCTGGAATGTTCCTGGATGGAAAATTAGAACACTGTTTTAAGAAAAATGTTAAACTTTGAACATATGGTTTCATTTTAAAATAGAATAAAAGTAACATCCTTTCAAATATTTAATTTAAAATACAAAACATCTTACACCCCAGTGCTTAGGATGCTAGAGTAAAATCTGCTTGGAAGATTTTCAATTAATTGTGTTTTGTTGGTAAACAGAAGTTTGTTAAAATGGGAAACAAATCTGTTTATCACTATATTATTAAAAGAATTCTTAGACCTAAAGCAACATTTCTCATTTAAGTTGTAAGAGTGATCTTGCAAAGGGATTTGAACTTAATTCTTCCAAGTCCCCAGTGATTTCTCACAGAAAAATGGCCAATGGATTAGGATTAGACTTGACTTCCTACTCTGAGACAGGCTTCCCATGTTATCTTGGACAAGCTGCTTTGGTCCAGATTGTTTAAAGGAATTGAATGTCCAAACCCAGTATGTATGCACATTTTTTCCAGTTAAACTGCATGGTCTAATCTTACAAAGAGGCCAGAGTACATGTTAGAACAAGCTATGAGAACACCAACTACAGACCATCTTTGGATAAGATAAGAGCTTGACATTTAGAGGTGGTGGGAGCAAATACATTGTGATTGAGTACTGGTGGCAAAGGGCGTTGAAAAGAAGTGGGCAGTCAAGTTTCAAGTTCACACTCTGCTCCCAAAGCTGCAGAATTTAGAACATTGAATCGAACCTTGACATAGCTGGAAGCTCTGTCTTCTGATCTGTTTTACAGATCAATCAAGTTGCATTTCACAGCTATTTTATCCAAGAGACTACATGACTGGAAAAAGTTTCAGAACCTCACTGCTTTGACTGCTAAACAGCTTTTTTTATCCATTAATTGAAAAATATTAATTCACCATTTTATAATCATTGGCAATGATGCCCTTTGACTTATATGGTTTCTTTCTTCACTGGAATTTGTGTACCTGGTGTACCTAGAGCTAACAATCATAGCCATTCTAAATTCTGTTTTTTCTAGGTTAGACAACAACTCTCTTTTACTATCCCTTTGTAAATAAAGTTTATCTCAGTTGCAAAATCTGGTAGCCCTCCTCCACACAAATTATCTTAGAATAATTTAGCTTGGGAAAGACCTCCAAGATCAGTAAGTCCAACTATCAACCTATTGCCACCATGTTCACCATTAGACCATATTCCCAAGCGCCACTTCCGCACACCTTTTCAAGACTTCCAGGGATGGGGATTCCACCACTTCCCTGGGCAGCCTGTTCCTAAGCCTGACCACCCTTTCAGTGAAGACATTTTTCTTAATATCTGGTCTAAAGCTCACCTGGTGCAACTTGAGGCCATTTCCTCTCATCCTGTGGCTTTTACGCTGGAGAAGAGACCAAGTATCACCTGGCTACATTCTCCTTTCAGATATTTGTAGAAGAGCAATAAGGTCTCACCCTGAGCTTCCTTTTTTCAGTTCTCTCAGCTGCTTCTTATAAAACTTGTGCCCCAGACCCTTTACCAGATTCATCAACCTTCTCTGGACACTTTCCAATGTGAATTTTCTTCATCACATAGCATACTTCCCCATCTTTTTCTGGTAATACTTTGCTGCACGGACTCCAGTATCCCTCAGCTTTTCCCAGCATGGAAATCATCAATCATCCATCTATCTATCTATCTATCTATCTATCTATCTATCTATCTATCTATCTATCTATTTACCTACCTATCTACCTACCTATCTATCTGTATTTGAGGATGCCTGTTTCATCAAAAAATTTTGTTAGATGATTTTTACTAGCTGTGCCAAGTTCAGTACTGAAAATGTGAAAAAATACTGAAATAATAAATTGTTCTGGAGAATAATTCTTGAGGGGCTCCAGCTGTAAATCCTTTTCAGCCCAATCTGTCCTTTTTAACACATGCTACTTATGTTTCCTGTCACGCACACAGTTTTCTGCACCAGTGCAATTACTCTTTTTTATTCTGTTATTTTCAGCTCTAGACTCAACCTCTGCTTCTGTTACAAGACTTGAGCTTCTGCTCCAACTTAATGTATCTGAGATTTGAACGTGATCTTTCACACACAGTGAGTGACAGACCTGGAAGAATACTGACTTCAAAATTCCCTTTTTCTTATGGTCAAATAAATATCCTTCTAAGCAGAGTCAATATAAGAATTGTTTAATACCAAGGGAGTGTTTGGAGCTGTGAGGTGCAAAAAGACTCCTGGTAAGTGAAGAGAAACTCGTGAAAAGTTGGAGGTAAGTGGGCCTCTAACTGAGAATTATTATTCCCCTGGTCGAACAGCTGTACGTTATGTACAATAACCACGAGTGAAGTGCTTATTTCTCTCTAAGGAGATGTGCCTTAATCAGCCTATATGGCAGCTGCAATTTTGCATCTTCCAGTGGGTCTTGCTTATAAGTTTGAGTCAGGTATAAAAAAGTTGTCAATTTATTATCACATGCTGAATAATTTTCAATTTGTGGCATAGGCAAGTTCAGAAATATGGTTTAAAAAATGTGCAATTCTGCAAAATATTTTTTAATGTTTGATCACATTCACTGATTTGTCCTCAAATTTAATACAGTAAATGCTAATGAAGTAGTAGAATATCCACTATTGGCAGCTAGAAAAGCTACTGATAGCTGGTTTTCTCTGTTTAGTTTTCCTCTGTTTTAACATAAGCATTTTTCTAGCATGAATGGATACAGATTTTCCATTAAAAACTGCTAGCAGTGGATGAGTAAATGTCTGCCAATGTTACAGCCAGTTCATGAAGAATCCAGCTCCACGGTCTCGCCAACACAGCAATTAGGATCACATGTGCTAGAGAGGGAAGGGAAACCCATGCATAGTGATGACAGTCCCATAAGGCCTGATGGCTGCCTTTCCATTCCCAAATTTCAGAGGCTTTTAAAAACATATCTGCCTATTAGAAAGTTTTTGGATTCTGTTTTTAAAACCCATAATACTCCTTTCTATATTGTTATTCATATCTTCTTTGAATATTGTATTTATATCTTATGTCAAGAAAAGAGTAAGTTTTTTAATTATTTAATGCAAGAACTACTAATAGAAGAAGAACATAGATAATGTTGAGCATGTATACAGCTTGTATCCATATAGATAGGAATATGTGTATATGTAGGTGTATGTGAAAAAATATACAAGAATATTAAACTTCAAATAGTTAGACTGTAAATGACTCCCGGGACTGGCACCAGCCTTTGGAAGCTTCTACACCTCAGTCAAGGAATTTGTTTCATGGAGGATTTTGTCACTTGCTTAGCAGCCTGCATGAAATTAATTTAGGGTTATGCTCTCTTCTCAACAAATGTACAAATCATGCTAGAGTAATTGGATCTTAATAATGTGTTTTGCAAAAAGGATTGTAAGCCTGGATAGATATGAAACTCAAACTACACTACTGCTATAAAGTTTATTAGTAATTTGAGCAATTACATCTATAATGGTAAGTATATATATGTAGGTTGTGACTCTGATTAAAACATAAATCTAACAGCAAACTGTAATAAAGTGATAGCAGCAATCTAGGGACAGAAGGATCAATTATCCAAAATAGGATTAAAGGTTGCTGACATACAGACAGAGAGCTCACTGACCTTAAGAGATGAGAAAATACATATTTTTCAAAGAACAACTCAACCTTGCTCAGTGACACAGACACAGCAGAAAACAGGATTACTGAGGGATGGCGCAGTGCCTGAGGTACCATGGAACAGGCTCTGCACACTTGAGCCAGGATGGAAGCATAAACACAGGCTGTCAGTGCAGAGACCAGGAGGACACCCAGTTCCATGATTCACAACTTAAGAGGCATGTCTAGTCCCTCCTGGGTTTACCTGGTGAGTTAACACCCAGTGGGCACATCTGTCTCTGAAGGGCATCCTGAAATTGGCATGGCCACCATGACACATCCCTCACATCAGCCACCAGACTATCCTGGCCAGGCTGTTACACCAGGCATGTCATGACCCCTCTAGATAGCTAACTGGGTAAAATAAAGGCACAGGCTCCCATCCCAGAACATGGCTGGCCCTACAACATGACACCCTGCACCATGCCTGGTCATTGTCACCATCCCTCTCTCAGATCACTGCCAGCAAGGGGTATCTCCCCTGCCAGGCTCCATTCCCAGGGTATTTACACTGTGGACTCCCTGGTTCAGGAGAGGGAAAAGGCTGTGATTTGGGCACAGGTGACAGGTTGGGCTATTGCTCTTGTGGCTGGAGAATGGTCTTTGTTCTCTTTCTTTCTAGCTTTACTCATCTGATCAGAGTATACTCCCCACAAGGCACCTGTTGTCTTCCTAAATTTTGAGGGAATTCAGTGTTATAGAATGCAAGTCCTGTAACATGTCAGATTCTGGATGTTTGGCTCAGAGCGCACACCGTGCTTTTCAGATAATACTGGACCCACTACGATTACTGAAGCATGCTGCTGCAAAGAGATCAATATTTTCAATTTTCTTTAGCCAGTTCATTAAGCACTGTGCTTGAAAGTGATGCATTTTTTTTGTGTGAAGAATCTTAATTTTTTCACATAATCAAAAAATCATTACTTTAGCTTTACATTGGTAATATTTATCAACATAGTCCATGCATTCATTTGGCACCCAGAGTTGATAAGAAATGCCTGCAGTATACTGAACTACAGAAGTACAACATTTTAGTTAAGATGGGTACTGCCAGAGAAAGCCCTGACATCTAGCGACTAAAGGATGGTAGGAACTGTAAATCCCCAAAGAGTTGAAACCACACTCATTTTTTTGAAGTCATGGCGCTTTGCCAACAGGATACGGCTGTGTTACAGCATTGCAGTGAAGTGGTTAGGGTCAGAATTGCATTTAGGCACAGTCATTGTTGGATAACTGCCTGCCCAGCCTCATTCATTCACATACAGTACATATGTTTATAATGCATTTTGAGGCCTCTGTAACATGGACTTGAAACCAAAAGAGAGAACAATAAAGATTTAACCAACCAGCATAGCTGGTTCATTTCCCAGACTCTGAACTCTGTCCAGAAGACACAGCCAGACATGGCTTGAAGAAAGAGCCCATAATACAGAGAATGAAAGAAGAAGATGGAGAGAAAAGGAGTTTTCAGGGCAACAGTTAAGAAAAAAATAGCCCTGCTTACATATGGACTAAGAAGTCTACAGATGTGCACAGGATGAAACATCCTCAGCTTCAGGCATGCATTTCTCAGGAAATCACTAGCTTCCAGTGCAGCTTGTGATATTGGTCTGTTAGATAGAAGAGCCCTGAACTTGTATTTCCTCTTCACATAATACTCTCCTGATATTTTAAGAAAATGGATTTATAATACTTTTGTACATGGATCCTAGTAATCAGGGCATATATGGCTGCAAAATTAAGAATCTTGTAAGATGCAATTTAAAAAAATATCCTTCAGGGCACAGCCATGCTATGGAGTACAGGGCAATGCTGTGCAGTAATGTGTCATACAAGGAGAGGAGGAGAGAGCTGTGGCTGTTCTGCCTAGAGAAGAGAAAGCTCAGGTGGGTCTTGTGAGTGTGATGTTGAAGAGTAGTAAAAAGGATGGAGTCTGGATCTTCTCAGGGATTTCCAATGAAAGGACAAGAGGCACTGGGAACTAATGGAAATAGAGGAAATTCCATTTAAGTGTAGAAAATGCTTTTGCTTTTTAATGTGAAGCAGACTGAGCATAGGAACAGGCTTCCCAGGGAGGTTGTGAAGTCTCCATCATTGGAGATATTTAAAACCCACTTGGATACAGCCCTCTGCAGGATGCTGTAGCTGACCCCAAATTTAACTAGATGTGTCCAAAGATGTCGTCCAGTCTCAAACTGTGGTTCTGCTGTGTGTAAACAAGCAGTGATATGTCAGCTCTAGGACAAATCAGCCAGGCTGAGTTGGTGGTGTGCTGTGCTCAGCCAGGTTGTTTTTTCAGTGACACTAACACAATTTAAAGACTTCTGACACTCAGGTTGATGCCTCTAAATGTTACATGCATTAGATCATTTAGATCTATCACCTCTTTCTGGTAAGATCTTTATTGCTCCACAGCAGCATCCTACAAATGGCCTCGGATACCTGGAAAATGCCTTCAGTTTGAGTTTTCTTTATCTTGTTCTAACTGCTCTTGAGTTTTGCATGACTTTCTAAAGGCCTGGGGGTCCTATATGAGAGACCAAGAAACTGGACACATGTGAACATTATGCCCAAATGTAGTATTATTGCCTGATCATTATATGATTAGTAAAATATTTTTTGGTGACAAGTCTACAAACCACACATTTTACAGTCTTTCTCCATTACATAAACTTTGCTATTTGCTGCAAAAATCTCAGCCAAATAATATGAAGTGGTATCTTCCAATTAGAGCTAGATTTTTTAAAATAACCACTCTTGCTATTAATCAGTTTTATGTGGCCAGAAAAATAGCAAATATGGCCAGAAATATTCTACTTATCACGGGAAAATTTAAAAAATAGAAAAACATTAATGCAGAACAGTAGACAAGTCTCTTTTTTTTTTTTTAAGTGACAGTTCTGTGATATATGTCGGATTTAGTTACAACATATAAAGAATATGGAGTGAAACCTCACCTCTGTTGAAATTACAGAGAAATAGGCCAGTTTCATGCATGAACAGTAATTGGCAAGACATAAAAGTCATAAATATCCACTTTGTTTGGAATTAATGATGAAACAAGGGTATGTGAAATGCTTGGTTTGAGAAACATTTTGAGAATTTTGACAACATTCATTTTATCTATTTGGTAAAATTTTTGGTCTAGATTCTTGTCTCATAATAACCTTTAATAGGATGGGGCTTGCTAGGGCATTGAGTTTAGTCTTCTCTTATGATGAATGACCACTTTAGAATAAAATCCTGTATTCACTTAACTGGGGACATCCTAAACACTTCATGATTTTATTAGTATAAAGCAAATCCTGCTCAGTTACCTAGTTACTACTGACATTTTAAGTACATTGTGTCACTTCTGCACTAGTACATTGGTAGAACTGAAAAACCAAACTGACTGAAATGACACAGCCAAGCATTAAATTAATAGGAAAGAGCTACTCTTTATGAATTAGAGCAGTTATCCAGAAAGGTTGGATGCAGCTGTGCATAAACAGGAAAACTCTGCAGCTGCTCTCCTGTCCAGTCATCCAGTCTGTGAGTGCATTGGCTGACATTAATGGATGAGTATTTCTCTTAGTGCTTAGAATAAATCTGTGCCTGGCCCTCAGTACCACATTTAAGTACCATATTTTTTGAGCTATCTTTGTGGTATTAACGAATAGTTTTTCTGTGACTCTTAAATAAAGTTTCTTTCTGCTCAAGGAATGCTTTTAAACAGTATCAAGGTATTTCTTGTTTGTGAAATATTGTGCTTTCAAGTTGATACCCACCAAGTTTCTGCCTAGTAAATTTTTGAAAACTCATGGTGTGTACCAGATATTAAAACCTATTCACCTGCTAAATTACGTGCCTCTGTCTTTGGATGATGATGTTCATGTCATAATTTGAAATGAAGATGGTGCTACAAACAGTCATCTTAGCCCTAGCTGGTGGTCTTATTGAGAAAAATTGCTAGGACATGATTTTATAATAGTATAACTTTGTTATTCAAGAAATCTCAAGTAATGACACCATAAGGGGAAAAAAAGAGTGCTTATTTGCACATGGTCGATACATTCAGCTATCTGGTAGACTGATTTTTTTTTATGAACCCATGGAATAAGTTGTGCCTGGAATAAACCCTTGAGCAGCATGGAATCACTGGAGGCTTAAGGCATCTTTCTTTGCCTGAAATGTATCTTTTGTGAGTAAGCACTGTGAAAGTCATCTTTACAGCTCTCATCAATCTTAAAACACTCTGGAGAGACATTTTAATCTCCATGTACAAATGGTGCAAATATATCACAGAGAACTGAAAGGACCTCCTGAAAACTAACGAGTATGTCAGCAGCAAAACTGTTATATGTGGATTTCTCCATGAAAATAACTTACTTATCCAAACATGCTATTTCACAAAATACTGTTTGTTGAAATAATTGCCAAGCATTTCCTTTGCTTACCTTCTTGCTCTGATCCTCATAGGCTATGTACAAGGATATCCTTCCAGTCTTAGGCAGTCAGGAGTGATTGCAAATGGACACATTCCTCAGCATTTCACTGATTCTGTGGCTGTCTGGATTTCTATGTCTAGGAGACAAAGAAAAACAACCACAGTGATTGTGCATGCATTAGTCTATACAGTGGTTAATTAATTACAGTCAATTACAGTTATTACTGGCTAGAGTTTACCTACTTATTCCTTAGATAACTATATAGCTACTTCAGACTGGTGAAACTGGTTTGGTTTTTTTTTTCCACTTGTATCATGTGTGTGCATCTAGCCAGCTGTAGTTCATGTTCAAAGACAGGAGAAAGAAAATCATCATCGCAGATTTTGTCTCAGCCTCACTGGCAACTTTTTTTCAAAGTGATGTCCCAGTAGTAGGTAAAGATAGAAAGAAACCTCCTGGCTATAATACTTGTTAATATATGTGGCTTGTAGCCCAAAGGCATCCAACACAGCTTAAACAATGTCATGTTGTGTTTTCTAGACTGAAATGAAGTTTTTATAGAATTTGCATATAAAAATAAAACTCCCTGCAATCATTTTACAGGTTTCTATTCCCTTGGATATTCCCTTCTGCCTTTGTGACAGAAGGAGCCTATATTCTTTCTTTAGTGCTACTCCTCAGATTTGCTTTTGCTGTACAAACAAATCTCTCAATCAAATGATCCTTCAAATCAGGCTAAAAGTCCAAGGCAAGTGTTGTTGTTCTGGTAAGACTGGTAATACTTCCCCATTACAATGTAAATGCATTAAAACAAGAAAATTCTTCATCTCCAGCATTTCCCCAGAACTTCCAGAGCAGAGCAACTCCCTACTCTTCCCTGGGAAAGCAGCAGAGTGGTTCAGCACATCAATATAGCAAATGTCCCCAGTGCATCTGCATAATAGCACTGTTGAGGACACGTATGGTTCTCTAGTGCAATAAAATTAAAGATGATGCCAGCCTCTGGCAAGGTCACCAGTCATAACTTCAATGGCACATAATGACAAATAATGCTAGTTAATTAAGAAGGAAAACTGTAAAAGATGTTTTAATAATATTTATGTTAAAAAAATAAAGGGAAAGAAAGGGATGTTATGTACTCTCAGGCATGTGTGTGTGAAAAATGTGATAACTTTTATTTTCTTTAATGTTATTGGCTAGATTCTCATTTGTAATTTAGTGAGGTGTGGTGATTCATTTTAGAGCAGTTTCAGCAGATGAGTTAATATTGAACACAGTAGAGACTACAAGAAAACAAACAATATTGACGTAGATCTTGCTGCATAAGGACAAGATTTTGAATGATACAGGTCAAGATTTAAGTTCTGATTTTGATACCAAGGTTAAGTGTAATCAGGATAATTCTTAATTATCCTGACCACACAACAAGTCTTCCTGGTATCTGCCACATATGATGCTAGTACATTGTATCTCAGGCATTTTCCTTATCAGCTGCTTTCATATTTTCTTCAGTGGTCTGCTGGATCCTTTGCATTTGTTCACTGCTCTTCTATTTAAATGTGCATCAAAAACGTTCTTGTGAGACTTTTGTAGCCCTTGCCAAAAGATACCTGGGTTTGTCCAGAATTTGTGGTCTATCTTTGCTTTATATTCCTTCATAGCCCTTCTAAGGAACAGAGGAAGCTAGTCCTTGTGTTTATCAATGAGGGACTCACACAGTTAATAAATGTTTTCCACCCATGAGGGAGAATGTTCTGCTCATGTGCCTCAGTTCATTATCTTCTTTTCAGAAGAATCTAACCCTTATTCTTTTTGAAACAATGCATTTCAATTTTTTTAAGTTTGGATATTTACACATCACTAATGAGTAAATGTGATATATTCACAGAATCACAGAATGTTCTGAGCTGGAAGGGACCCACAAGCATCACTAAGTCCAACTCTTAAGTGAATGGCCTGTAAAGGGATCTAACCTGGGACCTCAGTTTTATTAGCACCAACCATACTTTAACCAATTGAGCTAAAGAAGGTTGGATATTATGAATAAAACCTTCATTTCTGGTGGTATCTCAGATGAACTAGAAGAGTTCCACAGAGAAATTACAGACTTGGTTTATGGCTCTGAATAACAGGAGGAGTATATTGAACAGTTCTCAAACTATGTCAAGAAAATAAAAAAGGAAAATATTGTTCTGGCAAGGCTACTAGTTACACACTCTATGACTAACACAGTACAAATTAACTGAAGAACGTCTTCATCTTAGTAAATGACAATGTAGGGATTCATACAAATAACAGTACTTCAAAAACAATACCACCAAAACTAGAGAGATTCCTGGAAAATTTATATGCTTTTCCATATTCCACTCACACATGTATTCAGTAACTGTCATCTAAAGAGTCACTTCAGAATACTGAAGGTGACTAAGACAAGTGATAAGTTGTAATATCATGGAGAAATGTGCACAAAATAACTCTTCTGCATAATTCAGCTCCAAACAGGCTTTTAAAATCATTTGTTGATGTCACATGAGAACGATCAATGAAAAGTGCTCTGTTGACTTTGCTTGTGTAGGAATTACTTCAAAATCAAGAAAAGAAGCTAAAACTTTAAAATTAACATTCATATACTCTCATAAGATTTCAAACTTTAAAATCTTCAGAAAATCTGCTTTGCAAATGACTGGGAAGACAAAATAAAACTGTTTATGACCACCCATAAGTTTAAAATAATGCTCCTGTGAAGGCACAGAAAATGCTTTCTGATCTCATAGAAAACACTGTTTGAAAATCCTGCGTTGTCACTGATGATTCAGTGAATCATATTTAGCAACCTGAACACAACAAGTTGTAGAACAATGCCTTACTGATGATATAATAAAATCTAATGCTGCTGATGTACAGAAATCACTACAATTCACCATGAGAAATAAATTACAGATCTTGCAGGACATTCTAATTCACAAACATACTAATTGTCAAAGGAAGACAGAAAAATGATGTTATACTCCTCCTTTAGGAAATCTGTTCCTGAAGGTTATCAGATAGCTCAGCACATAGTGAATCCAGCTGGTCTTTGCTCCAAGACCAAATACATTATAAAATTTTAGTCACTGTGTTCTTTTAATGCATAAAGAAAAAATAAAAAGTGTTTGGTTTGCTGTACTCTGTTATGGTTCCTGGATCTTATTCCAAAAATTTTTCTGGTAGTGAAAAGATAGTGGTCTTAGGTCTGCACCACATGTGTGCTGCAGCACCTTGTATTCACACTGCATTCGGAGTGGTCTTGTTGGAACACTGTTGCATGTCTTTCATCAGGAACAAAACTTTTTAATTTTTAGACTAAGCCCAAAAGAAAATGTGCACAAAATACAAACTCTTCAGCATATTAATTTCCTAATTTATGCACCTGCAGATTGTTTCATCATATCTGCAACCTGTCCTAGAAATCATTGTCTTAATTTAGAGGTGTTTCTTGTAGCAATTTCTTCCCACCACTAAAACCTGTCTCAGTTGTCAGTAATACTCCCCTGTTAAAACAGTATAGTCCTCCTGCATCAGTTATTCCTCCTTTAGTTCTAAATTTCATCATCTGTTGTACTTCTCTGTTATACTTGTAATCTGGGCTTCTGCCATACTTTTTGTAAATAGAATATAGGTGCTTGTCTTCATGAACCTTTTTAAAGAATACTCTTAAAAAAAAACCAACTTACTATTTATTGCTGAAAGTTGATTTAAAACCAGAAAATCTCTAAAATGGTTGATGTTTAATAAGAAGAAATAAACTGCATTTCCTACTGAATGTGAATACCATGGACTAGCTGAGTTGTGGAGTAATAATAGCATCCATATATTAAAGGAAAGATGTTTTCAGAATAACTAATTTCTGTGGAGACATCCAAAGGGGATGTACTCATACTCATGAAGTAAAACTTAGTATCATCCTGTTCTGAAGTGATACTACATAGATTTTGAGATTTTTTTCACATTTCTCACAAATTAGTTGATATAATCCTTGAGATTACATATGTCTCTTCACAGCTGAATGTCTGTGTCTAATGGAAAATGTACTTTTAAAAAAGCCCTAAGTTTACAACTTCAGGTGGATTTTGGTTTGTCTAGCTCTTTCCTTGCACACTTGAAGTGTCTCCATATTCCTTCCTGCCCTTGCTTCCACATCTCCCTTTTTGAGTTTTATGAAGATCATCTTGCTCAACCATGCAGTCCAGCTGCTCACTTTGCCTAAATTCCAGTACACAGGGATGGAAGTTTCTTAAGCTTGAAGAAGGTAATTCTTGAATATCTACCAGCTCACCAGGACCCATCTTTTTTTCAAAGAGGATTCTTCCCAGTGGGTATCTGAACACGTCAAATTTTTTCTCATGAAGTTCATGACCATGACCCTGCTTTTTGCCTTGTTCCTTCCTCTCAGTACCCTGAACTCTGATGTTTTATGCTTGCTGCAGCAGAAGCTGCCCTCAGTTTCCACATTCCCAAGAAGGTCTTTGCTTGCAAGTACAGAGGACCATATATCCATATTGATTACCCACATCATCAATACACTTCAGAAACCTCCTGGATTGCTTCATATCACACCATAACTTTTGCTTGCCTAACAATCCACTAGTTCCTCACTTCATTGTTGATCATCCTCTCCTTCCCCCATCACTCTTAATTTAGAGGTCTCCTCACCAAAGTGACAGCTCATGATTTCACTTAGCCAGTTAGATCCCATCTCTTTCAATTAGAAAGTCCAGTTATCACAGATGGCTAGTAAATCCCCTGAAGCTTATAAGAAACTTCCACAAAGTATATGGTTGTTGAAAGCCACATCCAAATGAGCTAACCAAACTATGTGCTACACTCTATAGTTTGAGAACATTTTGTTTTATTTCTCAGTGTAACACAGCAGGCACTGAAGACATTTTGGATGTTTTCAACTGCTCCATTTTCCTTGCCTGAAATGTGGTCTCTTTAACAACAAGATACTATGAAAATCTTGTTTCAGAAAAATTTTCCACATACTGAATTTAAAGGGCAAAAATACAATGTTTTATTGTTAGCTTATATTATCATAGCCCATGAAAAAGAGAGTGAAAGAAACCTCAGCTACCACATCCTTCTCCACAAGAAGACAGACTATATCCAAAGTCTTCTTGGCAGGTGATTGTCTAATGCTGGTATCCTAAGTTTCCAGTGTCAGAGAGTCCACAGTGTCCTCAGACAGCCTGTTCCAGTCCTCACTCTGCTCACAGATAGTCTTTTGCCACTTGGGACTGAGCTGCAGTGCCTACAATCTCAGCATGCTAAAGACAGAACAGTTTGTTCTATTTATTACTTTTTACATATTTAAAGAGTGTTATCACCCCCTCCAGCCACTCCTTCTCCAGTCTAAACATTCCAAATTCCTTTGGCATATTTTTTTCCATAGATCATACTTTCTAGACCTCTGATCATTCTTCCACTTTGTACTTTTTCCAAAGTCTCTATACATCCCTTTAATAAAGACCCTGAAATCATAGCATTGGCTCCTGCTGTGGTCTTACCATATTGAGTAGACATACCTTCTAGATGAAACGTGTGTTTATACATCTCAGAATGATATTTTCCTCTTTCCCCAGCTATATAATTGTTGTTTCATGCAGATTTTGTGATGTATTATGACCTTCTGAGCCTTTCATGAAGAATTGTCACCCACTCTGTTGATCAGATTATTTACACAAACTATTCTGTATACCTGAGTATGTTTATTCACTTACATCCTAGCTTTTTGACTATGTTCTCATTTTGTTGGGACTGTGTGCTACTCCTTTTAGTGTGATTGAGGGTCATCCAAACTTGGTGCTATCCATAAAAATAATAATTTTACTATCACACATTATTCTTTGGTCTTGCACTGATTTTACTATAGTTTGCTGACACCAAATTTCTTAACATTGCTATGAGAATGTTATGTGAGAAACTGTCAAAATTGTGACTAAAGTCAAGAGGTATCTGGCATCTATTGACTCTCTTGTATCCACAAACCCTACTACTGCATCATAAGAAGAAACAAAGCTGGGAGGGGTTTATTCTCAACAAATCCATGTTGGCTGTTACTTACCTCCCTGTTATCTTCCAAGTGCTTTCAAATAGTTTAGCTGATTATTTTTCCAGCACTTTTCCAGGAACTGAAGTTAAGATTATTCCTCTTCAAACTCCTGACACTTTATTTTTCCCATTTCTGAATTTAGGCTCTATAATTGCTAAAATTCAGCCTCTTGATCTCACTATTCCGTAGTGTAGTCTCAAAACCAGGTAGTAGCTTGGAAATTATTTCAGTCAATTTTTTAATCAGGTGAGTTACAACAGGGTCATCTGCTTTGACAACATCCCAGTTGGATGATTATTCATCAAAATTAGTGGGTTTTCCTAGTCTATCTGCAATTCCTCTCTTTCTATTACTGATATTAATTGTGATAAACTTCTAACCACAGTTAACCTTTGCATAGAAACCACTCCCCTCATGGACTCAATTTCTTGTTGCCATCATTTGTAAGATTTTTAGAGGTTTTATCTCTTTTTCAAATGTTTCAGAAGAGATAAGAAAGCAATCCTTTTACAAGTAAATAGATGAAGATGTAATTCAGATGTAATCTATACCAAAATGGACCAAGGGCTGATCACTGTTGTTCAGGTGAGAGGAAACAGAAACAGCTGCCAGAGAAAGGAAACTAGTTTGAATAACTATAACTAAATAACATGTTACTAACCATTTCTAATTAACAAGTAGGATTTACTGCAACTGGGTTTCATTACTGATCAAAGTGTTATTACTGATCTATGCAATTTGTGTAATTTAGCAGCTTTTCCAGTGATAAGTACTATACAAAGCATGCAAAAGTGTTAAATAAAGGAAAAGATAACTAGAAGGCTTACATTGTGGTCTCATGGACTTAATGGAGAAGTGCTCACTATTTTTATATATTAAAAAACAGTTATTTAAAATCAAAATGTCTAAAAGACAGAGGAATAATACAGGTTAAGCCAACTTTTTCAGGATCCATAAATCCTTGAATAAATCCTTCTGATGGGAAAATCTTTAAATCTTCAGCTTCTAGGAAAAGAAAGAATGTTGATTCTGGCACCAGCTGCTAACCATCTACCTATCATTTTTCATGAGTTACCAAAGATGAAGCCACTTAGACACACATGTTAAAATTCCTCCTTTTGGAAATGTATAAAAACTTGTCAGGTTTGCTTAGAGAATTTTAGCTTTACTAACCTATTGTTTACCAAAGAGAGAACCCTAGCCAGATGAAAAACTGGTATCTTTTGCAACTCTTTTCCTATTGCATTGCTGAAGTCTGATTTAGGGACTTGATTTGGCTAAAGATTTTTTGTCACAAGAACTGCATTTTTGTCACAACAACTTCCTGAAGCATTAGGAGCTGGAGGCAGAGTGGCTGGAAAGCTGCCTGGCAGAAAGGGACCTGGGGGTGCTGGTTGACAGCAGCTGAACATAAGCCAGTGTGTGCCCAGGTGGCCAGGAAGGCCAATAGCATCAACAATAGTGTATCAGCAATAGTGTGGCCAGCAGGGCCAGGGCAGGGATTGCATCCCTGTACTCAACACTGGTGAGGCTGTACCTCAAATCCTGTGTCCAGTTCTGGGCCCCTCAGTTCAGGAAGGACTTTGAGGTGCTGGAGTGTGTCCAGAGAAAGGCAACGAGGTTGCTGAAGGGTCTGGAACACAAGTCTTATGAAGGAGTTGGGGGTGTTTATGATGGAGAAGAGGAGGCTCAGGGGTGAACTTATCATTCTACAGCTACCTGGAAGGAACATCTTCTCCCAGGCAGGCATCAACACGGCCTGAAGCTGTGGCAGGGGAGATGTAGGTTGGACATTAGGAAGTTTTGACCTTGGGTGATTAGAGTCATTAGATAGTTGATAGGGATCTTAGACATTGGAATGGACTGCCCAGGGGGATGGTGGAGTCACTGCCTCTGGAAGTTTTTAAGGAATGACTGGATGTGACACTTAGTGGCATGGTCCAGTTGACATGGTGGTGTTAGGTTATAGGTTGGACAATGATCTCAGAAGTCTTTTCCAACCTAACTGATTTTGTGAGTCTGTAAAGTTTACCTCTGTGAGAATGCACCAACCATCGGCTGGTATCAGGCATTAGTCAACCTTGGAGACACACTCTAGGCTTTCTGACCTGCCCCAGCTGAAAGCAACTGCATCAAATTATGGAGTGGCAGGAGAGTCACGCTGGACAGTAGCACCAGGGAGTTACAGCCATTCATTGGCAGGACAACCTCGATCCTTTCTCACCCGACTGGAGGCTGCCCTTGCTCTGCATTCCTGAGTATAGCCTAGAGGTACTCCTCTGGGATCTAGGAGGTCTGAGGCTGAGTTCCTTGAGACTCAGAGAGAAATTAGGTCTGTGACCTAGGACAGAGAGGCGATTGGCTGAAGTTAGCACTCACATCTTCAGAAAAGGATGACTAGGCCCAGGAAGGAGTGTATCCATCTGCCACCTTTGCCTAACATTTCTAGTCAAATACCTTTAAGCTCCTGCTTTCTCTGTTCCCTTTTTCTTTTTTCCTGCTCCTGCTTTACAGCCTTACTCTTCAGTTTGAATCTCATGAATAACCAGCTTAGTGTGTCTTGACAGGAGGGGTAATCTCCAGTCACCTGCTGTCCTGGACAGTTCAGACCAGCACCTTGAATTGCCAGTAAAAGCAGGGCCAGCTAGGATTTCTGCCAGTAAAAGTATTTCTTTTGTCAAATCATGTTCAGGAACTCTGAATTTCCAAGATTCAGGTTTCGCAAGCAATTCGGCCATATGGAAGGGCTGGGGATTCCTGGGTTTCCAGTATCTCTCTCCTGATCCTAGGGCCAGGGCTCTCAAGGATTCCAGGCACCTTTGTCCATGAGGAGGAACTGACTGTAGAAAGGAAATATTCTTTCCAGGGAAATACTTTTGAAATTAAGTTTTCTTACTGTTTTATAGAGAAGACCTTTAAAAACACTAAAATGGTTTCCTGAGAGAAGGACATTCTCTTGAAGTTTTGAGCAATAATAACTGGGAATAAACTGAGGTAGCATCTAATGGGAGGATTGTCAGATCTTTTGGTACATTCCACATTCTAATAGGTAAAGATTTATAATTTTACAAATGTAAACCACATATGTGAAATTTTCTGTGCCAGGTGTCTTCCTTTGGCTGAATAGGTTTATAAAATATCAGACAAAATAGTTCTGCTCTTGTTCAAAAATAAATAGAGAAAATAGTGATTTATTGATCACTAATAAAAAAAAAATCAGGAAAAAAAAAGCTTTAAAAGCTTTCATTTTCATTTCCTCAGGAGAGAAAATGAAGAAAAATATTGGATGTTTATGCATGCTGGTTATACTTCTCCCATATTTGGACCCATCCATCCTGTGTTACTAAATGGAAAAGATCAAAATAAAATAACTTGGAGCAGAGAAAGAAAGACTCTGTCACTGTTTAGAATGAAATTTAAGATGTTCCCTAGGAGCTGAATGTCTTTAAAATCAGCTTTTATATACTGTGTGCAGTTTGGTGGATAATATATCTATCCTGCATCATCAATATATCACAGTTTTGAGAACCACATAATTACCTGTAGACCCTTAAATTATCTCTTCCCGGCAGGATTCACTGGACACCAGGAAAATCTGCGAAGGACCCAGGGGTCTTCTAGCACCTGAAGGACAGCACTGGGGCCTGTGTTCCATTTTTGCAACAGACTGTGTTTTGAGAGGGTTCATTACAGCCAAGTCGCTGCACACAGCAGGTCAGTTCCAGCTCTGCTTCAGGCCAAAAACAGCTCCTGAAATTCAGAGCTGGAAGAGGGAAAGACAGGCACAACAGGGTTGTTGTTTATTGAGTTACCAGGATCTGGCATGGCAGATATTAAACCAAAGATGAGAGGGTCAGCCCTGCAGAGCTGCCTAGGTCTCTGCACCAAGCTCTGGAGTGTTTTTGAACATGATAGTGCATCAAATGGGGTAGTGGTTTCACACCATTAAGTGTTTTGCCCACATCAAGTTTTCGTGCAACCTGGAATATTCAGGAGCCTAACACCAGCAGCCAGGAGCTCCAGGGCTCAGTTCTGGTCTGTCAGAATTTATTTGCTCAAAATATGGATACAGGAGATTCAACACAGAAGCTTCTGCCAGATTCAGCCTTAATCTGGTCTGGCCATCATGTTCCACTACCATTATCCAGGATAACTCAATCTCATAACATATTGAATAACAGAGAAGTGACCATAGAGACATAAAAATTCCTTGCTCCATGCTGCTACTTGAAGGAGAGAGGTAGAGCAACAGTAGTTTAATTTACGATCATATGATCCAGCACTGGAAAGTACTCCTTGCGTCATTGATTCAAGTCCCCTGCTACCTAAACCACTTCATCTATTCCTGCTCATAAATGTATCTTAAAATTGGTTAGATTTCTAGTCCATGCTACAGCCCCAGGAAAGTAATTACAGAACAGGATTGCTTTGATTATTTGGATTATTATGGTTTCCAGACCAAATTCCTGGCTGGATTATGTATAATAGTTCTTGTGCCAACATTGTTCTTTAACTTAGATATCCCTTCCCTTTCCACATTATTTAATCTCTTGATGTATTCATAGTCATTAATTAAAAGGAAAAAACAAACAACTCTTTTATCTACAATTGTATTTCTCCAAAGATATATTATACAGATCCCAATTCAAAGGAAATCCAAGATAAGCTGATATCTTGGCATCAGGTTAAGAAAATACTCTCATTGTCAAGCTGGGGCAAATAAGTGAAATATGTGTGCTGGCAAGCACCTATTATCTCCTAACCCATGCATATTATCCATCCCGCTCATTGTTGCCCTCATCCAAAGAGCAATATTTTAGTGCTCCTGAACACTGGGAAGAGCTGCCAGAGAGGAACCTGCAGAAGGTCCTTGGAATTCTTTTCTTTATGGAAGGCAGAAGTGCATTCAGGTCCATCAGCACATCAAAATAGGGCAGCTGTGGCATTCTAGGCCTGTGTAAAATTAATACACCTGTAAGAACAAGTCAAATATGTTCAGTTGAAGGTATGACATTGTTCTGTCCTTTCTTTTTTCCTTTTTTTTTTCTTTTCATGTGTGTGTGTGAAGAACAGATTGTAGATGTTGTGAGATACCTGTATTAAACAGGCTCTATGGAACCAACCAGGAAATTCATCATTGGATTGTTTTCATTTATTTCAGTGCATTTTGAACACCTGACATGCCAAAGTGACACAGGTCCTTGGTTCATTCAACAGAGGAACAAACAGGACTTTTTAGAAGTACTGGCCGCCTGTCTTCAAGGGAGAAATCCTTTCACCTACTCCTCCAAAACAACAGCGTTCATATGCTTGAAATATTTTCTTTAGCTGATAGAATCTCTTATAGAATCTGCAGACATGCAAACAGCTCTTGTAGGGGGATTGTTTTCCTCAAAGTTTGACTCAATATGTCAATCAGTAGAGACGTCATTACTTTTAAGTCGATGGCATGTGAGTCATAAGGGCACATAATTTCTTTACCATTTGGCATTAAAGCAAAATCTTTAAGTGGGACAAGGAACCCTGGGATAGAAACCACCTGCTGGTCAAGCAATTTCATCCTTCTAAATAACCCAGAAATTTGTGATTTTTGAAACAGTTTAAATCAAAGCCAAGGAAGAAAGAAGCCTCTAACCCAAAACTTCTACAGTGTGATTCTTTAAAATCTGATTTATGTTAAAGTAGAGATTCCAAAAGTGCATAAGCGGATTCAAAGACCAAAGTGCAAAATCTTGGCGTTTTCTCAATAAGTGTCCAATCTTTTCTTGCAGGAGTAAAATATAACTTGGCCCCTTTAATCATGCATGCAGTTTACTTTAAAAAAAATTGCCCATGTTTGAAAAATGTATTGATATAGGCATTTTTTCTTCTTTTGTTCTTACAACAAAGGTTGACATTGTAAGGACTTTTTGTAATCTTGGCATACATGCAAGCAGAATGTACAGGCTGCTCCCAGCAAGACCTGTTAACGGCCTCCAGTTCCTACTTTTGTTTCAACTGGCATCAGCAGGAGTACACTATAATCTACTTTAAAAGTTAAATTTTATTTATTGCTCTTAGAAAAATGGCCTAACTATATAAAATATATATTAACTATCTTAGCTCATATTGTGTACAGAAGCTCAAATTGTCTTTGCCACCGACACAGAATGTCAGAAATTAGAAACAGATGGCAATCACTTGGAAAAAAGATGAGTTTTTAGAGGAAAATGAATGCAGTGCATTCCAGAGCACATAGAGTATTCTTTTCCATGAAAATTAATGGCTATTATAAAGGTATTGTGTTCAGTGAACTCACATATCAGTGACTTACCTAGAAAGTGAAGCAATCCATTTTTAAAGGCTGACATAATTTAGAAGTTTGTGAAGGGGTCAGTGTGACTGATAGAACCTGAGATTATACTGTATATTTTCTTCCACATTTTTCTTCAAGGTTGTGGCTCTTGCTTTTCTCTATTTCTCTGTTTGTCCCTGCTTCCATTAATCATTTTTATATATGTGCTTTTTCCTATAGTGCTTGTCACAAATGAAAATATATAGATGTTTTTAATCATGGATTGTATATTTATAAATGCCTAAGACTACATTATGCCTCCCCATCTTATTGCTTAGATCCTGTTTCACTTTTCATTCATATCCACTACATGCTCCATAACAGCTGCCTTTATTAAATGGCAATTATTTTTTTTTAAATATAGATGTTAGGTACTTTCTTCAGAAGGTTCCGCCTTGTGGTATCTTTTTCAAGCAGAAAGGAACTTCTATAAAACCCTCTCACATTTAAGTGTTCATCAAAAAAACATTTTCATAAATAAAGAATTCATAGTCATTTCTGCTCAGCTTATACAGATGTTTTACACACAGAGATCCTTGTGGACATTTTTCAGCCAAAGAATGTGTTCTTCAAAAAATAAAATAAAGGCTTTTCTGTGTGTATCTTCATAGATTTCAGGTGTCTGCAAGACTTTAGCTCCCTTGCTAATGTTGTTTTCTTAGTTTACTTAAAGGTCATTTAGTTTGGCAGAGTATATGTCTACCACTGGACATTCATATGTACAAAAAGGAAGGGCCTCTTGGCATCTCTAAAATCTTCTCACATCATTTAGCCATGATGCAAAAAATTCCTTCCTGGAGGACTTTCTCATGTTCCCATTGCTTTCAAAAATTTATGAATATGATGTGTAATAGAGACGATAATATAATAAATATTCTTGTTCCAGCTTCAATATTGAAACGGAACCAGGCTCTTTATTTATACTGAGAAGTCCCTACCCAAATGTACCTGAGACTGGAGCTTCCACAATTATAATATATCTTATTTGCACTGAAAAAATATTGCTCCATCCAAGTACTTCCCTGAGTATGGGCATTCGGGAAATCCAAGTTGGATTTTAATCTTCCATTTAGTCTTTTCCAAAACCCAAGCCTGAGTCCTTTCAAACTTCTAGGGATTCCACTTTTGAGACAAGTTTCCTGATCCAATCTATGCATGTAAAAGTTAAGGCCAAGACTGGATATAAGTTCTGTGTACTGTTTAAGCATCCTAACAGGGCACTAAGTGCCCAAAATATCTTACTGCATTAAGAGGCCCTTGCTGTCATCTCAAGGGCTCCTTTTCCATTTCCCTGACTGTACTCCAGACTGCTGGTTGTCCTCTGCTCCTGGGAGTCATGCCTTCTCCTGCTCTTTGTCATAACTCTGTGAGAAACAGCAGGCAAATAAAAAAAGGAAGCAGGAGAAGCAAACTTATAAAAGCTAAAATAACAAAATGGAAAGATAACAAACTCTTCTTATATGGTTTCTGATCTGAGTATGTTGCCATGGGAGCTGAAAATATCCCAGTATCTCTCCAGCAGGAATTTTGTTTTGGCATACCACAAGGGGTCTGGAGTTGTATGATGAGACTGATAGATGAACAGTACACTTTAATGTGTAAAAGGGCCTGGCAGACACTGTAGGTTTGGACCATTTTATTTTCAGTTGTGCAGGAGCCAGACTGACGTAAGAACTCAGCGTCAGCTCCCAGCCCATTTGTCACGGAAGGTGCTGCTTCTGTGGAGAGGCTGGAACACGCTCTGATGGAGAAATGATCTGGAAGGCTCCTGCAAAAGCCTCCTCTGATATGTACTGAGATAACACTTGCAACTCTTTTACAGGGAAGAATTACCAGCATGTAGGAAAAAGACCTTGGGTAATGCAGGTGCTGTGTGTTGCTGGTATGGAAAAGAAGGAGACATTTTGCTCTTTGCTGCCAGAATTTTTCTCTTTAGACCTATCAACAGCTTGAGCTTCAGAGTGTTGGAGTAATTTAGTCCATGTAATGAGATTTACACAATTGGATTGCCAATACAAACAGGCGCGTGCTAACCAGAAAAGGGAAAGATGGAAGATATGACACATAATTAAAGCATATTTGCAAATATATTTAAAGCTTTTCCTTCCACACTGGCAGATTATAATGCATCAACTCTCCTACTGAGCTGATCAAGACACTTCTGTAATACATTAACAATTCTACTAAATGCCATTTATTATACAGTCTCAAAGCAATTACACTAATGAATCCAACAGAGGCAGTGAAAAGGATGATTCAGGGTGTCTCCTCTCCTGGTACCACATCCTGGCTCCTGGATCCTCTTCTGTAAAGAGAAGTAGTCCCAGTGTCAAGATAAAACTAATCATGGACAGCACAGGTAGAGAGTCCTGAATAAAACCCATCAGCACATACTTGCCTTTTTATGTGTGAGTATCACTTTTAAGAACCAACAATCAGGTGTCAGAAGCAAAAACTATACTTAAGCATTTTGTTAGATCACTTCCTGACTTCTTATTAAAAAACTGTCTAATAAAATGTTCTTCAGTCCTGAAGGCCCAAGAAGAAAGAATGGAGTCTGTGAATTTACTGCTAGGCTTGCTCCGTGACTCAACAGCAGTAGACAGGCTTACCAAAGCACAGCCTCAGCTATGACTTTGTTTGCAGTCTGATCCATGCGACTGCATGGCCAGCTTTAACAAGCTGGCAATCTTTCCTAAGCAGTTAACATCAGAATTTCAGCCCAACAAAGGTGGCCAAATTAAAAGAACCACAGTAATGAAGTCAGCCCTTTAATTAATTTGTTGAAACAAGCCAAACATACCAAGCCAGGCAATCTTCTAAGTTGTGTGTGGAGGTTCTCACTAACAGAATTTAACTCTCTCTTCCTTGCTATCACATGCATTAATAATTTTAGAAGCTTTTTCTGGGGGCTTACTCAGTTTTCAGTCTGAAGCAGCAGGTACATCCTATGTTAAGGGCACTCAGGTTCAATATTAATTTCCGTTTAAATCTAACAATGGATTCTAGGAAAAAAAGTCAATTCTATTGCAAAAATAGTTGTTGTTGCTAGGTTTAAGTCCTTCCAACTTTATGGATATTTGCAGTGGACTTTTTTCTGGACTCAAACAGGCCAGATGACTCAGGGTAATCCAGACTATAATCAGGTAATCAAACTCTTTGGTCTTTTGTTTGTAATGTAAGACACCTGCATCTATCTCCCAGTAATACTTCCTATCTGGGAAACCTCGGTTCAGGTGCGTGCCCTAAATACTTCCTACTTTGCAATCATCTAAGGTGCTGCTTTTTGGGAGGTTCTTCTCTCTCTTTCCCCCATATCTCAGTTTCTGTGCTAAGGAAGTGAAAATGAGTTGTTCGGAGAGGACTGAGACATGTTCATGACAAGGACCTGACCTAGAAAAGAATGAAAAAGGGCATGACAGCATGAATAAGCCTAGAATTTAAACTATAAACCCTGCCTCTGAGAATTTCCTTGTCTGGAGTCACCAGTTCCATCAGAAACACTAACAGTGGTATGGTCATTGTTTGGAAATGAGGTCAGCGGTTCAGAACTCCAGGTATATTTATTGATGTGTTCATTTATTTGATTTTACCTACCTCTGTTTTTTTTTGTTAGCAATGTCCTAGTTCTTCTGGAATCACTCACTACTGTGTCAGACATTTTTTTTCTTTATTAATTTAATCAAAACCTCAGCAGTTATTGTAAGTATTGGTCCCCTCCCCTAATCTTGCAGTGCTAGGCAGAAATCTGTGTCTGACTTAATTGTCTTTCCCAGTCAAGCTTTTAGACTTTCAAGTCCATTTTCAAGTGGTAAGGGTACATATTGATGAATCATAGAATCAGCTAGGTCAGAAGAGACCTTTGAGACCATCAAGTCCAACCTATGACCTAACACCACCTTGTCAACTAGACTATGGCACTGAGTGCCACATTCAATTTTTCTTAAACACCTTCAGGGACAGTGGCTCCACTGCCTCTCTGGGCAGCCTATTCCAATGCCAAATCACCCTTTTCGGAAGAACTTCTAAACCTTCTCTGGCAGAGCTTAAGACAGTGTCCTATTGTCCTATTGCTGGTTGTCTGGGAGAAGAGAGTGACTCCCACCTGGCTACAGCCTCCTGTCAGGCAGTTGTTGAGAGGGATAAGGCCTCCCCAGAGCCTCCTGTTCTCCAGCATAAACACCTCCAGCTCCCTCAGCTGTTCCTCATAGGACTTGTGCTCCAGACCCTTCAACAACCTCGTTGCCTTTCTCTGGACACACTCAGAGCATCTCCAGCATCTCCAGATCCTTCTTGAATTGCCGGGCCCAGAACTGGACACAGGATTTTAGGTGCAGCTTCACCACTGCTGAGTACAGAGGAACAGTCACTGTCCCAGTCACACTATTGCTGACCACACTGTTATTGATACAGGCCAGGATGCCATTGGCCTTCTTGGCCACCTGGGCACACACTGGCTCATGTTCAGCTGCTGTCAACCAGCACCTTCAGATCCCTTTCTCCCCGCCTGTTGTCCAGCCACTCCGTCCCCAGCCTGCAGTGCTTCAGTGCATGTTGTGGCCAACATGCAGGACCTGACTATCATTTTTGTTAAACCTCATATCATCGGACTGGACCCATCCATGCAGCCTGTCCAGGTCCCTCTGCAGAGCCCTCCTACCCTCCAGCAGATGAACACTCCCCACCTTGTTGTCAGCTGCAAATTTGCTACTGGTAAACTCAATCAAACCCCGATCCAGATCATCAATATCCAGACCATCATCTGGGCTCAGCACAGTTCCCTGGGGGACACCACTAGTGACTGGCCACCTGGATACACCACCAGACTCTGGGCCAAGCCATCCAGCCATTTCTTAACCCAGCAGAGTGGACCTGTCTGAGCCATGGACTGCCAGCTTTTCCAGGAGTATGCTTGGGACACAGTGTCATAGGTCCTGCTGAAGTCCAAGTAGACTATATCCACAAAATGTATGAAACGAACACCTACTTCTCATGAGCAACTATATGCAGACATATTTAAAGTTTGTAATCCTACCAGTATCACTTTATATTACTTATTTTGTGACATTCTCATTCACTTCATGTTGTGTCCTTTCATAATTTACAAAATTATTAGTAGATCAATGTCTATGGCCTCTATGTCACATCCGCTGGCCTTCAGGTGACATAGTTCATTCCTCTATATTGCTTTAAGAAGGTATAGAAGAGGTAGTTACACTACCACCATTAATTTGCCTTATGCATTATATGTTTCTCTTCTTGCAGGAATAGAAACAGATACTTTAAGTCATGTTCAACGTCAGTTTGCAAGTGAAATGAGAAGACTGGGAACAAGAGAGGCTTTCACACTAGATTCAGTGTACCTTATAAAAAAGACACTTCAGTCTTTGGTCGTTTATGTTGACTTGTGAGGGGCAGAGTGAGGAACTACACTCGTGTACAAACAGAAATATATAAAGTACAGGTGCTAAGGTGGTGTTCCCTTAAGCTGGCTCAACCATTTACTTCAGCTGTGCAAGTGTTCTGCCAAGGAAACAGCTGGGCATACTCACACATACGCAGGATAATGAAATAGCAGCAAGAACCCTAGCTAAAATAATCTTTGACATTCAGAGTAACACCATCATCACTATACAAGCCAAGACATT
This sequence comes from Peucedramus taeniatus, assembly GCA_013400575.1. NCBI lineage: Eukaryota > Metazoa > Chordata > Aves > Passeriformes > Fringillidae > Peucedramus > Peucedramus taeniatus. Next base: position 56,910 of record WBNO01033071.1, read on the forward strand.
TCAGGGACCTGGTGACAGATGATATTATAATTTTTTCCTACTGGAGTTTAATTTCATTATCCTATTTACAGATGAAAGAAGCCTCAGTGCCTGAAATTGTAACTATGATATACACAAGGTGCTGTTTGAAAACCTCTAGCATAACCATATAACCTTTATTCCATTTTTTTTAAAGTAATAATACAAGTCCCCTTTCTCTGACTTCATAGTTTACCAGATATCCTACATTACTGCATTATAGCCCTTCTAGAACTAATTTTCTGTGAGGGGTTTGAGGTTTCTTTTAAATGTATTCCTTGTTGATAGCTACAGATTTTTCAGCATTTCTAGTTAGTTTTCAGTCTATATTTTTTTCTAGGCATAGTTGCTATCTTGAAGTGTAAATTAACATCTTTCTACCACAACATAAGATTTCTGCCACAACCCAGATTCCTTTAACATATAAATGTAGGTACATGTTTTGGGTTTCTTTTTCATAACAAAACCTGCACATAAACCACAAAAATATCTTATTTTAGCCTAGAATGAGTTATAAGCAACAAAACATCCTTCCATCATCCTTCTCATCCTATACCCTCAAAACTTATTTGAAAGAAATACAGTTCTTAGCAAACATTAATACCTCTGAGGGCACCAGAAGCAACTTTAAACTTTCTGTAAGATATATTGATTTTCTTTTTTGCTCCAAATGAAATTTTATTTTTCATATGCTTTTCAAGACTAATATCTCCAGGACTCCAGGAGTCTCTAAGCCATAATGAATCTTTTAAAATAAAACTTCAATATTCTACTAAAAACTCACTTTTGGTAATAATTATGTCAAAAATTGTAGATATTTGGAATGGAGAAACTCATGTACTTCATCCTACTTCATCCTCAAAGTTAAACTGTTCTCTACACTTAATCTCTTGGCACTTTATTCATTCCAGTTTAAAAATTATGAATAATAGAGTTTTCACCTCTTCCTTTGGGAAACTGAGTGCTGAAAATAATATAAAATTCTCCAATCTTTGCCTTTGTGAAGCATTTACAAAATACTTTAGGGAAGCATTACTGGTGTTGCTTGAGCATGTTTGGGTTTTTCTTTGTTTTGAGAAGTTTTGCTTGCAGAGATATTTGGACTGAACTCAGAACACATCCTCATGAATGAGGATGTGCCATGAAATAGAGGAATATTGGGTGATAAATATCCATCCATATGCCCAAAATGCCCAAATGTGTTTTCTCCATGGTTAACTGGGAGCAGGGAAAGAAGGTCTCAGAGCGTTCTTCTATAGACACAAGGCTCATGATTACAACCCACAAAGGCTTCTCAAATAAGTAGTTTTGTCCTGGCTGGGTAACTGGTAAAAGAATGCTGAACACCTACCCCTGCTTGTAGAAGGTTCATGTACAGTAAGGGAACTCAGAAGACTGAAGTTTATGAAAAAGGCAGTTTTCCTTGAGCAAGAAGCTGCAGACTTGAGGAAGTAGGAGGGCAAACCAGAAACAACAATGGGTCCCAATGCTCCTTGCTAAAAGAAGACGTCCAACACCTCTGCTGTTACTACAACTCTGAAGAGATGATGTGGGTTTTTTCATTCAGTTTGTGTCTGAACAAGCAAAACTGACTGATTGTCAACAAATGTGTACACTGTTGTTTTGTGAGGGTATATTACATTTGAACGTTTTGTCCATTTCTTGACAGAGCTTTTTATTTAAAGGAGATAGCTGGTGCAAAAGCACTTGCAGTATTCTCCAAGAAGGAAATTGTTGTAGCATTGCTTTGTACTGACTGCTAGTCACAAATAAGTAATTTTAAACAGTTTTTAATCAAACTTCAGTCCTGAAGTGGGAAAGCTGTGAAATCTCAAGACTGGTGTGAGTAGGGGCAGAAAACTCCACTTCTTAGATGGACCTGGATGAAGGCAAGAAGGCAAATCTGTAAAACAGCCACTTTCTATCATCCCTGTGGTAACAGCTGGTCTTGGACTCCTCTCATAGGCAAAAAGTATTGGATAGACAGAATTGCTATGTCAATAGCAGTAAATTAAAGGTGCTTGGGATTGTTCTTTTGGCAATGAGGCCAGCTGGCATTCAATCATCCATGTCCAAAACTGCCTGTGAGAAATTATGCAGCTGGACACAAACAACCTGTTTGGAATGATCCTTGGTCTGTCTAGTCCCTGAGCCTCACCAGGAGCTGTCAGAAAGTGAACTAGCTATTGTGGATCAAAAATGCACCATGAACCTTCCTCATAATTTAGTTATATAGACAATCAGTAACTGTGAGTGTTTCCTGGCACTGTTTATTCAACTGAAGAGATATAACCTTCATAATATTATTACAAAATATTTCAGTGGCCTACACAATTACAAATAATAGCCAGAGTAGCACTTCAATATTTTAACATAACATTTTTAAAGTAGAGGACCATTGCCTTATGAACTGTGATGATAATTTTGTTTAAAATTTAGACATAAAAAACAAAAAACCCTTTGCATTTTGAGAAAATGGTGCATCCAGTTAAAATTTCATGAGATTCCACTTCAGAATAGTCTCCAGAGAGCAAAAGCAAGTCATCTGCTCAAAAGTCTTGTGCAATATTTTTAAGGAAAGTCTTCATTCCTTCATTAAATGGGAAGCATTTTTTCCAATCCTCTTTTGTTTCCATTTTGCATTTAACTTGTTATTTCCCTATTTCATGCTACATAGGGGAAGTTCTGAGATTCTCCATCTGCTAATTCAATCACCCCATGTTTCATTCCTGTTTTCACTATTGTTTTTGCCTGTTTTATGAGGCTGAGGCCAGACATTGGGCAAGCTTAAGAGAAACATACAAAAAGCATTCTGGCCACCTAGCTCATTTCAAGCAAAAGAATGTGTGAATGTATTTTGCAACTGCTAAGTCAGCTGTTTCCACACTAAAGTTATTACTACCCATAGCCCAATAAAAGACCTTGTTAAGAGTTTTTGGAAAGGTTTGTTTTGCTGTGTTGTTTACTGCATTAACTCTTCTGTATATCAGGTCATGCAGTGTAATTACTTTTACCTCAAAAAAGTTGTCTGAAAAATCAAGAGAAAAAATTTAAATTTCTCAATGAGAAATCTACCAATTTAACTAGATTTTTTTTTTACCTGAAAAACTATTGCTTCACACTTCACCACTAGTTTTCTGTTGCACTGTAATTCCACCACATTCACAACCAATCTTGCAGAGGCAAATGGCAAGAAACCAAAAGATCAAGAAAAAGTGCATACCATCATAAGACGTTACACAGACTCCCATAAGCTGTATTCTTGCATGGTCATTCTTATTAACATTAAGACACAAAAGTGGCTTTGATTGTTGGGTTAACAACATAAAATTTATTTGTATAACAGAATAAATCCATTATGATTGCTGTAGCTTGGTTTAAGAATGAATGTCAACTAAATTACCAGAGTAGCATATAATTGCTCATCTCCTACTCCATGTGGTTTTCAGAAAGGTAAGAATAAAAAAAAAAAAAAAAAGAGAGAGGTACAGAAAATGTAAAGGATCACTGTAATGAATACTGGACATTTAGTCATTAAAAAAGCTCAATGAGAAATATTCTGAATCAAGTGTTGAATTGTATTTTAAAAGGCTTGGAATTTTGAGAATAGATGCTGCTTCTTGTCTTCCAGTTCCTACTGCATTTATAGAACCTGTACTTTATAAAATATTTGTAAGATATAGTATTACATAAAAGAAATACAAATGTCTCCTTCTGAGAAAACCTGGTTGAATCCATTGTTTCAGAAAAACTTAATATTCTCACTTCATCTTTTGACCTACTTATGCTACATATGAGTTTTATTCTGGATAAATTCTGCATAGTATCTCAAGAGAGAGAACACTAATAGCATAATCTATATCACGAATATTTATGATCACTTCAAAACTTTTTTTCACAAGTCCATGTCAGAAACTCAGACCAAAGAACACCAGGAGATGTTCCAAAATGGGATATCTCCATCCCACAAACCTGCCTCGAAAAGACAAACTCACTGTGAACAGCAAGAGCTGCCTGATAAGAAATATTGAGCACAGAGGAATCTCTGGAATTCCACTGCTTGGCACAGCCTATCCATCTGATTCAGTGTCACACTGGACTTTCCTGTACTCAGAGGCCCTAATTATCATCTGTCATTTTATCTAATTTGTGAGTCTCATTTTTATAATTAATACTGTCATTTTAACAGTCAGATTATCTTTCTTCCATTATATCCTAGGAATTAGGCTACATATCCATAAATATTATATTTATGGTTTGGTTTTTCTTCAAGCCTTGTAGCAGTCTTGAAGAAGCCATTTTAATCTTGTCTTTGGTAGGAGAATACAACAAAAAATTTTACTTGCCTGGAAACCCCCAAGATTTCTCTGAGAAAACCAAATTCCAAGCAAACTAGTGCATCACTGTAGAATTAGGTCAGGAGAGATCTCTGAGAGCCACAACTTCTAATATCTAATTGCCATCTCCCTCCAACAACAAAACCTACCAATGGTTTATTATAAAACTCTGACATTTCCGTTTTGCTTTCATTCTTCAGGTTTTCAATAGGGAGCATATTCATTCAAAAGGATGAAAGGAAACAAAATAAAGATTGAAATGTTCATAGCTGTGCAGAGTCATCCAAGAAGATTGCAAGGGAACATGATATCTTAGGCTACAGCCTAAGATGCTCAAGCCAATCTAAGAATTAGTTTTCTATCCCAAATTCAGCTGAAAAAAAACCAAACACTTTATGTATGCCCTAGAGATGTGCTTAATACAGAGCATTCCAATCCCAAAGTAGAACAGAAAAGTCTTACTGGAGAGAAAGGTTTCTCTTTCAGAGCATATATTCATCTGTGCTCAGGGTATTGGTATCTTTAATAGGTCTCCAGTTCTGCAAACCCATGGGCCTAAAAATGATTTTCTGGCACTGTTCATGTGCTGTTGATCAGCATTGATTTTAGAGGATTCTTTTTCTCTAGCTTTTAAATGCCATTCCTATAGACATGGAAGACTCATCTTTAGGAAAATTCTTCACCATATCTATATATTGAAAGGAGAGCTGTTGCTGGTAGAGGTGGAATCTCTGTGGGCTTTGGGGGGTTTTGATTGATTTTTTTTTGGTTGGTTGGTTGGTTAGTTTTTGGGGTAGGTTTTTTGTTTGTTTGTGGTTTTTTGTTTGTTTGTTTTTTCTTGCAAGCTGGATATTTTCCTTTGCAAGCAATGCTTCCTGTTTTATTTCTCTGAAGGGCATGGTGAAGTTCTTTAATATTTCAACACATCTCAAAACTAATTAGAAATAGGCCACAGTAAGTGGATATTTATGCTCAAATCCCTGCTATTAGGTCACATATGGTCTAAATTGCAGAACTTGAAATAACAAGCAAGAATAACATGCTTTGAAAGTTTTCACTTGACAAATCATATAATTATAATGCACTTCACTACACCTTATAAAATATGTCATAAACATAAACTATGTTCCACAAAAGCTTGTTCTGCTTCAGGACCTGGCCAAAGCTCAGAAGAGGAAAAACAAACAAAAATGACACAGCAGAATAATGAGATACTTTAAAATCTCAGAGCAGTTTCAGTGGTTTGCAATTATGATGAAAGCTGGAGTTTCCTATTTTTTATCAGTGACCCCATATTAATTCCTCAAGGTTCTTAACTGTTTATCTTAAGTTTAAAAAATTTTCCAAGATGTGTAATAGGAAAATCAGAAAGACTGCACATAGATTGAGGAGAAGTGGGTGAGATAATGAAATTGTGTAGACCCTTACAAATTTATGACATGAAGAATTTCACGGTTCTTTTTAGGTCAGTTAGCAGATGAATTCAACTCTGCTCCGATCTCAGAAGACAGAATTTGATAGCTTCATTACTGTAATACTTTTGCAATTAGATCTTACCCATAAATTTCTTTCTTAACTTTCTTACTTCTTACTGAGGCCTTGCCACTCTGGGACTCTAACTTGTGAGATTTATTTCAGGATATAGGGATTTCTTATTATAAAAGCTGTTTAAATATGGACAGAGTTACAAGAGTAACTGCAACCTGCACTTTTAGTTCAAACAAAATTTATGGTCTTAATACAAAAACACTAGGAAGAATTCTTTCATTGGTCTTATTACCTTGAAAATCTATGAATCTAGATGAGGCCATATTTCTTTATCTTAGGGTTAAATTCTTCAGCTCCTAGGATTAGTTTCGGAACACATGGGTACAAAATTCATGGTGGTGAATGGTGCTGCATCCAGCTAGCAGGCAGTCACTACTGGGATTTTCCAGGGCTCTGGGATCAGTCCTGTTTGATTTCTTTATTGATGATCTGGATGAGAGGACCAAGTGCACCCTCTGTAAGTTCACAGACAACCTAGTTAGGAGGGAGTGTTGATCTGCTGGAGGGCAGGAAGGCTCTGCAGAGGGATCTGGACAGGTTGGATCCATGGGCCAAGGCCATTTGTGTGAGGTTCAGCAAGGCCAGGTGCCAGGTCATGCACTTTGGTCACAACGTACCCATTGAGTGCTACAGGTTGGGGACAGAGTGGCTGGACAGCAGCCAGGCAGGAAAGGACCTGAGGATGTTGTTTGACAGATGCTTGGACATGAGCCAGCGTGTGCCCAGGTGGCCAAGAAGGCCAATGGCATCCTGGCCTGTACCAGCAATAGTGTGGCCAGCAGGACCTGGCAGGATTGTCCCTCTCTACTCAGCACAGGTGAGGCCACACCTTGAATCTTGTGTCCACTTCTGGGCCCCTCACTACAAAGACGCTGGGGTGCTGGAGCGAGTCTAGAAAAGAGCAACAGAGCTGGTGGAGGGTCTGGAGCACAAGTCCTGTGAGGAGCAGCTGAAGGAGCTGGGGGTGTTTATGCAGGAGAAAAGGAGGCTCCTTATCACTCTCTGCAGCTCTTTGAAAGGAGGCTGTAGCCCGGTGGGAGTCAGCCTCTCCTCTCAGGCAAGAAGTAACAGAAGGAGAGGAAATGGCCTTACACTCTACCAGGGGAAGTTTAAGTTGAACATCAAGAGGAATTTCTTCACTGAAAGGGTGGTCAAGCATTGGACTGAACTGACCACGGAAGTGCTGGAGTCACCACCCCTGAACATATTCAAGAAACTACTGGATGTGACTCTTAGTGGTATGGTTTAGTTGACATGGCAGTGTTTGGTCTCCATGATTTTGGAGATATTTTCTAACCTTAATTATCCTATGATTATGAAATCTGTTTTCTTCATTCCTGTATACAACAGATGGGAAATGGATGAACAGAAAGAATACTGAGGCAGTCTGGTACTCCTTATGAGCTGTTTCCTCATTTGGAGTTAGTGCTGTAGAATTTACCTTGTGATTTCAAATACTAACATTTCTGAATATTAGCATGAAAAGATAGTGCTAATGTTATCTCACCATTTTTTAAATTAAATTTATAGTAAATCTTTCTGAAGATTTAATTTGCCAATTCCATTGACCATAGAGTTTATTTCACTGAATTTGTGAAGAAACCACAGTGCAGAATGGTGAAATGACTTGCCTGAAATATCACTGATGGAAGAGGAAGCTTTAACCTTATGTCTGGAAAATTGTCCTGGTCTTAATCCATCCAATAATCTACTTGGTGCTATGCAGTTCCCAGTGATACCTTTCTCTGTTCATTGGTCTGCAAAAAAAAAATCAAATCTTTGCCAGTGTTGCAAACCTAAGGGGGGGAGTGTTGCTCCTAAGTGGAGTGTATACCAAAAGCATGATACAACTGCCCTTGTGTTTTCATGTACGGTGTTTTCATTGCTGATCAAGAAGAATATACAGGAAAACAGTTCAGAGGAAAGTGCAAGAAAATAAAGTAAATTTAAAAGGGAAGAGCAAAACAACAGAATAGTCACACTGGGTGAATAAGGACATGACAGTTACATGAAAAAAGCTAAAGACAGCGGACTATACAGGTGGCTATGGGCAAACACCAGTGGGAGTAAAAGAAACAAAGGGACAATATAGATCATCTATCAATCTACATATCCTTTTATTTTGTTGTGAACCCCTAGTTCAGTACTACTGAGACCATCTGTTGAAATACTAATTAGTATGCTAATTCCTTGCTAATTGATAATGACCATTGATCCTCAGCTGCAATAACTGAGAGTATTTCTCTTGAAAGTGCAGCTATACTGCTCTTATGGATAACACTCAGTGTCAATAAAATGTATTGGATGATTTAATAGGGCCAAGAAAATACCACAAAATATTTTCCAAATATACTTAGCTAAAATAAAAGTGGTTCATTTTGGCTGTATTTCTCCCTCTTTCTCACTCCTTTTCTGGGAAATTTTATATTTATGAAGGGGGAGCTCCCACTGTACCAGCCAAAGATAAGAAAACCTCATGGGGGAGTACAGGCTGCTGGAACACAGGGAAACAAATTATTCTATATTCTTTTCAACATTTAATCCCTGATATTAGCAAACATTTATACTGAAAGCAATATTAATGGAAACAGCACATTTCAAACTGTTAAGTATCTTCTTGATGTTACTTTTGCGAAAATAAATGTACTTATCAACTTAAGTGACATTCTTCCATCTGAAGAACAAAATCTGTACTGTGTGACTGTTGGGGGTTGGATCTGTTTCTTTTGTGTTTGTGGAATTTTTTCCTGGTGGTTTGCTAGGTAACTAATTGCTGGGTACTTTATCGATACTTGACTTAAACAAAGGAGGCAGCAGGTTTCTCTGGGTGGAACAGCAGTGAGCAGCAGTTTGGTCCGAGGACACCGCTCCAAAAGGACTGGAGTACCAGGGGACCCTGCTTGTTTTCTCTCTCTCCACTGGATTTCTCTCCAGAGGAAGACTGAACACATTTTTCTTCACCATCGGACTTTCCTACAGGACTATTTCACTTAATAGAACTGCATTTACTGCTCAAGGAGGATTTCATCTGGACTGCTTTCACCACCCTGATACCCAGGGTGTCAGGTCACATCCCTGACTCTGTCAGGGCATTTTCTGAGGTTTTGTTGTTTCTTTGTTTTTGCTTGTCTCTTAGTGCTATTACATTTGTATTTGTCTTTGCTTTGTCTAATATTCCTAGTAAAGAACTGTTATTCCCACTCCCAAATCTTTGCCTGAGAGCCTCCAATTGCAAAATTATAATAATCTGAGGCAGGGGTTTTACATTCTCTTCAAAGGGAGATTCCAGCTTTTGCTGGCAGGTACCTGTCTTTCAAACCAAGACAGTGACACATGGATAATTGTGGTTCTTGTCTACTTCATAACACAGAAAAGAACATGTTAATATATGGGTTACCAAGAATCAAGAAATACATTCACTCAGCATCTATATAGTCCAAAATGCCTGGATATCACAGATTATGTGATTCATAGCATCCTTCCCTTAACATGCAATGGGATTAAATTTGTTTGTCTATTTGTTTGCCTATTTGTTTGCCTATTTGTTTGCCTAAATTTGTTTGCCTATTTGTTTCTATTTAGTATTTTTGTAGCAATGCAACTGAAGTCACACATGCTCATATTAGTTCTGAAAGGAGGCTTTCCTTAGAAAAGCAGGCACACAGAGGTATCCAGCATGCAATCACAAGGACAAACAGATGGCTGTGAAGGACTAAGATTTGATTATTTCACTGTTCAGATTATATTTCCCTCAATTTTTAAGGATTTTGGGTCAGACTGACACTATAAAAGTGGTAATGACCCATCTTTCATTTTACTGAGCTACATTGATGATGAAAGCATATGACCTCTAATAAAGGCAAAACATGGTTTTCTGCCCAAAAACTTTGTAATGGAAATGCTCTATTTTTAATACAATATTTGTCTATTAATTATTAACACCTGGCTGACTAACTTTTTACTTTGGTTTCTTTCATTTTTTTTCCTTCTTTTGGCAAAAATTCATTGATTTAACAGCTTATTAACTTAACAATTTATTTACTGGCAAACCCAAGCCAGTCTGCTGACTCTTCTGAAACTCAAATGCAACTCATCCATATAGTTTAGAAAATTGATTACTCAGATCATTATGAAAACAGTCCAGAAAAAAAATCAAAACCTATTTATTTTCCAAGGTTTACACTATCTGAAGTTGTTCTGAACTCCATTGATACGTATTAATTTCTGTTCATGTAAGCTACAGCAAAAATGACAGTGCAGGATTTTCTTCAATATTGTTCTATCTATAATGTAGTGTGTGTTACAAAAACAAAAAAAAAGAAAAAATATTTTAAGACTTAAATTTTTTTACACAATAAATGTAGAGGTTTGGATTATCAGAAGGGGTTACACTTTTTGTAACTGGGACATCTATTCTTGGCAAAATTCTAGGTTGAAATAAACAGAACTCTTCCTAAATACTCTGAATAGTCAGATGGCCTTAGTTTTCCTTGTCTAAACAACTAAATCTTTGATGTCTGTGTAAATACCACAATATGTAACTGGCCCTCCAAGGCATTTCTAGTGTAATTGAAATTTACCAAATATCCCATCTGAAAGTTCTTTTCAAACTGCCAGTGAATAGAGGGCTTGTAAATTGTTGCTGTACACAAAGTAGGTAATTATGAATTAGACATACTCTGATGCTAATTCCACTTAGTCACTCACATTTTCCACTGATGTGAACTTTTAAAGATAGCGAAAGTTATGAGGGCACTGAAAATTAGGGTTTGTTACTTCCTATTATATGGTATAGTTTTGTTGCTATATTTATAAAGTTTGGAGAAATTATTTAATTACATGGCAAATTCAGTATTTTTACAAGCTTACAGTTTTTCACTTAAGGAGAAAATCTTCCTGTTTTATAAAGACGTTATCGTGAACTTTACAAATACAATAACAGCACTTGTTAGTGCAGATCTCTAGATCCCATGCAGATTACTGCATGGATTAAGACCACTGCTCTGCATCAGTCCTCAAGGAACACCTGGAAAAATATAAATCTCTATTAGAGACTGCACACCTGAACTCCTCTCCTACCCTTTTAAATATACCATGTTTCAAGTACCCCCTTTTATGTTTTTTTAGCAGCAGGATCCCAATCACTGAGGGGCTTGGGTTCTTGGATTTTCTGGAAATAAAGTGGACACTGCCTAGAAAATGTCCATGTTTTCAACATGCTGTACACTTTAAATAATATCAAAAAGATTCTGGAGTTTATAAATTATAATTCTTATTTTACAGACCAGCAAAAGGAAAAACTACTTGACTTCTAAAAAGAGAAATGAGAAACAAAAATTAAAATCCCCCAGGACTGGGAATGTTTTTACCCCCAAACATTTGCAACAATATTGGCCCAACCCACTCAAAGAGGTACAAATAAATGGTCTGTCAAAGCATGGAAATATTGGAGCGAGGAACTGTGAGCCCCATCACTCCCGTGGTTTATACACACAATGGGTTTTTGCTAGCAGCTCATTTGCTTTTTTTCCCCCTGTCTAGTCTTTGTAGGCATAAAATTGTATTACTCCTTATGCAAATATTAATTCTCTAGACCTGAGTCTTCTCTTGAATGATCATTTTAAAAATCAGGAATTTATTATGCTATATATACTTATTATCAGGAATATTAGTAGCACAATAACATGAAAATTGCAATGATTAATAAATAACAGGTTACAATTCATAATTGTTCTAGTATGTTCCTAGAAACAATTAATCATGGAAGTAATAAACTTAGTGCAAGCACTGCACTATTTGATGCCTGATTGTGTATTATTCAGTTGAAGAAGTGATTTGATTACATTATGTGTCTTTTTTGATTCACATATTCTGAAAGATTATTTATCCTTTCCTACTAGGGAAAAAAAAAAAAAAAANAAAAGGCTCCAATTTTTAGGATTTTTTTTGTTGCCATTTTACACTGGTTTTCACAGCACATGCCTGCTGAGACTGATGCTGCCAGTAAGATCACTCTCAAATGTCACTGCAGAAAAAGCCATATTATGTTATGCCCATGCTCTGAATCTTTAGCAGTTTTTTTTTAAATCACATTTCTTCTGGAAACAAGCCCCTCAACAGATGAACCCAGAGATGACATTTTTAGTGATTCCCATCCACGTCAGTGAAAAACTCATTTCCTAAATTGAATTTGCTTCTGAAGGCCCTGTAAAACAAAGTAGTTGACTCCATATCTGGCTGAAGCAAATGAGACAATTCCTTCCACTGACCCTGCTGTGGGAATGATAGCTTCCAGCAAGGATAGCAAACAGCTGGCAGACAGAGGCAGTGGGAAGGAGTTACCCTCAACCTTCAGACGGTGCTGCATTGCCAGTGCCTGAGGCTTCTGGACACTGAGAAGTGAAAGATTTATCTTACCTTTCTTGTCCTCATCAGTCTGTTTGCTGGGATCAAGAACCTAATAACTGGAAAAACAGATTAGATGGTCATTTTCTCGATCTTCCCCTCCCTGTACTGCAGAATTTCTCAGTACTAAAGAGGGGGTAGGATATTTATACATCACTCAGTTCTGGACTCTGCCAGTCCTCTAGCTCAGTCCCTGTTATTTACAAGTAGATGATCTCCTAATTATTTTTCATATGTATAACTGTACTATTTTAGACAGATTTCTATAAAGGAATCTTGCTATGATAGACCATTTTCCTGTGATCCTTTTCTTGCTTTACTGATGTTTTTTCATTGCAATTGATTTTTTTTCAGCCTAGCTCTCTCATCCTGTACCACTGAAATCAGTGGAAGTTCTAAAGTTAATTTAAATATATGCTTTTTAAAAAATAGTCAGGAAAAGAGCAGGCCTGTGTTCTGAGCACCGTCTGACATCATCATAAATGTACAAAGCTCTCCAAAATAATAGGTCTCAAATGTTCTCAGAACTCTGGTATAAAATTAACATTTACATCAGCTGTTCTATCAATGTCAGCGACTCATCCACTGGAAATTTCAGATCATTCAAGTCTTCCTTAAAATTGGAATGAATCCTCCCTAAGAAAAATATTTTCCATCTGATTTGTGTTTTCCATTTAGAATGTTTAAGCAGTATAGAGACTTTAATCAGTTCTGATTTAGGTTAAAATTGTGCACTGTCTTGAGAACTGCCTAGTTTATAATTTTTTTAATTTTTTGTCAGTCCTTGGCATTAATCCTCCATAATCTGGATGTGTTTGCACTATTGTCTGTGTGAAAAAGACATGCAGACAGGTTTACATTGCTCATAGGGATGTTTTAGTAACAGATTTGCTATTAAGTTAAAAAGTATGAAATTGATTAGTTTTACCTAAAATCCTTCTCTGATTGCATATCCAGTATTGCAATTCAGAAAAGCCATTGAGAACACTGTACTTGGAATGTTAGTGGTATGAATAATTTAAAAACTAAAGGCATTTTGAAATACACAAAATATTAAAAGATTACACACTTTAAATGTCAAGACAAACTATCCATGTAGGGCCTTAAGAAAATGTTTTGTAAGACATATTTTTATCTAGCATTACAAAGTACTGTAGTTGATTTTTTTACACCAAGGTTTTCCACATTAGCACGATATTAAAATACTAGCCCAGAAAGATTTCCGTTGCAGCCTTTCAGTTGTTACTTGCAATTTTTGTTTTAGATCTACTGCTGAATCCCACATTCTGATCCTTTTGACTTACTGACACGCTGAGTTGATTACAAAACTCAAAATAATGTAGTGGAAAAGGTGGATAGCTAAAACATACATAAGCTTACGTTTAAGCACTTAAGAAATCCAACTAAACTATCTCTGGATCTTACAGTTGCAGTGTCTTCTTATTATTCACTAAAGCCCCTCACAGTAGTGATGAAAATGAAAGCAAAATAACCACAATACAGAAGAATGATTTTTCAGAGAACTGCCAAAAGACAAGGCAACTCAACTATCAGCAAGGGAACGATTTCTACTACTGCATCATAGATGTCTCACATTTGGCCCTAAAGGAGAGTATAAAACCCCTTATATAAAAAAAAAAAAAAAACACAAAAAAAAAAAACCACAAAAAAAACACTATAGAATAGACTGTGTTGGAAGGGATCTTTAAAGGCCATCTAGTCCAACCTTCCTTCAATGAGCAGGGCCAACACCAACTACATCAGGTTGCCCAAATTCATGTCCAACTGTACCTTGAATGTTTCTAGGGATGGGACATCTACCAGCTCTCTAGGCAAACTGTGTTTCAATATCCTAATAATTTAAAATTTCTTCCTTCTGTCTAGTCTAAATTTGCCCTCTTTTAGTTTAAAAACACTGCCCCTTGTCCATTTGCTATAGGTCCTATTAAAATGTCAGTCTCCATCTTTCTTTTAAGCCCCCTCAAAGTAATGAAAGACCACAATAAAATCTGCCCAGAGCCTTCACTTCTCCAGGCTGAACAGTCCCAATCTTCCCGTGGTCTTTACAGGAAAGGTGCTCCATCCCTCAGGTCATTTTTATGTCTCTCCTGTAGACCTGCTCCAGCAGGTTCATGTGCTTTTTGTGTTGGAGGTATCAGAGCTGGGTGCAGCACCCCAGATTGTGTCTTACTAGATCAGAGCAAGAGGGGCAGAATACCTCCCTTGACCTGCTGGCTACTGCATTTTATGGATCCCAGGATATGGTGATCATTTTGGGTTCTGAGCACACAAATGTGTGGGACTAAAAAGTGGAGCAAAAAATCCTCAAAGCTACTTCATTGTGAAACACATAAACTTTGATCCATCCACTGCTGTGTTCTGTAAGTTCCAAACAAGATACATCTCTTTTCTCCCCAGAAAATAACATTTCTCTCTTCTCCACCCCTTCACTTACATCTCTTTTACTGGAAAGGTTTTAGTAATGTTTTCTTACAGACATAACCTGATAAACAACAAATTAAATTGTTAGCATTGCTCTCAGGTTCTATTTGGTTGCTAAGGTACCTGTTTCTATTTCAGAAATGAGTGCAAGACAGAAACCCTGAAGACAGTATCTTGTCATTGTTAGCTGATCAAGTAAAAGATTAGTGCTGAAACGTGTCCTTTTAAAGAAGTTTTTTATGAGCTGATCCTTTTTAAAATTAATTACATTCAGAGCCATGAAAATGTGGTCTTACAAGGTAAGTTTTGCAGGCTAAGACTGGGAAAACCAGTGCTGGAGAGGTCATCTGAAATATTTGCTTATCTCCCTCTGTTACTGCTTCAGTTTATACTACTGCAGGAGCTTACTTCAATGTCCTTTTGATGCATCTACAATCCTTGTCTTAAATCAGACCCCAAATACTTGCAAGTCTCATGTCTTTATAGAAAGCAAGATACAGAAATATCTTTTTGCCTCACTGTAGCAAACACCTTCGGTGCACTTGGGCTTCTGGCATAGATCCCATGACCTCATAACATATCAGAAATTGCCACATTTCCTGGCTACCCCTGCTCCCTGGACTAAATTTCCTCCTCCCTTGATCTGTGAAATGCCAAGAGACAGATTGGAATGTTCAGCTTGAATGGAGAAGTTTGAATTGGTAGTGTGTTGGAAAGGTGGTCGCTTAATGTTATAGGCAAATTAGTGATTCAGCCAATTTGATAATCAAAATTTAAGATTTTATTTCACAATCAAGATACAATTTGGATAGCCACAATTAAAGAGACAATGCCGAGCCCAGGATCGGTGCTGGGTAAACTATGGTTTGACCTCTATCACATCAAAACCCCCTCTATTCACAAATGCCGCCTCCATTGGGTCGGTTTTTATACAGTTTTTTCCACCTGAGGCAGAGGTTCTTCTATTCCTTTGTTGCTTCATGTATTCATGAGGTTTCCTTTTCTCCGTGTTGGACTGGACGTTTCTGGGAAGTGATGAGATCAGATGCAGATTTACAGGAACCTGGTATTCAGATGCGAGGGGCTAATGACCTTGGTTATCTCGATTGTGGGCACTTGTCGGCCGATCATCACCCGGGTGTTTCCCAATCAGTCCCAGGAAGGGGTTCATCTCCGCTGGAGCCACGTCTTTTGGTTCGTAAATTAGGCTCCCCCTTTGCTGCCATCCATGGTTTCGTAATTCTGTGAAGCAATCCTCCCCAGTTGCTGCTTGTGGGTTTAAACTTTTAGAGATTTTTCATACATGTACAACTTGTTTATGAACATGAGGTATTTCACAATCATTTCTATATTTCATAGGAGCATGAATTAATCCATAACATTTATTACACTTAATATGTTCAGTTGTTTGATTTGCCATTGTGTGCTTGTGTGAGGAAGCATTAGCACCATCTAACCCTTTAAGTCAACCTAAAATAAACTGAAAATACAAAAACATATTCATACGACCTGTTTTAAGAAGTGTCTCTTAGGAGGAAGTGTCTCTTAGTGTCACTTTACTGAGCTGCCTATTTTTCTCCACGGTCCATAAAGGGAAATTCATATGTCTAAGCTAAGACAGATGATTCCACCCTCAGTAGATACATTTCAAAGGGAATTACATCCATCTGCTCAAACTTATATGTATACCAACCTCTACATAAACAGATATGCTGGCAACAACACTGATATTGGAGTAATGCACTAAGCTTTTTTCTGGTTTTGATTAAGAACAGCTGTAAATGTAGTCAACTATTTGGGATAATTTATTGTGATTGATCCCCAAAATCCTTGGCCTACATATTCGAGGCCCACCCTTTTCTCCAAGAGAGGAATACCTATCAATCTTTCATTCAACAAAACCATTAAACCATTTCTCTCATTCAGTTGCAATAAAAGCTTCTCAGTGGGATTTAAGCAATCGTTCTACCAATCAAATCCTTAAAGCTGATAATCAAAGGAGTTCCTAAAGTAGTAGCTGCCAAATCCCTGAAGTCCAAAGAATGGTTATAAATACAATCTCTTGAACAATCACGCATAGCAAGAAAATTAATAAGCATCTTGATTGATTTATGGATAGCTTGCAGAGAGAAAAACCTTGTAATGGGATATAAAACGTAGATCATGTACTATGAATTGCTGAAGGACTGCCAGATCTTCTGCACCGACCACCTGCAAAGCACAGTCATCAACATCATATCGCAACAACCCGTAGAGAAGAATTTAAATTCTAAGACAGAAGGCTGGATTAGAAAATGTCACTGAAAAATTCTGTTTTCTCATATGTTCATTGAGAAGACATCCAGAGTCAGATGTTAGAAAAAGTTAATTACATTTTTATATTTGAAGCCTCTCCTCCTTTGAGTCTTACTTGGTTACTCATGATCTCATATTATTCCCTTGAGACAGAGCCCAGGGCTCTCTCCTGAGGAAAAGTATCTAAATCAAAGAAGGTTATTCTTAAAAAACATGGCCAAAGTAATTTCTAGCTTTCTTGACCTGCGAGTCAAGGCACCAAACAGGGAAGCTGAGTTCCTTTTCAATCTAGAGAAACAAAAGCAGCTTAGATGTTCCTCGGTCCTTAACATGCAAATATGTTAAACAATGTCTCATCAACTTTCCATCTAAACCTAAAGAATTTTGCATTCTTACAATGTCCTGTTTCACATCTGTTAGGGGTTTGGTTTTGGTTTTTTCTGTTCTTCCTTATCACCCGTGGAATTTCTTCCCATTGAGCTGCTAATGGGAACTGATGGCTTGAGTCTGGGAGGGGGAACTCCCACAAGCTCTGCTACTAGGCTCAGGAACTTCCAAGGTCTGAAGGCAGATGAGTGAACAGCTCAGTAAAAACGGGCACACAAATAAAGCTACACTAGTACAATATAATAATGTCATTAAGCATCAGGGACAATATCTTCTAAGAGATTCTTCTTTGTAGGAAGTAGCTTAACATACCAAAGATTCTTATCACTCATATCAGTTCTCTGCTAATGTTTCCAAGCTGGCAATTTCAGGAATTGCTGCTGCTTCAGGCTTATTAATGTCTACCAATATTGTGTCTAGCTTTCTATCTGTTATAGATGGTGTAGATTAATTCCTGCCCCCGTGCAATATAAAATAATGGTGAAATAACTTCATGTTCATAAACGAATGGTACATGTATGAAAAAACTTTAAAAGTTTAAATCTCACAAGCAGAGAAGGGGGAAGGTTGCTTCACAGGGTGGTGAAACCACGAGCAGCAGCAAAAGAGGGCTTGATTAACAAACCAAAAGACGTGGCTCCAGCGGAGATGAACCTCTTCCTGGGACTGACTGGGGAACACCCGGGTGGTGATTGACCAACAAGTGCCCAAGATCGAGATAACCAGGGTCGCTAGCTCCTCACATCTGAATACCAGGTTCCCGTAAATCCGCATCTGATATCATCACTGCTCCGAAACGTCTTTGTCCAGTCCAACACGTAGAAAAAAGGCCTCATGAATACGTGAAGCAACAAAGGAATAGAAGAACCTCTGCCTCAGGTGGAAAAAACTGTATAAAAACCGACCTAATGGAAATGGCATTTGTGAACAGAGGGGGTTTTGACGTGACAGAGGTCGGACCATAGTTCACCCAGTGTCGATCCCAGGCTCGGTGCTGTCCTTAATTGTGGCTATCCAAATTATATTTTGATCGCCAAATAGAACTTTGATTTTGATTACTAAATTGTCTGAATCACTAATTTGCCTATAACATATCGTAAAACATTCAGGTGTGATTTGGCCCTCATGTCAGACTGACATCAGAACCACACCTCTTATTTGCTTCAGAAGATGGAAAAATGGCTTAAAATATTGCTTAACTAAAGGCAGTGGAAAGGAAAGGGTTTTACTCAAGGTCTTTATTTACTGTGAAGGTGAATGAGATAACGATTGAGTAATGGTAGTGATTTCTAACAGAGTTGTTCATTACTGTCATTGCTAGGTGAAAATAGCATCATTTTGTTTTATAATCTCGGTGTCTGAAATGAGGTCAGGGACATATCTTGGCCTTTTTACCTTAACATTCCTTCTGAAGTAAGACAAATAGCAACAGAGTAAAGAAGCAAACCCAACTTCCTATATGAAACTTTCAGACAGACACAGAGCTAGCTACCAGAGTCTTCACCCACACTTCTCACCCAGCGATTGCAGTGGAAATAGTTACAATATTAATGCCATAAAAATCTCTGATTTCTTTTAACTCAAGCAGTTTGGACTAATGCAGCCTCCACTGAAGCTAAAGAACTGAATTACTAAGCTGTGTATCCAGGATGTCACTCACTTGTACGCTATGCCCAGTTATTAAACATTTAACTGTGACTAACAGGCCTTTGGACTTCTCTGCTTTGCCAAATTGTCACAAACACAAACTGGTTTAAGCTGTAAAAATGATTCTATAAAATTGGTTTTAAGCATTTAAAAACATTTAAAAATCTTTCAAGGACTTTTTAACAATCCCTACTTACTTAGAAAGAACATTTTTTTTTCCTTTCTTCTGTATTGCAAGTAAAAGAACTGTAACTTAAAAATGAATATGAGTTTCTAGTAAGACGGCTCAAAATCTGTATTTCTCAGGTGGTCTATTCAGGTATATGCTTATTCATAATCAAAGTTGGTCTGATATTTTAGGTTGATTTCTATGGACAGAAATATTTTG
>WBNO01033072.1:0-14222 GCA_013400575.1 Peucedramus taeniatus
GAGAATACAAGGGCTCAATGCTTGTACCTGACCTTGGAGATCTGGTAGTGAACTCAAGGCTAGTTTAATGATGTTAGCCACCAGTATTTATTAAGGGGCATTCTTTTTACACACTTTATTTTAGGGAGAAGCCTTACCAAGCCAGTTACTTTCAATGTAATTCCAAGATATTTCCTAAATAACTAGCTCCAATCTTACAGCACAGCTTCATTTTAAAGCAGAAAGCAAACCATGGTAAATACATATAATGGCCATAGCAACTCTCTTGCATCATCCAGGATAAACATTGCTGGGTGTTTCTCTGCAGTTAAAATCACCATGATATTAACAGACATGCCAGAGCTTTTGTTTCTATTGAACAAAATATGCCTATTAAGGGAATGTATCCTCTGCTAAATGTTGAACATTAAAAAAACATATTAAAACAGGAGCCACTCACCCTTCAGAGATCTCTCTTCTGAAAGCTGCTATCAGGTGACCTTTTGATTCTAGACTGAAAAAACTTAGTTTCTGTTTGCTCTGGGGAGCCCTTGCTGCCACAAGTGATAATTTTGAGGAAGAATGTTATTGTTACGAGCTGTATTCTGAAAAGAACTGGTACTGGCAACCATGAAGAAAAGGCTGATACTCTGAGTACAAAATTAATGTGTACTTTTTTTCTTATTGATGAATGCTGAGATCATATTGTCCCTCAATACAAGCATTTTAACAGAAAAAAATGAAAGAGGAAAAAATGGAATGTAATAAATCTAATAAAGTTCTGTGAAGTGTTTGCATATGGTTAGACTTCCATGGCTAAGAAAGTGCTATCAGTGCTCCCTGCACATCACTGTAGGTTCCTCATGGCTTTTGGAATTTGTATGGCAGATCCTGAAATAGGAAATTGTAACCTTTGTCCATGATGTTCCAGACACCCACTGTGACAGTGATGTGATACAGCCTTAATTACTCATGTTGTCATCACTTTTAGATGGTTTTTCAGTTGTTTTACATTTATATAATTGGGCATGGTACCTGCAAGGGGGAATGTTAAGGAACTTTGAATACTTTTGCAAATAAACTCAGAAATACACATGCTACTCTGCATATCCAAATCTCTTCCTATTAGGATCTGAAATGCTTTGAAGTCAGATTTAGGTTGGTGGCCTGTGACTTCGTAGTAGTCTCTTTGTTTATCTCATACTGTAAAATTCTGTAAGAGCAACTCATCTGTACAGGAGCCCAAATTTCCTCTCTGCAAATCTGAGATTGCCAGAGAAACATCTTAGCAATTTACACTCATCACAACATTTATCTCTTCAGTATGTTTCTTGGCTCTTGCTTTTTCTGGCAGATATTATAGCAGCTTAAAATTTAAAAACCCCAAAACCTTGTACCAAAGATTCTGCTGAAGATATTCACATTTCTTAGATGATTTTTTTAAAAACAGGATAGAGTACTTTACCTTACATTTAAAAAAAAAAAAAAAGTATTGGATGGGGTTTTTGTTATCAAGAACTGTGGCATGTTTGTAAAGCGCACTTGTAAGTCTTGAACGTTAGGAAGTGCTTTGTCTATTTGTTATCACAAGTATTTTTTAGACATATCAAAATACTCCTTTATTTATCTTTAACCTCATAGTTCAAAGAAAAGAAAAAGAAACAAACACATTTTGGAATTCTTTCAAGTATTATGTTTTGTTAAAAGTGCCCCCAAGGGCAAAGGACCAAAACCAACACAGACTTCTTGCTCATTGAACAAAAAGCCAGCAGCAATGACAAGCAGGATGTTTTTGATGCTCTTTGTTGTTTTTTTTCTGGAGCTAGTGGCTGAAGCCCTTAACCACTTTAGCTGGAAGTTATTCACAAATAACCCTTCTGAGCTCAGTAATCCTATCTTGCTTTGTATCATAAAAAAATCTTTTCTGCAGCAGGGATTCCTAAATGGCCTGTCAGATCTTAGCCTTGCATTCCAGGTACTGCATGTTGACTGCAAGCATGTATGACCTGCTCCAGAGCTACAACAGTTACAGCATTTCTGATTTTTGCCTCCTTCAATATAAAAGCATTTAAGATTAAAACAACAAAAAGTATATAATGATGTTGTGTAGCACCTTCTTAAGGGTTTGCTTGTACCCATTCAGGTGTTTCTCACTTTAGGTCAGGTTTGTAGTTGCTGAATTTTCTATCACACTGAAAATCAGAGACTAGCATAAAAACTTGTCAAAACAGAATGAAAATTCAAACCTTTTTTGAAGTTGGACAGCCTTCTTTCATCTTCTGTTCCCTCTAGCTGCTTTCTGAGTGAGAACATCTGTACAGACTTCAGCAGGTTTCAAGTCCTTCACTTTGATATACGGTGTATGTTCCCAACAATCTGTTGCTTAAAATAAAAGCTGTCTGGTCTGTGTTGTCACTGTCAATCATAATTTTCAGAGCTCTTCCTCACATTCTCTTTCTGGTTTATAATCATTCGTTTGCAGTTGATAGCTGTATCTTCTGCTTTCCTTCTATTTAGCAAAACTACTTGCCAGTGCTGGCAAGCAGAAGTCTGCAGAGCTTTTTATCACTGGATATTTTGTTATAGTCAGTTCATCAAGCTTTTTCTGCTACTTGCTCAATTTACTTCTAATATATTTTCATTAGGTATCCATAAGGAATTGTAAGTATTCCTGAATGGATTTTTTGAGCATTTCTCTTTCATCACATAGGAAGTGGTTTTTCTGAAGGCCTCTATTGAAACAGCACTGTCCAAAGGTTTGATTCAATTTTTTATATGGCTATTGTAAACTATAGTTAGTATAAAAGAATACTTTTATAAGTGACAATATTTCTGGTCAATCTTTGTTATTCACATGTGTTTGTTAAATTCAGCAGGTGATCTGCCTGGGAGGGCTCTTCTGCCTCCTAGAAGATATTTCAGCCATGGTAAGATGAGATACACAAGGTGACTCCTCTCAACCTAACATACAAACCTGAGAGGCAAAGAATAAGCTCATGGAGAAAAAAAAAAAAAAAGACCAACCAATTTTAAAAAAGTGTTTTGAACATATTTGTGATTTAATTTGATAGGTTATTTCGCCAGAAACATGGGATGAAAAGGTATGAATTAAAACTTGAGACAGGAAGAAACCTAGACACGATTTTCCTTTATAATAGAAATTGTCAAGTAGTTCAGATCACATAGGGAGGGTAGGGTTAACTAAGGACTGGAAATGGGCTCAGAGGAAATAAAAAAAAACACAAATATTTTACAACCTTTTTGTGGAAAAGGAAAAATCACACTTTTACTATTATTCCCCTAGAGGTATTTCTGTTATCCTTGCAGCCCTACATGCACCTTTATCATAATTCTATGTGGAGAAAGCAAGGTTAGGGTTTTTTTTGTTGTTTTCTTCTTTTTTTTTTTGCATTTCAGAAAGTGTAATCAAGAAAAGAAATCTGATAGTAGGATTTATCTGTTTAAGTACCTTAGAGTGGTTTCAGTAGGACAAATCACAGCTCCAATCCTGTAATCCAATCACACAAGATCAGTACTGATGTCTAGTCCTGTTGACTTAATCAGAGCTCTGGAGCTGAGGATCTGCCTGTGTGAGCTGAGCTACAATGCCTGGACTTGGTGATTTATGGGAATATCATTAAATTTAGCTTGGGTTAAAAGTGCAGCCCTATGCACAGCAGAGTCAATGTGAATCTTCCCAGCCATTCCAACTGAGACAATATCATGTTCCTGAAGGGCCTTGAAATTTATTGGAATTATTATTCCAAATACTGTACTCTTCATAGAACAGCCATCTTTAAGTGTGTTATCTTGAAAAAAAAGAGACAGAATTTACCATCTGACAATAATAAAATATATAATGTCTAAAGTTATAGCACATGGATGGTTTTCTAAGAGAAATCTTCTAGGAATTCCAGTTTATAAAATGGTAACATTTGCTACTTTGTTTGAATGATTAAATTGATGACAGCTTTTGATAAGACTTTTTACATAACTTTAAGCTCACTATTGCTTTTTAATCTTAGACATTCTCACATGAACTGCTCAAGGTAGTTGTTAACAAGGTTATTAAAGCTTTTTATGATAAGGAAGTGTAACTTTTTATTTCTCGGAGTACTAAATTCTAATTTTTTCCTTTCTCAGCTACACAATGTTCATTTGTGGTATGCTGGGTCTTGTATTACTTTGCTTGAAGACAGTGCTGCAGTTAAACATAATTTTAATATTTTTATCAACTACTATTGATCAATTATTCAATTATTTAGGGATATATGTTAAATGACATCTCAAAAAGTTGCTGTTGTTATCATGGCAAAGAAGTACTACAGAAGTGTTAAACAATTGTTGATTGTTAGCAGAAGGGGAGGGGACATGGTTTTAACAATGGAGACAGGCTCCAAACTCAAAGGTGGAGTTTGTGTCTAAACTTTTACTAAGAGGCCATGTAAGGAAATTAAAAAGTTCCTGTTATCCAATTGACTGCTGAGTGTGAGTGGACAAACCTCTGTCCAAAACTGGACTGAAACCAAGGTAGGATGTCCAAGCAGCTTTGCAGCAGCATTCAGGGAGTCTTTTGCTCATCATGCTCCCAGCACACCTCTAATATTGTGATCTAGAGATAAAAGACCATTCCTTTAACATAAAATATGAAATCGTAGTTTTCCTGACTGCATGTAGTAACTACATATAAACACTTAAATATAAACATACACATGCATTAATATCTGCTTGTTTAGATCAAGAATATATTCCTGCCTAAGTGCCTTCCATAAATGATTAAAAGTGCAGTAGAAAGAATGGAAACACTCCAAGTGTGTAGCTATAGGTGCTGCATTAAGCATGGTAAAAGCACACCTTTCTTTGCTGTTGTGTTACTCTGGAATTAATACAGACCTTCCAAAATCCCATTGTGATAAAGGTATTGCTTTACTCATTGCTGTTGCCTACAGTCAGTATTCTGGAGTAACATCTTTTATTGATTAGCAGTTTGGATTTCTAAGAATACTGATTTATCTGTCATTACTTGCAGTTTCACAATCTAATAAAAATAATATTATTTCTAATAGGTTCAAGGCAGCATTTCATTATTTTAGCTGAAGAATATGAATAACTTATCTCTTTTAAACTCATATCAGAATATCCCAGCTTTACTAAAACAAAATTAAAATTACATTTATAGAAGAGAATGCTTTGTACAAATTATGCAGGAAGTCCAAACCATTTCAGGAAAAAGCAGCAGCTAGAAAAAGAACTGCCAGGCAACTGTACTTTGTAGAGAGTAAATATGGAAATTCCACAGAAGCAATCAAGACACTGGAGATTCAAATGTAAGAAACACATAAAAATACTTCATGGAATTATTTAATGTATGGAGGAGATAACCACTCCTGTCAACAAGATGAAAAGGTTTTAACTGTGAATGAGACAATATTTAAGAACATAACTAGTACTTGGCAGTGTATTTATCTTGCAAATGTGATTAAGACGTTGAAAAAATTATCTGTTTGTTTTAATTGTAGTTATCTGCCATCTTGTTTTTCAGGTTTGGAGTCTTCCTTAACTGCCGAGCTCTGGAAAAGCCTTTCAGAGTAAAGAGCAGGGGCAGGATTTTGTTAGTCATGAGAATGTAGCTGTGCTCATTATCCATGTCTTACTGGATACCACTTCCAGCAGGAATATCAGAATGCAGGCCTTAGCAGGCCAGGGGGAAGAACATCTTTGCAGAAAATAATTCATTTGTTCTCAGCTGGTACAATAACTGAATTAAGCATCCCAGATTCTCATGCTTTTGAAGTGTTCTCCATCAACAGCAGATTTCACAGACTGCTATATGAAAGTCTTTCAGGCATAACTGTGCTGTTATTCCCTAATGCTTTCAATTTTTCCCCACAAACATAAAAAGAAATGGAGAACATAGTCTATTTAAAAAACATATTCTTTATCCAGTGTGAAAACATTGAGCAGTCCACCTTTTCTTGAGCAGCTCTGTGCATTAAAACTGAAGTAAAGTGAATAACTTTTTATAAAATATGCTTTAATAGTTCCACTATTTTGAAATAAAATTATTTGTTTTCAAAAGATAGCTCCAATATCATTGTTCAATTTTGGATATTTGGGAATTTCATCTATCCTGCTGAGTGGCACACCAGACCGATGCAGACATCCCTAAGAGGAGAGCTCGCATCTGTGCAAATAAGATTTCTGCTATTTGAAAATATAACTAAACTTTTAGAGATCCACATTAAAAGGAAACAAAAAATGTTTAATTTAATAACTTTGTAGGACATTGCTGCTTCTATTGTGTTTTGTACACTAAGTCAATTTTTTTTAATGTTACATTCCTTGTTTAGTCCAGAGCATGGCAATCTGCCAGCCAGAGCTTTTAGTGATAAATTCTGCTATACAAAGCAAAAGTTTTTATACGTGAGGCCACTTCCTTCTGCTATTTTATCATCTTCCTGGTTTTGTCTGTTTTCAATAAATGTCTTTGTATTTTCACATCTTTTATATGCTTGTATACACAGACACTTTCCTCTGTATTAAAACTGATAGTTGCAAGTCGGTAAGGACAAAAAAGACAGACTGTTGACTTAAATTTCATTGCACTAATACACTATATGAATGCTTTAATGTTACAGTATTAAAAGATCTTAACATTGATATTAAAAGTATTTCCTGAATTTGGCAGTGGGGTGAAGTTGCAAGGATGATGTTTCATAAGAAGGTTTTAAAATGGAAATAATCTCTGGGTACAGCTACACTTTAGTACTACAGATTGGCACATGAAGGCTGGGCTCTCACAGTGAATTTGCATTATTTTAAAGCCTCTCAAATGTAAACATATTGAAATTTAAAATCTAAAAAGAAATTATGGTGGAAGCCAAACATCTTTCCTTTATCTATCCCAAGGGGCCGAATATTTCTGCCTGAGGAGAAAAATCTAAAAAACTCATCAGCAAAGAGAAGCCACAGAAGCCCCTGCACACACAGTGGAACCCAAACAATCTTGAGGGAAAGGAGAATTTTAATTAGGGGTGGTCAGAGGAGAAGGATGAAATTGGAGGAAAAAAGTGAAGTTGCAATGCAGCAAACTGGAGAAAAGCTTCTGGAACTTACAAGAAAGAGAAGCTGTCCCTGCTGTCCCTGACCATTTTAGCAATCTGTCATGAATTCCTCTTTCCCACAAAAAAATGTTACCAAGGATGTAAGCTACAAATCATCATGTACTAATCTTTTTATGAAGACCTCTTTTTGCTGTTCTGCAGACCTATTGTTCTTTTACAATTATATTAATAGACTAAAAATAACAAGGGCAGTTCTAACAGACTTAAATTACTATTTTGTTTCTTAAGAATTATTATTTTATACTGTACTGATTGAGATCACAGAAATCTTTTTTCTGACCACAGAGGTATAAGGTACCAAATTCATCCTTCCTGTAACTGTACTGAGGTAAATGGAGTTACATGAGGAATTAATTTGACCTGTCTCCTCCATTTCCTTGGAAAAATTCTTTGTTTTAGCTCTTGCCAAGTTTTAACTTCGACTCTCCCTTGCTTAACATCCTCTTGTGCCTAGAGAAAAGTTTTTCTTTCTTTAAGACTATAAAGAGAAATACAGCAGGGGAAAGACAATTAAGGTGAGGATCTGCTTTTTAAATTGAAAGTACACTTCAGTTATGGTAAGAAAACACCAAAACCTTTTTATTTGGTATAGATGTGTATGGGATTATTCTTACATCTGTGAGGATAAGAAAGGTATAAAACAGTACATATAACCATGACAGAGTAAGTATTTAAGTAATTTTTTTCTGCCTAAGAAGCATTTCTAACTGCAACAGCTGTAACAAACGGGGATTTTTCTTGGCTAGAGACCATAAGAATTTTAAATATTACACATCACCTTTTAACAAGGAATCATCCCCTTTCCCCTAGACTCAACAGGTATATTCAAAAATAACCTATGAGAAAAGCTGAAAGCCTACTCTCAGCAGTATATAACTGCAATTTCATGACGCAATAAATTTAATTTTTGGATGGCAATGTGGCATGAAATTCTTTGTACAAATTCAACCTGGCAGTACAAAGTTATTTAAAACCCAAAACCCTCAAAAACAAGGACTGGTGAGTGGTTTTCCTCCTGATGGTTTTATGTTAGAGTTGATATAATCTGTCTTCCTGCTGCCAGTAAAAAGCCAGGATAAAGCTTGGTCTAAACATCATAACTCATAACTCACTAACCTTGAAAGAAATGCAAATACATATTCATATTTAATCTTGATTAATTTATTACCATTAGATGATCTAGGATTGCACAGATGAGACAAACTAGCATGTAAGCCTGAGTATAGGCTCAGTTTGAAAAGGGCTGAGCATGAGGGATCAGAAAGTGAAATTAATGGAGAGTCTGTGGTTCAGAGTAAGGTTATAATTATGCAGGGATATTGTCCCCACAGACAAACTTACAATCCAGCAGCCTCCCTTCCTTCTTTCCACACCATCTGTGTGTCACAGTCTACCAGTGCTGCCAATCCAACTGTTTGTGGGTCCAGAACATGAATTTAATCAATGGAGCAACTCTGGTTAAAAATTATTAGATTAGACAGAACTTTAAAAATCTGGATTGAGTGATTTGATTTATAGCGTGGCTTCATGAACAGCTGCACAAACAGCTCAGAGGCCACAATAAGTCAAAATCATTAGTTGCCAGTTCCTGCTCCTGTCTGAATTTATGGTTCCATATTTATTAAACCCAGATTTGTGCACTGCTGACTAGCCAGCAGCAAGATTTGAGCCAGCTCATGTGGAGATATGCCATTGCATTTCACTCACTGGTGAATCAACAAGAGCACCTGGTGTGACCCTTCTAACACTGTGTGTCATGAGCAAGTACAGCTTGTCACTTGGCTGCCACCTATGCCAGGGGATGCCAGACCTGGTACACTGGGACTTGGCTGAGGAGGCTCCTTCAGGCAGGGAGAAGGAACCGTGGGGGCTCCCATCCATCAGCTGCTGCCACGTGCATGCAGCCAGAGCAGGACTCATGCATGGTTTGCAGCCCAGCTGAGGCTCCCACTGTAGGGTAATTTAGGAATTTTTAATTCCCATGCCTTGCTGAGACTGGAGAGTGGTATGTGAGAATACATCTAACCATGCCAAGCTGGAGTTAGCCAGAAGAGGGGAATTCAGACTGTGGCTACTTCTCAGGGTGGGAACAGTCTGGCCCTAATCAGCACACTCTCCTTTGAGAGCTAATTTACATCAAGTTATTTCACTTTCCTGAGATAGAAAAACCCTCTCCAGCTTCATGCAAAATTCCATTAATGATCTGTTTCAGAACATGTTCTCTGAATCCAAGTCCTCTTTTTCTGTTATTTTAGGCCTAGCTTTCATGCTAGAAAGCATCCTGCTTGTGTCTAGTACTGTGCATAATTAATACAGGTAGAACAAGTTCTAATGCAAAGTGTATTTCAGATCAGAAGAATTACAGAGGAGGTGGACCTTTGCAATTTTTGATGCATTTTGTTTTCCTCACTGGGACATTCTGGTGTTTTTTCCTCAATGACTCACAAGTGGCCCTATCAGTGTTACACAATGGAAACAACCACTGCCTTCCAAAACCAGTAATATTTGATGCTAGGAGTAGATAAAGCTCATTTAGAAATTTAAAAAACCCACAAACCCTCAAATGTGTCAAGAAGAGGAATTTAACTGCAGATAAAATTGAGGATATGATTTCAAAGTTAATCTGAGAGAAACCTCTGCAAAATTTTTAGAAGAGACGTATCTTTATTCTTGGGGGTTCTGACTATTTTAATGGAACTAGCTTCCAATTCATATAAAAAAGGACCATTCATAAAAGATGTTTGACTTGCTAAGCTTTAGCTTTGATGTTCCCCAAAGCAATATAAAATACCTGCATATAAAATTTTTTTGGCCTAAATGAAAGGTACAAGCACTTTTAAAACCTTTGAGACAACCAGCAAACAGGATTTTCTACAAAAATGTTTTTCCAGCTGAGAAAAATATGATGAGTGTGACAACATAAACATTTTAAGAAACAATACATGGCTAAAACCCATCTGCCAGGCAGAGGAAGTCAAAGAGTTTGCCTGAGGGGTTTAAGAATACCAGATTATTCAAGTACTGATAAATTAAAAAAAAAATAGGTTAAGAGAAAGACATCCTGATGGTCTAAGACTTTCCTGCATGGAAACTAATAAGCAATGCTTCTTAAAAAATAAAAACTGTCTGATTGTCTAGATTTGAAACAAAAGTATTCTTTAATACAATGGCTGGGTATCAATGATAGTGATTCTATCAACAAGATGTTGTTTTAGGAAATGTAATGCTTACACCATTTTTCTAAAAATGGGAGAACATCTATGTGAGCAAGTTGTAAAATCAACCAATCAATTCTACATTATAAAACACTGCACAACATCTGTATTGTTTAAGCTGTATCTATATTTTTGGTACAGATCTATATTCTCTAAGAATGTATTATTAAGACTGTACAGAAGTTCAAATCTCTAAGACAAATTGTTTTCCTTCAGCGTAACTATCCATCTTACCAATTCTTACAGAAATCACACTAAGCCAGACTTGCAAATTAGTGATGTCTTGCCTACACAAGAAATGGGAATACCTGCATGGAAGTGACTGCCTCCTTAAGGAAGATTTCAAAGATTCTTCCTGCCAACAGCAAGGAGCATTATTCTATCTCCCTGTGGCTGATACTGACATCCAGTCTGATGGCCCAACAGTTACTTTATTTCTTTCTGCATTGAGAAAATTCAGAATTTTATTTCTTATACTTGAATACAATGCTACTATCCATGTATGAACATCCTCATAGCTCATGCTTTTGATTAGAAATAAAAACTTTATGAAATCTATAATCGTAAAATTCTTGTTTTCATTCACTGCTCTTGGAATCTGGTTCAAACGGAAACCCACAGGAGTGGCTTAATATTTAATGAGCTTTATAGACCACAAAAATGTGATGTAAGGGTTTCAGTTGTCTTCACTGACTCTCTGTATAGGGACAAATGCCATAACAGATGTGCTCCTCAACCCTTAAAATGAAAAATGACATGATAAATTACTTCTTAGTGGAAACTGAATCAGAACAGTTACTGAACTATCCAAAGAGGGACCAAAAAAAAAAGAAAAGACAAAGTATATTACCTGAAAATTCAGCAAGTAACCACATTTATCACTGAGGAATCAACCCTGCCAACAGCAGGTTTTGGAGAAAGCCCAATTTTCCACTAAAAATAATTTCAACAGACCTGCTATTAGACTATTATTTACATGAATGACAGACTATGAGGTTCTTCCAACACAGAAAGTTAGACTTGTGGATATGAAACTGGCAAAACATACTCGTGGTAAAAATAGACCTAAGACTATAGAAGACACTGTGAGAAGGGAAAAAAAAAATCAAGCCATCCTGAGAAAACTGTTGATTGAAAGTCTCAATAATATGAAGAAAAAAATTTTAAAAAATTTAAAACTACTCAACTTCTGTACTTCAAAACAGAAGAATGATCAAAATTCCAGAAAACAAAGTATTTGTGACACAATTATTCACATAAACAGGAAATAATTTACTGGAGTTTGTCTTGGAATATGCTGAGATTGTAACCTGTATTGCTCCTGGTATCTTTGTTGGTAAGGAACTACCCTGTATTTAATGATAGCAGTGTTGTTACTGTTGAATTGCCAAAAACCAGGGAGTTCTGCCATGGCAGAACTGCTATAGCTACAACCTAGAACTGTGTCTGTAATTCTTCACTTGATTTTACACATTTTCAAAAAATCTACTCCTGACCTCGTTAGGTTTACAGCCAGACATAAGCTTTACTTTATACAGAGGAAAGTGAGGCAACGGGGTGAAAGGTTTGATCTTAAAAGTTTCTGTGACACCTCTCACCTACAGATTGAACAGCTTTGTCCACTAAAGCACCTTGTACACAGAATTAACAGTTTTATGTTTAGAACACTTGTAGGATCAGGCCCATGGAAAAGTAAGTCTGTTTATGATATACACAGCATGAATGAAAATGTTTTAAGGAGTATCTGCCATTCTTTCAAAGACACACGGCCTTGGAGAGAACACTGTAATTTCAGTACTCTTTTTTTTACTATGTATCATTAATAAGTCATCCTACTAAAGCAGGACTGGAAAGAACAGATTCTTCTTGAGAAAGTATTACATGACATATATTCCAGAGATCCAACACAGTAAGCTATATATTCAGCAAAACACTGAAAATTTCCCTGTTCAAGTTAATAATGAAGGCATAATAAAGAGCATTTTCCATATCTCATGAGTTTGGAATTGGATTTCACCAAGAAGTTTCTATAAAATATTGCAACTGGCCACTTGTAACTTGGACAGACATTTTTCATATCTTGCTTGTGTCAAAAAATAGTTTTTTGCTTTGCTATTAATTTGGAGAGTTTTAAAACTAGTTTTGCTTCCATGAAGTCAACAGGAATTTTGCACTAAATGGGTGGGAAGAGGACTGTTCTCCACACTTCACTCATCTCTGCTATTAGAATGAGTGATTAGGCTTTTTTATTTCGGACTTTCCATTACAAGAATTTTCCTTGTAATGGAAGGAAGGAAGGAAGGAAGGAAGGAAGGAAGGAAGGCAGGCAAACAGAAACAAGAACATAAAAAGAATAAAGTATATACTTTATATAAAGGTGTAAAACAGCATAAATTAAATGAAAGCAAACAATCTGTGATTGATTATAAAATTAGAATTTTTCTCATGAACCAGATTCTCCACTAATGTAAATGAACAGTTTGCTCAGTGTGCAAAAATATTCAGAGCCCACTGTCAGTTCATCTACGTTAAGACTTATTTTAAACCATCATTTAATGGCACTTTATAGACATAACTTCCAAATAAATCTCTTACCAAGGTGATGCTTCTGTTTTATGTAATCATATCCTTTTAATAACTAACTTACTAAACTTATAACAATATTTAGTTTAAAATATGAAAGACAAAGAGGAGTATTTTAAAGGTTTATGATTTTTAGATGAGGTAATACACTTTATCACCAGAGCAGCTGTCAGAGCCAAACCTCAGCTCTCAGCAAAATGGGCAGTAATAACCACCTATTAGCAGCAGTGTCAAGAGGTGAGTGCTCCTGACACAGCTTCCTAGACAGTGCTCTGTCCCATGCCAGCCTACAAAAGGAAAATGAAAAACCCAATATTTTCCTGTTGGCTGACCTTTTCCTACCACAGCTTCCTTTCTGAATAAAATTTTGACACGAACGGTTTTTAAAAAATAATAAGGGGTGGTGCCAAGGAAGGAAGGAAGGAAGGAAGGAAGAGCAATGTGTGCCAGTACACTTACCTTTATGGACTTTGGAGGCTGCTGATAGCCCGACTCCCATGGTAGGTAACTCATTGAAGATCTTTACTGAAGACTAAAGAAATCCCACAGATGCTCTGGCTCCTAGGGCAGTAAGCAGGAGAGTCCT
This sequence comes from Peucedramus taeniatus, assembly GCA_013400575.1. Taxonomy (NCBI): domain Eukaryota; kingdom Metazoa; phylum Chordata; class Aves; order Passeriformes; family Fringillidae; genus Peucedramus; species Peucedramus taeniatus. Next base: position 13,488 of record WBNO01033072.1, read on the forward strand.
TTCTGTTATCCACACAGACAATGCTCACCAACACAAACCCCTGACCGCCCATGGGGCACAGTCCCATTTCTACACCAGGCTCTCCATGACCTCTGTGGAAAGGCGAGCACCCAGCACCGGACCCAAGAACAAGAAGCAAGCAACAACCAGCATAAAACATGCAGAAACAGCAGATGTTTCGGGCTCTTTTCCAGAGACTTCATCCCACCTCGTCCCCCTTCACTTTGGTACTTCAGGCCATCTCAGCCCTCACCTTCCAGTCTCCTCCCGCTCTCCCCCGCTTCCCTTTATAACCCCCAAAGGAGTCTTTAGACCTCCACAAAAGAGTCAGGGGCGCTGCAGACATTTTCTGGCTCTTGCAGACCCCAAAACACGACCCCAGCCGGCACGAGCCCAAGTGACTCGGCCCAGGCTCCTCTCGCTCCCGACCGCCCGGGCGACCCCCGGGAGCCCCCGGGCAAGTCGCTTTAGGGGCCTCAGCACTGCGGGGCCGCGCCGTGCGGGACCTGCCGGGGAGGGAACACCGCAAAGGGCAGGCGGGAGAGAGGGAGGAAGGCTCCGCTCCACAGCAGGGCTCGGCCGGGGCGCTGAGGGGGACGGGCAGCACAGCGCTGGCCGCGACCCTGCGGCGCGGGGGTGGCGGCGGAGGGGCCGGGCGGGGCCGCCTCCCCTCCGCGGGTCACATGAGAGGGGCGGGCGGCTGGGCCGAGGCGGGGGTGGCTGCCGGGGCTGAGG
>WBNO01033072.1:14518-81264 GCA_013400575.1 Peucedramus taeniatus
GGTCCGGGCGCTCCCGGGGGCGGCAGGGCAGGGCAGGCGGGTCCCGGCCCCGCCGCCGTGACAGCCCCGTGCTCGCTGCTGCAGCTGCTCCTCCGCTGCGGGAGGGGAAGGGGCAAAATACGAAAAAGTACTCGTCTGGTGGTGTAGGAGCGGAGAAAAGAGTAATTGAGCTCTGCGAGGGCTCTGTTTGTGTGTGTCATCTTAATGGAGGCTCGGTGATAATCACGGGGTGGTTCAGCCAGTTTAAACAAGGTGAACTGTTTCCAAAGGCAGCGGCGTTAACCTTGCTAGATACTACTTTTAGAAAATCCGGACTCGCATGTTGGGGAAGCTTTTATTTGTATTTTTTAATCTTTCGGAGACCGGCTTGCGCGCTGCCCCAGTTTAAGGCACTGCAGACGTGCCACACGCTTCCCTCCTTTAATTTATAATGTGTTTTGCGAGTGCGTGTGTAAAGCTGCTGCCGAAATAACCAGTTCTTGTGTATCATCAGCGATAATGGTGGCTGAGCAGGGGCTGATCCTGCCCTGGGGCAGAGGGATCGACTGCGTGGCCTGCCCTGTATTCAGTGTGTCTGTGCCCGTCTGTGCCGTGCTGGTGCAGAATGGAGCGATGGGGTTATATCTTAAACCAGATGCTAAACAGGCGGCCTTTGAATGCATTGGCTGATCTCTAAATAGTAAAGTAAGGGCTAAGCATTGTATGATTAATAGTTGCGCGCTACTTGCTAATTCTAAATATAATTACCCAGAACTCGGAAATCAAGAGGGTGTGGTGTTTGTTTTGACAACTTGAAAAAATAATGCTATGATGAATCAGAAAAATAATTCTTCAAGCAGTGGGTTGGAAATGTGGCCATTTCTCAGCAGACATTTCTGCTTGTTTTGACAGTGATAGACTTAACTCTTTAAAAAAAAATCTGAAAAAGGGAAGCAAAAGACAAAGCGAGGCAGTCCTGAAAAGTTATTATTCAAAGCAGTTGAACACTGTTATTGTAAAGAGCAGAAAGCTCATTTAACTCAAAATATGTTATTTTCACAGTATTATGGACTTGCATCTGTAGTTAAGGGAAATGAACATGCTTGTTATTTGCACTATCCCTGTGTAATATAGTACTTAATCACGTGCAAAATGTAAACTAGACAGTGGACATATTGCTGAATTAATCTTCCATAAGATGTTAAGCATTTCAGACTTGGATTTGCATAGGAGGACAAATACTCAGGACCTGGGGACGACACAGTCTGCATTTAGCTAAATGCTGATTCTATATGTGAAGCCTGATTTGTACCTCTAGCATGCAAGTGAAGCTAGTATCACTTTAATAAACACAATGCTTTTTTGGGGCAAACTACAATATAGTGTATTCTTGTAAAACAATTGCAGACAAGTAAGACTGGAATTTTGTTTTGCAGTTGGTGTATATGACATTTTACTCTGACTTCTTGTAAGAATCGCGCTTTATTCTTGAATAGAGACCCAGTCTTGCGTTTTCTTAGGGATTGCTGTCAATTTGGAACACCAGGATTAGTTAGGTCATTTCTAGCTAATGTATTGGCAAGTTGTTATTTTGTTTGGTTTTTTTTTTTCCCTTTTTTTCTTTAATGACAGGAAACGTGTGGATTTGACAGCCTGTTTTAAAACTCTTTATTGCTGTTGAGTAATGAGACTTGTGATACCTGAGCAATGAGACTCCCTTTGGAGCCTGACCAGGGCAGCCCAGTGTTTTGAACTTCTGCAGGACATTCTAAATCCTCATAAAATTGACATTATTGAGTGGGAAACTCTTACAGCTAAGCTTATCACTCTGCACAGGTACTTTAGGAAGTATGCAAAATTATTTAAGGGCTACACAGAGTCACCCTAATTAGAGACTTGAACTAGATAAGCATGTAAATATCTAGGACATTAAAGTGTGATTCAGAAGGTAAGCTGCTATTCCCAGTTCAGCTCTGCCTGCTGTGCTGCTCTTCAGTTTGATTTGCATCCTATGCTTCAGTTCTCTCATTTGTCAAATGGGGTCAGTTGTTTTACCACCTCTGATAAAAACTGTGAATGAAAACAGAGCTGTGTAAAGTTAGAATTTATTATTTTAGAAGCACTCGATGGAAGAGAAATGCTAATTAAGGGAATTGTTCTCAGTACCTCCTTTTCTTTTGTATGTGGAGCCCTAAACAGGGCCGTGCATTTATGTTATACAATCCACTTCCACACAAGCCTCCCATTGATTTCAGCAGCGGCTCTGTGCATGGATTATTGATGCGATATGATCCGAGTCAGTTGGTGTTTGGCTCAACTTTCTTTTGTGTCCCGATTAAAATATCTCTGTGGTTTGCTTAGTCCAGGAAATTTCTCCTCCTCCCTCTCCCCACTTGGTTTTAAACTGTGTCTTGTGTGGTTTGAGTGGCTTTTCTCACAGGCTCCCAGTCAGGTGGTGGCGGTGCCAGTGGCCGGGACCCTCGCGTTCAATAGCGCTCTTGGTGTGGTCACACAGTGAGCGAGTGATCCTCTGTGAAAGGTCAAAATGTATAAGCAGTCAGTGCTGCAGGCACAGGATAGAGCTCCTGTTTGTTTTCTGAATTTGACTCTAGTCATCCAGCAGCTTTTCAGTCCCCCCAATTCAATTCTGTGTCATGCCTCTAGAAAAAGACTGCAAGGTTGGGTAGTTACCAGCTTCTGTATGTTTGTTTTACGCTATCTCTACAAAGGGCTCTAAACAGACATGCCAGAAGGTTGAAGTCCTGCTTCTACTTGACAAATAGACCAAATTATAGCACTAATTATGGCATTGAGGTTTCCCTACTGTTCCCCAAACTCTGTGCTTTGTTCCTGAATGTTGAAGCTCTTTTGGGATAGAGCAGTTGGGTTGCCAAGCTCTGTTAGTTGCTGGCTGTGCTTGCCAGTGATGGTGCCAGGTAGCACGTTGGGTTTGTGATGAGGACAGAATGTAGACAGTCCTTCATTAAGGAGAGGCACCAAGAGGCCAGATCATTGCACAGAGGACTCAGGAGAGTGGATTTGCTGCCAAACCAGACTTATTGGATGACTTCTGTTCTTCTGCAAGGCAAAACAGTTACCTACTTACAGGTAAAAGCTGTTAAATGTAACAAATGACCCAGATTTTTCTTAGGAAAAAGTTCTAAAATGGATTAAAAATACATATTCATATTTTAGACATGAGCAGCCTCATCTCTTCTTTTCACGTTGTAATACCTTTTAAAGGTAAACCTTAAAAATACCAGAGGCCATGAGGCCTCCTCATGATTATAGACATTTGCTTTGCATTTAAGACTAATTTTGCATGTTTTCTTACTTTATGAGTTTCTTTTATTATAAACAAATGTGTTTTAGTGCAGAAGAACGTTAAATATGTTACACTCCCTACTCATCAAAGTGGAAACTTGTACCAGTAGTTTTTAAAAGTTGTCACAAAAGTCCTTCAGAGGAGGGCTTGTAGTTTTAGATAACACTTTGAGAAAATCCCAAGAATATAAAAATGCACCTGAGTATTGGATTGACCACTCAGCTTGGTTCTAGGGAGTGAAAAAGAGCAGGTACAGAGATAGTCTATTTATGTAATTTAGTTTTTTGTGTTTTTTGCCAGCCAGCTGAGCTGCATGCTAAGTCTCTTGTTTGCTAAATAGATATTTCTTCATGCTAAATTAATCTCATATTTCTTTGGATTACCTGTCAGCTCAGTAGGATCTTAATTTTTAGCCCAAAACAATTTAATCTGTTATCACTGCAGTAAAAAATGTCATAATAAAGTATTATCAGTTATGTTGTACATATTAGTTATTTTTGGTGGCATCAGAAAACGGTGCTTGTTAATTGCAGTAACTTGTTCAAGTTTTTCTTAGCCTAATGTTTGATATTTTTAGCTGTGACTTGGAAGAAAAAGTGAGATTTTTGCTGATAGAATTTCCAGAGGTGGTTGCTTGCCAAACTTGATGTATTGTTATATAATGGCATTTGGTGACATGCTCAGCAGTGTAAGCACGCTGTGGATTTAGGGAAGCAGAGTGCCTGTAACAGCATCTGTCTGTACTGTTGCAGCTGGGAAAGAAAGCTGTAGGATTTACAGGCAGGAACTGAGTGTATTTTGCAGAACAAAATGCTGGGAATCACAGTAATAGCCACATGAAAGTGGGCTCCCTATGGGCCACTGTTACCAAATGGATATTGCAATCTTTTAATATCACTGGAGTTCCAAGAGCTTTCACCAATTGAAGGGATGCAGAAGGTGAGACAGCACAGAGATTTTCAAGATATATTCTGCAGTTCACATCAAATTTTTCAATCCTGTTATATTTATTGCTTCCCCTTCTTTCTTTTTAGGATTTTGAATGCTTTTTCAAAGGAAAATGGAAAAAAATGTCTTTCCTTCATTTTCTTCCTTGTAGAAGGGTGTGTGGTGATAGGGCAAGGGGTAATGGCTTTAAACTGAAAGAGGGTGGATTTAGATTAGATTTTAGGAAGAAATTCTTCATTATGAGTGTGGTGAGACACTGGCACAGATTTCCTAGAGAAACTGTGGCTGTCCCATCCCTGACAGTGTCCAAGGCCAGGTTGGATGGGGCTTGGAGCAGCCTGGGATAATGGAAGGTGTCCCTGCCCATGGCAGGGGAGTAGAATGAAAAGAGCTTTGAGGTCCCTTTTAAGTCAAATCATTCTATAATTCTGCTTGCCATCTTTTGTCCTGTAAGTCTCTCTTTTCCTAATCCAATAAAGATTTGAAGAGCTTTAGAATGTTTCACTTAAACTGTAGCTCCATTCTACCTGCTGCAGTCTTTTGCCCCATTCCTTTCCCTCCCAATGCAAAAGTGGTTTATTCTGATTCTTTGAACACACCCCATCTTTGACTCCAAGGCCAACATTTGAACTACCACTCATCTCTTTTCCTTGTTGGAAGTCATTGAACGAGCTGTTTGCAGTCCCTCTCTGAATTTAGAGTATCTCCTCGAGGTTTATCCTAGGTCCTTTCCACACTTGTCCTGACCCCTTGTACTCGGTACATTCTCTTCCTCCTCTTTGTACTTCCAGATGCCTCTAGTACTGTTTACTATATTTTTCTTTTTGAAATCTTGTGGTTTTTTTTTTTTTTAACTTCTTTGAAGAAGTTCTCTCCTCCTCCTCCTGCTTACTTGCTTTTTAATTTGGAAGATGATCTTTCTACTTCCAACTTTTTTGGTGAAGATTTGCAGGACCCTGTGCTTGTTTTAATGCTCTCTTCCTCTCTACATCTTGTTTCTGGATAACCAAATTTGCAAATAAGAGTGGAACTATCGTATTTAAACTGATGACTCACAGCATATACTCTGTGTGCTCTGGATCCAGTACCATCTGTCCCAGCTAAAATGTTGGCTTGTTTGACATCTTAAGATTGCGTAATTGTCGTCTTAAGCTTAATGAGTCTGAAACAGCTCTTAATGTTGTTTCCACCCACTTCCTCTTTTTGATGTCTTTGGACACACGCTGGCATCCCGAGTGGTTATTGACAAGTAAATAGTGAGATGGTGTAATTTATTGCTTCTTAAAAAATAGTCTGTAGAGCAGTTGTAACAAAAATGGCAGTGGAAGGGCAATGCAAGAGTACTGACATACTTACAAAATAAGATATGTTCTCCTATGTAATGTTAATTTTTCTGTTTGAATGCACAAATAGATGTAATCTGGTTGTGGGATCACATTTTCTGTAGACTTCTGCATGGGACCAGCCAGCACACAGGTTAGCATTTTGTGGCAATTGAGTGGATCTATATGGATTTTTTCCTTCTTTTTAAAGTGATGTGATGGTTAATGATTTCTCCTTCACTTTGTCTCCCTGCAGTTCACGCGAACTTAAGCGTGTATGAAAGGATTGCACTAATTTTAGTGAAGAGCTTGGACCTAATGACCATGTGCTTCATTCACAGAGGATAAAAATAAATCCTTAGCAGCTGGATTGTTAGGAAAACCTGTCAGTGTATAGAACTGTGAGGCAGGGATCCCAGGGAAGTGAAGAACACGTGGTGTTTTACTTTGTTTTATAGAAGCAAAAGAGAAGTTGTGTGAACAGATGTGCTGTTGGCATTTCTGACTTCTTCACTGTGTATTCTTTTAGAGCAATATATTGTACAGGAAAGGTGTATAAATGAGGTAATAAGAGTCTATTTATTTATGCCATTTGTATAATTTTAACATCTAGCAAATGGTTTTTAATTGCATATAACTTCCTTCTTTTAATTTCAACAACTTCATGGGAAAACTTAGTATTGCAAATTTTTTTGGACAGCAGTGTTTCCTCTTAGTGGGATAGATGTACAAAATCTGGTAGAAAACCATGTGTTTTGTGGTCCTCTGAGATTTGCCTGAAGAAGGAAATGGCTTGACCTATTTGGTTGCTATGAAGTAAAAACATTCTTGTTCTCTCTCTCTCTCTTCCTTTTTTTTTGTGAACATCTGTGTCACATTTATTTCATTACTTTCTGAGGTTCTTTAAGCACATTATTTGCTAATACGAAGTTTTATTTAAGGAAAGTAAAGTGATACATAGCTGCTTCCACAATTTCATTGAATTTCTAATATGTGCTCTTAAATAGGTATTATATAAGTGGGTAGGTTTTCTAGTCAAAGTTGACATGTTGAAAGGCAAACACTAATGTTATCTAGTATTTCCTAGGAAAAAAAGTGTTTGACAAATTCAGTAGGATATGGAGTTAACAGGAAATGTTGCATGCTGGAACCTTGGGAAATCTAAAGCATAATCTCATCTAGGATTTGAAGGTGTTTTGATTTAATTTTTCAACAGCTTGGCATTCTTAGTGTGGTTTTAGTGATTAGCCTCATTTTCAGGTGTTTATTATAAAAAGAAATAGTTATCTTATGCCAGGTGTATGGAAGAATTGAAACTGATTCTGTTATTTAGCAGCATAATGGAAATTATCCCAATGAGGATAGATTTTATTGATTTTACTAACAATTCTTCTGAATTCCATAAGAAAATTCTTCAACAAGAATCTAAGATCAGTCCATTTGTGAAAGTTGAATCTGAATTCAGATCTAGCTTTTGCTGTCATGCCAAAGGGGTTGGTTGGACTTTTTAATGTAAGTTCTTGATAAAAAAAAGAGAAACCAGTGTTGATTTTTTAGATGAAATACATTGAGTGTCTTAACAAAACAAAAAAGCTGTGTGAAAACTATGAACTGTGAGTCTGCTGATCTCGGGGTATGGAAGAAACTAACAGTTACTGTGGGAATTAGTTCTGGTGGCTCTTCTATCCAGCTGCTAGTTCTCACACAGCTTGTAGGAACATCTTCTGCTTAGTCAAATTAGATGGAAATTCAGTGCTGTGCAAGGTGTACTTTGGCAGAAGGAGCTGATGGGTAGGAAAACAAATGTGGCCAATGTATCTTGTGCTCACTCTTGTTCTCACACACATGCATGCACAAAAAAAGGCTGAAAAAATTAGCATATGTAAGTAAGGGAACTGCCTCACACTGTTTTCTCTAAGAGGTACTGTGAGATGTAATCTCTTCGTGAGTCACCTCTAAGGTTTTCATACAACTGCCTCATTAGTGTAACATCTAGAATGCAGATTTTAATTTTTTTTGTTTTAATATCTGATTCATATTGCAAAATACCATTGATGCTGTTTTCTTGTTGAATTCCAAGTATTCAAGAGTCTATTTGCTGTTACATTTTTGCTTTCATGTACTGTAGATATCATGTTCCTTAATAAGGTCCTTGTTTAGCTCACAATCAGTGTTGTCTGTAGAGTCAAATTCTGACATAAACAAATCCCATTGCCTTACTTACGAGAGAGGGGGAATTCTCAAAAGGGGTATTTGTGCTTGCATTAGTTATTAAAAAATAAGGAATTGTGGTTGCTTGAGGCAGTGTTTCTTATATTCAGCAGTCGGATTCCAAGTAAGTTTTTTCCTTTTTGTCTTTCTTACTCAAGTGAGTTTGTCCTAATGAACTTCCTGCCCAGTCATTCTGTTGCACCGAGGAGGAATTTTCCCACCAGGCCATGTACTCTGAGTACAACTTTGACCACTTGCAAATGAAATTTTTGGATTTGTAAAACTGCTGCCTGTTTTTGTTCTGCTGTTGTAGCTGCTCAGCCAGGGGATATGGAGGAAGTTTTTTTCACAGGAAGTTGAGGTTAAACCACAGTGGCCATAAGAAGAGATGGTGGCTCTGTTAAGAAGAAACTCTTAGGGAAGAACTTTACAAGTTAGATATATTCTCTGACCATGGAACTCCTCATGTATACAGGACAGGGGCTGGGTCCTGCACAGGACCATTCTCAGTTTTTCTTGAGAGACCAGAAGGACCTGAACCCTCTCTTGTTCAGGTGCAGTGCTCCTCTGGCTCTTATCCAGGCAGGAGCTGCTTGTGTGCAAACCCTGCCTGCTGATGATCCATTGTAGCAGATCTGTGTGTAGATCTCTGGACTTCACTGTGTGGAGTAGGTGAATGGGCACCTCTCTACTGCTTTGTGGTTCTCCCTTTACATTCTTCATATTTTTGGTTTGATTTTTTAAATTTTTTTTTCTTTTCTTTAAACTGAAAGGGTTCTGCTTGGTACCTATCCAAAGCAAGCACTTTGTTTGCCTTCAAGAGCTTTTATTGGGCTGAAATAATCATTGCTATAATCTTGTATTTTGTAAACCCGGTATGTACTAATTGGGGAAAACTCACTTTGCATTTGGTATCTGTCATGTAAATGCATAAATGGGTAGTCCTTGTTATGGAAGTATATGTTCATAGACTCAAAAGCAACTGTGTTACTTTATAGACCTTTTATTTAACTTCCTCCTCTGCCATTCTGTTTTGACCTACTATACCCTTTTAGTTATTAAAATTGTCATATCATGTAGTAGCAGCATTTTAAAGCAGCATCCAGCATTCATCTGGGGACAGGGAGAGTATCTGTGCTTGTGTTCCCACCATCAGTTGTGCTGATATCATCCCTGATTAGCAGTTTGCAGATTAACCATTTCATAAGTGGGAGTTGAAACTGGTAGCCAAGGCTAGTCAAAGTTTAGGGAATTGGCTCTTGTGTCTAGGAAAACATTTGCAGTCACAGAAAGGAAAGATTAAAAAGTTTCAGGTATATGTGAGTAGCTTATTCTTCGTGTAGATGTTGCTGATTAATTCTGTAATCTCAGAATTCTGGGAACCTCAGTCTGAGTCTTAAGCCTGTATTCTGTGTATTATGTGTGATCAGCCTTTCTAGGCAGCTGACATTTCAGTTTGCTGTACATGTTTTAGCAAGGATAGATGAATGGAGCATATGGATTTGATTATTTTTTTGGCTATAGGAAGTGGATTTTTGTGCATTAAATATAGTAACTTTCTTTTTTTAAATATCTGAGCGGAAGCTTCCCCACTCCCAGTGATTTTTTTTTTTTTTTAATAAGAATTCATGTAACTTTCTTCACTCTCATTTTATGCAATGTAAGCTGGAAAGTCTGCAGTGTTTAGTCTTGGTCTTGTACCAATAAATGACACAGTATCACATGAATGTTTTAAAAGATTAGGTGATATTTTATAAGAGCAAACATAAAAAAAAAAGACTGTTTTAAATCTTTCTGCTGTGAATTCACTGTTATTCAAAGTAAAGAGAGTATGCATTATGTTATTGTTCCTACTTGACTAAAAACTTACTTATTTTCTTTTCGTATCTTCTACCTGAGTATTAAGCCTAGAAAAGTAACATGTGTTAGGAAGGGGAAAGGTTGGGTGAAATTGGTAATCCAAATTAAATACAAATAATGCTTGCAAGTTTATAGAGCCTGTGGGTGGGTGGACTTGGCAGATCAATCCGTTGTGGTATGTTAGACTTGAAAGAGCATATGGAGATGATTATTTTCTGGCATTTTGTAGTAAAAGTTTTTGAAGAAGGAAGTTTTAATTTTTTTTTAAATTTTTTTTTTTTTTTTTTAGAAATAAGGTGAAAAATAGGAAAAATAAGATCTTTTGCATTGAGTAGTAAAATAGTTTGTTGTAGTAGCATATGAAAAACCAGTTTATTTGAAGGTAAGCTGCTAAAATAAATTCTCCTACTGTTTTCTTATTGGCTGTCTTGTTTTCTGAAGGCAGCCAAAGATCCTGTGCAGCTGGGACTAATACAGGACCCAGCTGTAATTTTTTTTTATTGTTGTTCAGATGTCCGGTGATGGTCAGATCTAAGTTATTGTGTGGAAATTCAGTAAAGGAAAAGGGTAGGGTGGGAAAAAAGTGACTCTCCATAAAAGTATTCCAGTAAAAGCAACAGGAACTAGGAGTATCCATTTCAGAGCTCTGCCATAAATCCCATCCTGAAATACTTAAACGCCTTCAGATTTTGCTGTAGACTTTAAGTCATCTAAGAGTTTTTGGGTAATTTTTTAAACAGAAATGAAGTGAACTGGTTGGAATGGGAAGGTGCCTGTTTTTTCAAGTTATTTAATGGAAGAAGATGCTGTTTTCTCATTCACAGTACAAGGTTTTAGTCTCTTTATTCTCATTACAGTATGTAATGCTACAACTTGGAGTAGATCAACAGGTTTGGTTTTACTAATTTCACTTATGCTGTGTTTTGCTAGCTTTTGTGTTACAGAACCTAAAGATGTAAGAAGAGGAGAAGCCTAGTATTTTTCTGTAGAATTTGGTTTACCTTTGGTATATTTGGTTCTTCCAACTCTGTCTTTTAGGTATCTACTTCCTTCCAAATCTTCATTCTGAACTTAACTTGCCGAGGGAGTACATCAAATAGCTGCCTGAATTTCAGTGTTCTTTTACTGTTAATCCAAGCCTTTAATTTTGAATGTCATTGACTCAGTTTATAATTACACTAGTCTAATTTAAGAAGTTTAATAACAATAGTATACAAATTATAAGTCCTGATTGACTGAAAGATACTTCAAATACTGTAAGTTATATCCATGAATACTGACAGTGACATGAATTTTAAAACATAATTACTGTCTCAAACATAACCTGGATTCTGCATTTCTTTCCATGTGCCTTAATTGGTTGTTGCTATTAATTTTATTTTTTTTTTTTGAGGAAAAAGAAAAAAGAAAGGATAAAGATTTATGGTGGGTCTATTGGCTGTGGGATTGCCTGGCACTTTGCCCCTCAGTGCTAGAACAGAACAGCAATAACAACTTATTTTCCTTCCTGAGCAAGTAGGAGCTGATCTCTGGCTTCAGAGTGGAAGTGGAATGTGAACAAACTCTGTGCTTTGAAAGCAGAACACAAACCAATTGCAGTGCAAAAACATCTGCGATGTCCTTTTACATACAATATTTTAAATGAATACCATGCAAATCATTTGCTTTACTTTTTTTTTTTTGGACATTTACAGGGATTAAATAAAAAGTCCTACGTATTATTTTTGTTTAGTAAGAATGGTAGTCTGAGTTCTTTTCTTCCAATTTTAAAGGCTGTGATCTTCATGTGAATTGTGAAGAGCCTAAAGGAATTTCTCAGTTAATTGTTTTCTTGAAGTGCGGGTCAACTTCCAGTGCATTTTGCAAAACTGGTTTTATGTATACTCTGCCAATGTCAAAGACCATTAAAATACAGCAAGTAGAATGAGAAACTTGGCTTACAGATTTGCTTTAGGATGTTTTGGCTGTATTCATGACACACTATAAGGAAAATTAAGAAAATATTTGTGGCTTGAGAATAAAATCTGCCAGCTAAGTTGAAGAAAGTAGTATGATAATGTCTCGCATCTTGGAGAGGGAGAGAACACTGCACTGCAACTCTTACTGTATTGTGTTTTTCTCTGGAGCTCATATGGACTTAGGAGATCTGATTTTCTCATGTGATGGAAGCACATCAAAAGGTCCTTCTCACATTGGAGAAATAATAGTACAACAATTCTAGCAAAGTTTTGGCTTTTCACTACCTCATTTTACATTTTGAAGAAAGGGTTTCCTGCTGAACAAACACATGTTAGTCTGATAGCATTTTCCTGTATTTGAATTGTGAACAGTCAAATGACTCAAAAAAATGTATGTTGAAGTAGATACAGGGTTTTAGCATAGAATATGTGCATACAATAAATCTATTCAACTAATCAGTCTGCTTCCTTTCTCTCCCACCCCCTTACAGCTGGAAGTTCATCAGCTTCTGCTACTATATCTAGCTTCCTCTCGAGACTTTCTGGGATAGAGTTAACAGTGGTGGCAGGCATTAGTGAACAATGTTGTGATTATATTCTGTGGGTCTGTATAAGTTGTCATTTTCCATTGCTGCTATTTCTAATGGAAAATATGTCATCTATTTAGTACGAGCATATTATGTGTGCCGTGCAAAGTTTCATGCTGCAGGGTTTAGTGAAAGCATGTACATCATCATTAAATCAGTATAAAATATTTCTAGATTTCATTAGTGACCAATTTGGTGTTTAAAATGGAAAATGTATGATATGGTTTTATTTTCATAAGTTCTTAGCTAGGATAACACAGGATGGCTGGACTTTCATTTTTTGCTAGTTCATAATTAATTATGCTCTGAGGATCTTTAGTGTATGTTAAGACACTGCTTTGAGGTACAAAGAATGTGGAATATTCAAAAAAAAGAAAAATTAGATGCTTCCAGTTGTCTTATCAGTTGTGAACTTCATGACAAAATACTTGCAGTCACATCTAATCGAATTTAATAGCTTGATTAAGAACTGTTACAATTTATTTTTGTTGACCTTTTTTCTTTAAAGGACCACAATGAAATTTTTCAGAAACAGCTCCTGGACATTTGGACATCCTGGTTAAACATCTGCAGGGTCAGTTGAGTAAGGCACTTAGGTGTTCTGGTTGAGCTTCAAATGCTTCAACAAAGTTTCAAGATTAATTTCATTAAGACATTAAAAAAGTGTAGAATAGATGCTATGATTGAAGAATCTTTTAGAGGTAGTTTTTGTATGATTTTCAAGTGGACTGTAGACTGCTGCCTGTGCAGATGTATGTTAGAATTTTTGAGGACAGAAATCTAGGCTTAATAGTGCCACTTCTTTTATTACCAACCACTTCTTTCAGTGTTCAAGAAATCATTTAGCAATAAAGAGTTTACCTGTGGCTGGTGTTCTCCAAGTGTTTTGTACTCATTGCTGCATTGTCCAAATCTGTGATACACAGAAGAATTTCTGAACTGCACTAGTAAGTTTTCCCACTGTTCAATATGTGAGCTATGTTGGTGGAGCTGCAGACACTGTTGCTACAGACTGCTTAACAGAAGTTATAGCTTGGTATTTCTGGTTGCCCTAAGGCGAATTTAGGATAATTGCAAGTATGTTAATATGAGTCAGATTTTTTCAGTCTTACACAAAGTTTGTATAATGAAAGCTTTTACCAGGTAGAGACTCCTCTGAAGGCACTACCTCTTTGGAAAGGTGTTTAGCAGAGGCTACATCTGACCAGACTGTCAATAGAACTGGTATGTGCAGGTGAAAAAATCAGGATTTGCTCTATGTTTTACCCGTTTAGGAAGTGACATCTTTTATTGTTACCTTTTGTGCCATGTTGAGGGGTAGTAGAACTAAAACACGTAGTCCTACTTAATTGTTTCGTAGTCAACAAAAATATTTAGTATTTGAGCATGACAGGATGAAGTGGAAATCTTAGAAGAAATGTTATTAATAGGAGCAGTGGGAGCTGGTGGACATAAAAACGAGATTGAGGGTTGAATCCCAGTTAGTTGCTTACATTTTCAGGGAAAATGCTGAATCTCAGAGACTTTGAGAGTAATTAAACTAAATTGCTTAGATCTTTGAAGTTGGATGGATATGATTTTTTTTCTTGTTAGGTACTTAGCTGAGAAAAATGACTAAGTTACTTGAAAATAAAGTACAAAAGATTATGTGTTCAGATTATTTTTCACTGATCTCTGGAAGGAATGCAGTGATTTTGCCAGTAAGGGGCAGAGAAAACAGCTTAGAAAGGGCAATGTAATATTTCAGCAGATTTAGTTGAAACAGTTGGGGAAAGTTTAAATAGGAAGAATGTATTTATTCAAATGAGTTTTTGATCAGAATGCCAGGAGGTCTGCCTGGAGTATGAAAGATCTTTCTTTTTGTAACATATAACTTATGTCTGTACTTAGAAGAATTTCAGCAGATGTTGAATGTGCTCTGTTTTGGAAGTATGGTGAAGCAGATTTGGTGTGACTGCTGATGGGCTTTTGCCAAGCAAAGAATGAGAGACCAGGGGTTTGACCTTATGGTAAGTGGATCCATCCAACAGACTTGTTATCAGTGGGCCAGATAAAAAGCTCTTTTATATCTGAATTAGTGACCTGTCAAGCTAATTGTTTCATGGTGTGATGGCAACCAACAATTCACAAAAGCTGTGTATACTCTTCTGAGGAATCTGAAAATGCTTCACAGTCTTAAAAGGAAGCTTTGCTATTCCTTCATCAACAAATCTGTGAGTGAATTCCTGACTCTCTGTGCCCTCTCAGACTTCAGGCAATGTGACTAGTGGGCCTCTTGATGTAGCAGTAAGAAACTGGAGCATTTCAAGCCTAAGATAGCCAAGCAGCAAGTTACTGTATTAGCTGTAGTGCATTTCTCTCCAAGTACTGCAGCTCAGTGGTTTCCATAGCAGGTACCACGGTTACTTTTTTTGGAGGAGACTGCAGGAATTTCAAAGGCTTACACAACATCAGACATCACATTGTGCACAGAGTTGTGCATCCTGGAATCTGTCTTGTTTTGGGTGAATATAAATGTTGCTTAAGCAGTTACTTGATAGATGAGCAGTCCTGTGTGGCACTCCATAGCTGCCTTTGGAGACATTCCTCAGGGAAGGAAGATTGCTTTCAAATCCAGCAGTTGCTCCACCTCCTTCAGTGTGCAGCCGATCTTGGAAAATGAATAAATAGAAGGCTTCTGCAATAAATACTGTTCTGAAATCTAACTCCAGAGCTGTGTCAGGCAGGGATGGGGGAAGGGGAAAAATCAACTTTGCCTTGCTTTTACTGAAAATTGGATTGTGTTCTTTAGAAACAGCCGGCAATCCTAAGTAACGGCTAATGCTCCTCACTAATGAGTGCAGTGCTGTGAGCAGATCCCTTATGGCCAAGAGTAGATGTTACTGGAAATTTGTGACAGAAAGCCTGTCTGAGCCCAGCTGTTTTGCTGGGAACATGGTAGGTCTGATGAGCTGTGCCTGAATATTGAGCAGGATTTGGGGGTATTGCTGGCAGCTGACCACAGGGTCTGGGCTCCAGGACCCCCCTGCAGCTGCTCAGTGACATTCCTGTCAATTTTCCGTGCTGCTCCTCGAAATGGATCTGACAGGAATGTCTGCTACTACTCTGGTGTGTTTGCTTTTCAAGTCTATTTTCCAAGATCTATCCTAGGAAAAAATGTAGGTACCTGCCAGCCAACGACTTCCTCTTCCCAGTAATTCAGGGTGACTGGGGAAACACAGCCCTTCTGTAAGGGTAAAGCTGAAACACATTGCTACAGTCTTATTCTTTTTTCCTTCTCATACCATTTCAAAGCTGAAGGGATCAGTGTTCTTGTTTGCCTCTTCCTCATGCAGATTGTGATTAAATGACCTCTGCTTTCAGGAGTTGCCCCATCCTTGGTCTAAGTTGCTTGGATCCTGGAGCTGAAGGAAGTCTAGATTGGCAGCAGGACATGTCTGGTTAGTCCAGTTGTTCACAGGGACTACTGGGAGTCATGTACCAGTGGGAGATGAAGTGTCCCTGCTTTCCTTTTCATCCACACATATTCCTCGTGATGGTTGGGAGAAAGTCTTCTCCTGACTGACAAGGAAAAGAAGTTGACAGAGAAGTATTTGCCCTTTTCCTGTCAGTAGTTTAAGCTTTGCCTCACACTCCACAGAGCTGCTGGGAGTCATCCCAAACATGCTGAAGTGACCACAGAACCAGATCCTGAGCAGTGGCTGCAGTACTTCAGGCTATCCAGCTTCCCAGTCTGTATGGGCTCCCACTTGTTCCAGCCATTTTCCATCAGCAGTCTGAGCAGGTCACTCTCCTGTGCTGGTCATCCAAAGAGTTGCTTAAAGATAAAGTATTTTTAAATTCATGTCAATGTGGTCTGTATGCTTGGCTCAATCAGAAGTGAGCTGTGCTGTCATAGAAATTAGTCATGGGACCATCCAGTCCCTTTCCATCCAGTTCTTTGTGTAATTCTGTCTAGTGATAGGCTACAGTTGTACTGGGCAAAACCATAAATGCCCCAAGTTAAAAGGCACATCCTGCTTCTGTTGTGTGGCTTAAAAGATCTTATTTGTGGAAAGCTATTGCATCTACACATTTTAATTTCAGAATTTTCTCTTTTTGCTGCAGGCAAGCAAAATCCACTGCTCTTTTGCTGCCCTTTCTTTGCTCTGTAGTGAATGGAGGGTTTCAGCTGAAGACATGATATCTCTAATGTGACACTTAGCTATGCTGTGCATAGTTGGCATGGTGATCTGTTCCTTTCACCTCCTATATAGTGTTGAGGGGGAGCCCTGATTTCCTTCCCAAGACTCCCACTTAAAAAGTGGCTGTTCTGCATTGCCAGTGGATACATAATGTGCTATCAGCTGCTATCCGTGGTCTCCCCACGTGTTATTGCTGGATCATTCTCTTCCTCAGGGGGTGTTAAAATTTTTTGTGACCTGAATCTTGCCATGAAAGTGTACAAAAGAAATTCAGAATTTGCAGACTTCCCCTCTGTAAAGACTAAATTTGTGTTAATGCATACTGTAAATATAATGTACTATAAGCAAGGGCTTTCAAATGCAAACATAACAGAAAATTTTATTTCAGCTATGGCACTACCTAAGTTCCCCATTTGTTTCTCCAGTTTTCACATTCAAATGCTCCACAGAGAGAAAATTATTACTGAACTTTCCCAAATTTATTTATCTGTGTGAATTCTGCCTTACGGCATACATAATGAGGAAGGGAAAAAGAATTTGTTTCTGTTTGACAGTATTTTGTTGGTTTGATGCAGTGTAAAGAAAAAGCTTGAGGCCACTTCGTTTTGGGAAGAGTGATATCTGTATTTATAATGGTGGTATTACTACACAAAGCTGATTCTGATCAACCTTCCTTATTATTTGCTGTGCAGGAAAGAAATCAGAAGCAATTATTTTGTTAAAAAGCTGAAAGCAGAGTAAGAAAATTTTAAGGCAGTATAGATGCCCCACTGTCCCTAAGCCAGCAGGACAATACAAGACTGTGCATTTTTACTTACAGTGCTTGGCACAGCACAGCATTGCATTTGTCCCACATTACTTCAGTGTTACTGTTTTCCATGTTGGAAGAGGACTGTGATGTTAAGATGTGATAATGTGACAGTGTGTAGCTGTAGCACTGAAATCAGAATGGTGATTCACCAGAATTCCTGAATAGTAATTGGTAACTGATGCTGGTGAAGGCACATGTTATGTTGGATAGTATTTCCTCTATCTGTGCTAATCTGTTCATAGCCCTCTCTGAAACACACACCACTACAGTGTGGCCAACATTTCCCTTTTTAATTTCCACATTAGCTGGCATAAAATTTTTCTGCACTTCTTAAATATGCATGGATATGCATATTTTAACACTTTATATTATTAATGCAAGTATTAATGTATTTGGGTAAGAGACTTAAAATGTTAAGTTAAACTCAGCTTTCTTTTCATATTCAGTAATTTGTATTTACATATTTTAGAAAGAAAAGCTGGCCTAGAAGCATCTTCTGATCTTGAAGCAAGAGTAGAGTGACTTCAAAAGAAAAATGTTTCTGAAAGGAAATCCATGCTTATCTATTATTAATATCAGGTTGAACTACTTTTAGTATTTAGAGAATACAGCCTGTAAGGGTGGGGTTTTGGGGCTGAGCTAAGCTGATTTTAGGGCTGGCTGACCTCAAGGGGGTTGCTGTCCCCTGTACCTTTGTGCTGCCAGGAGTTTCTGCTGTGCCTGTTTTGTTGTCTTGGGCAATTCTGTGGTCCCTTGGGGAAACCATTTGTCCTACTAAATTGGGGAAGAAGCCAGCTCAGAAAAAACAGGGTCCAGGCATCAAATGGCAAAGCAGTGCAGGAACATAGAGGAACCAACTCATTACCTGTGAAATCTTGCTCAGACCTTGTCCCTGTGTGTTTTTTCTTCTTTCTCCCCAAGTGATGCTCCTTTATGTGATTGAAAGTGGTTCTTTCATTTAGTTGCTGCAAAACATTTGGTTTCCTAATGGAAATACATAAAAACCTTGAAATAAGACACACTATTGAATTTAAGGAGGTCATTATAATATAATCATGACCTTCAGTACTGCCTGCTCATGAAAATACTGAGCATGGACAGTAAAAAAAAAAAAACTCATTAACTTAAACACACCCTGCCTTCTAATGGCCAGTATCTGTGTCAGAGGCCTAATTATGAGCTAAAACTCAAGGGAGGTGCCTCTCCAGTTTCTGTGGGTATATCTGTAGAGGAAGGTGAAGATCTGGAAGTTGCTGTAGAGCACCTCTTTGTGCTGTGGTGCTGTTAAGAAGGGCAGCTCATCGCTCCCAGGCAGGATTAGCAGCTCATGCGAGAGCTCTGGGAAGCCTTTCCACTCCCCGTTCCCCTGCACAGCTGTTGGTGCTCTGTTCTCTGCTCACAGTTTGTACAGACACATCTGCTCTTGCTGCTGACTCCTCTGCCTTTTGTACTCCACAGACAGAAACATTTGCAAGTACCATGGCAGGGCATGTCAGTTGTGATATCTGAAGTAAGATGGTTTTTTGGAGGCGGGTAGAATTTTCCTTCCCTCCAAACCAGTGTTATCTGGACCCTGATTTTTGCACAATTTTGCAACTGCCTGGTTTTTGCTTGACTAGAGAGATTAACACATTAACAAATTATGTAGGGCTATTTCTGGCCAGAACAAAAACATAATCTTGTCTTATTTGAAGTAATTCTTATGGATTATAAGAAATACTGTTTGTTTTTTACAAGAGATGATTTTATGCTTGATGGTACTGTCACCCTACTGGATTATTTCTATATAGAACAAAAAATATATTTCATATTTCCAATTCTTTATGCTTTTGTCTGTTTTTTGAAAAAACCTACACAATTGTGTACCACTGATATAATAAACCTGCTTTGCAGCAGAAGTAAAAGGAAAAAAATCTCGAAGGTGTAGCAGGTCAGAAGGAAACTTTCCTCTAAATTCCTGAAAATGTATTTATATGTGGTAATAATATTTTTAGCCCCCCCCCCCCCTTATTAGAAGCACAAAATTATAATATCTTTATTGTAACTTTCCTGCAAAGTATGCCCTTATCCTAAAGAAAAAAATGTTTTCAGGAACATCTTGTAATGGTGTGATTTCCAGCAGCTAAACAATGAGAATGATGGATGTGCATTGGAGGTTCTCTTCTGGGTTTGGCCACTAATGTGATTTCTGGCCACAGAGTCCCTTGTGATTGAAAACTCAAAATAACTCTGCAAGCCATGGATTCTGTCCTAGATTCCTCATACCACCAACTGGTGATTTTTTTTGTGTGTGAAAGGATATTGTGTACAGGATTATTTCCCCCCTTAATGGAAGTGTCATTGCTCCAATGCTGGAACATGCTCAGCAGTGACTAAATAGCAGATTCACATAGTAAGGTAGTTAAAGAAGCAGCCAAATCCAGCTGGTTTTACTGGTGGAATTTAATGTAGATACAGTTTGTTTCTGCACTGTGAAGTGAATCTATTCAGAAGGATGTCCTCCTATGAAAACTTCTGTGGAATTTTTAATAGCCAGAAGTGGTTGGAGCATTGTTTATACATCTTGTCTGAAAGCTGGAAAATGAAGTTTTAAAAAAAGGGAGCATGTGGGGGAAAGGAAGAGAGAATAGCCTGAGAATATCCGTTGAGGCAAATGTTCTGAGACAATCAGATTTGTTCTCAGAGATGAATGTATATTATTTTAAAGGCCAGAAGAAACATGTCTACTCATTTTGTGTATGGGTAAGGAAAGGTTTGTTTAGTTTAAAGCCTTGCATTGTGTAAATATCTTTACACTTGCAAGATATTTCAACTGCAGCAAAATTAAATTCCATCTAATTGCTTTTTGCTTGGAATGCAAATATTGAAGACCACTAATTTGGGACTGTTACAGAAGAAGGAAAATGTTTATCTTTATGAAACCAAGAAGTTAGCTCAGCAATGAGAGTCAGGGTGTTATATTGCTTTGTAAGTGGGGTTACAGAATTAGTGTTTTGTATGTGTTAGATATTGTTAGATGTTTGCTTTCTGCTGCTTGTGGATATTTTACTGTGTCCTGTTGAGAGATTGAACTCTGAAGTCAGTTGAAGGAGTAAAGTGAGAATGCTTTAGACTTTGGCTGGTGACTGGCAATTGAAAGGCTAATAAATGAATTTAAACACAAGAGTTTTGCTTCTTATTGCTGGAGATCTGGAAAAGATTTAAATTTTACTACTGGGAAAGAGGACAGTATGATTGTGGACTTGGAAAGTACTAGATTTCTGTTTCCTATTATGGGATTTGCTCCTGGTTTTCAGTAACCTGTGGGAACTTTCTTTGCAAGCTGATCTGTTGCAGTTCTTTCTCAATCTCTAGAAGTTTTGGGTTTGTTGGTACTTGCTAGCTCAAAAATGCTTCATATTGAGAGTTGTGGGATAATGCTCTTCTTTGGATATTGTACTTGGGCTGCCCATAGTAGAGAATTATTTAACCAAGTGACATCACAAATGATGCGCGGTAGGCTGATTTCTGTGGTAAGATGGTTTGTTTGCTTTCCCTAACATGGTGTAGTAGACAGAACTGTATTAAAAGTGTGTTCTGTTAAGTATTACATTACAGGATATTCATTTAGGTACATATAGTTCAGTTACAGGAATTGAATTCTATAGGCCAAGTTTAATATATTAAATATTTTTCTGTTTTTTTTCTGTTGCTAGTAGGAGTTGTATAGCAACATATATGGTGTTGTGTGTTTCTTTCTGTTTCACCAAGAATGTAATTTGTATTTTCAACAACTGTGTTCCTTATGAATAAGATATCAGTAGTATATTGACTTTCTATTCAGTGGTACCTGAAGGTCTGAAGTTCTAGATAAAGGAAATGCTCTCCCTGTTAGCTAAAAGATTTCACAGAAATGACTTACATTAGAACATTGTCTTTATTTGAAGATTAGAAGATAGCATGAAAGAATGCTGCAGCTGTAGCTTGTTCACTGTACTGAAATGCTTTTGTTCTTTTTTAGTATTTAAATGTTCATGCTAACTCCTCCCATCCTGTCTACTTCGTGTTTAGATTGGTGAAAGAAAAAAAAACCCCAGAAGTGACTCAGAGAGGACAGCTAGAAAATTTGTTTTACAGAACAAATACATGATACATGCTCCATGAGTTATTTTGTGTGGAGGATTATGTGAACACAGGGTTGAAAAAGAAGTGTTTGCTGGAGGCAAAAGGCTGGCTTTGGGAGGGGTCTTGCCAGAGCAGATCATGTACCTGCAATGTTTGCTTAGGACTGTGAAGATGTTTTAATCCACCATTTTGTGTTGCCCTCCTATGTTAATATTTCAAAAGCCTTAATTGAAATACAGAAATACTGTTAGCCTTTGTTTTAAGGCACAGAGTTGAAACAGCAGGTACAGTAGCCACAAAGTCACCTGGCCTCCTGGAGCAGACACCTTCCAGGCTGTAATGCCACATGAAGTCTCTTCAGAAACTTTTTCTAGGTGCATTGAGTTTCCCACTGATACATTTTCTACAGCATAAAGAGCAGCACTGGAGAAGGGAGGCAGTGAGAGACAACCAGTAGAAGGATGATAATGAGGCAGAGATCTTCAGTATCACACAGAGGCCAATTCATGTGAGTATGGGACAATGCACTTGGGAGTGATCCTGGCGAGTCAATCATCCCTCCTCTGTGCTGGTAGTGTGAGGGGAAGAAAAATACTGTCTATACCAAGAGTTTCTAGAAGTTGAGCAGTACTGTAACTCCCACTCAGTTATATCCTGACTCTTCTATTCTTGTCAAAAGATACCGAAGTATTTTGGCCCTGATATTTAAATATTGTTGTTTAAAAATATTGTATTAGTGTCCAGTTTTATAGAAGTGCTCTCCAAGTGCAGAATCTTCTTTTCCAGCAGACTGCTTGTCTTGTATGTGGCAGATAAATACTTGATGTTATTCCCTAATGCAAAACGTAGTCTGACTCCATTTAGCTTTTTTTCCTTTCTGTCTAGCAGCATCATTAATTATACTGTGAGGCTTGTCTCTACTGTGGCTGGGATCAGAGGAAATGAAAATACAGCAGACAGTATTTGGGTGCTGTAGGAAAACACTGAGGTGTTTGATTTCTCTTTTTTTGTGGGTTGCTTGAGCATAGAAAACTGTTACAATTCGTGTTGATTCCAAGAAAGCAATTTCAGTTGTTCCAGATATTCCAAACCTGTCCCAAGGAGCCTTCACTGCACAGTAGAGAAAGGGAGAAGAAACTGCAGTACCACTCACTGGTGTGCAGGTTTGGGAAGGGCTTGTGGTAGTGGCTAATCCAGAGGTTTTATAACTCAGCTTGAAGTAAAAGCAACACCATCTATGAATTCTAAATATTTATTGCTTCAAGATTATTTCCTGTTTGAGGTTTGATTAGAATTTCCAGTTGCCAGCAAAGGTGAGAGTTACCAAAATGTCTTGCTGCAGCAAAGAATTTAAAATTTAGCATCTCTTACTAATATTGCTACTGTAAAGCTGCAGTGTAATTTAATCTACAATACTGCAGAAATGCTTGAAGGATATCAGAATGTGCTTCCTAACTAAGAGAGAGATTATATATGGTTTGCTTCCTTTATAATCAACATTGGGTAGCAGTATTTTTTTTTGTCAGTGCTCAGTCAACTAGTTGGAATATTTGTGGTGTATTTATGTACATAGTGTGTGTATAGTTATTAATTCTCTGTGGTATAGGATCTTGGAGTAAATATGTAAGACAAAGATGTGATGTAGGGATGTGTATTTATAAGGTTTGATGCAAAAAGAATCCTACCACTATTTGCATGCAAGAGATTTTTAGGAGTGGGTGGCTTTCTGATGAGATGAGGAGAAGAAGCAGGTAAACATATTGAAGTCTGGTATTTGTTCAACAGAAGACTGTCATTTCCTAAACTGAAAGTAATTTAATCATGTTTGTATCTGGAGTAGTTAAATGAAATCATTTGCCATAATTACTTCATGTCTAACAAGGTCTGTTGCCATTTGGATTTTGTTATGATTTGGATCCTAAAAGGAAAGGAGCTTAACCAGTGGATGTTGAAATAATCAATATATTTCATTATTAGGATTTGAAAAGAAGCTCTGTTCCAAATGTGTGTTTAAAACTCTCCTCTCAAGCTGAACTTTTCTTTGTAATCCTGTTGTTACAGTTTGTTATGTGTGTTTAGGACATAAAACAGTGGCTTTGACCATCCCAAATGACTACATTTGTTGTGTGTTACTCTTACATACCTTATTAATTACTTTCGTTGTTCCATTTTACTGAGCTAGAAGGAAAAGCTCCTCTATAATTAAGGAGCTATTTCCAATAAAGTGGGTAGCATTAGAACTGTTATTACAGGATTGTTGCACAGGAGGTGAATATTTGCAGTTGGTGTCTAGTGCTGTACAAATGAGCAGAAGTAATCTCTGTCCAAAGAAGTTTCTTGCTGGGGAACATCTGATTGTTCAAGAAAAGCAATGATTTTATGCTAATGATTTTTGGTGTTTGCTGGTTGTCAGACAGAGACACAGTGTGAGGGTAGGATGAGTGGCAGACACACATTTTCATTCTCAGTAGCAACTGATTCTTATCAGCAGGGTCATATATTTCATTTAACATGGCCAAGGAGAGACCTAAAATTGACTTAAATACTACAGACTCACCTAAATGATGTTATGAAAAGCCCATGTTTGGGTTAGATAGCTGATTCTGCTGGTGTATTTGTGTGTCCTACTGCTGGGAGGTATTTGGTGTCAGGGTGTGTGTCGGGTTGTACCTGCCTGCATCTCTCTCTCCAAAGCAGCCAAATGGAGGGGCACTGCTGGCATTAGGGGATGACTGAAGTCAGCACCAGGACACACATCTTGTGTATAGCATTGGCTCTTACTTGACTTTTTTCCCATGGAAGATAGTCATATCTTCTGAATCATAATTAATTTACATGAAGAATTTTGGTATGATACTGATATAATAGAATTATATCCGACTTGAATTTGGCAATTAAGCTGTAGAACCAAATCTTGCCACATCATATGATAACAAGGATCCTTTAATTGTCTGTTTTTCTTTTGAAAGATAGATCTGTCCATAGTCATTCATTCAATTACCTTACTTAGGGCTTTTATAAAACAGATTACAAATATATTAAATTTAGATTTCATTAATGTTGTTTGATTTGTTTTGGATTTTTTCCCTGAAAATTATGTAAAAGAAATGTTGTGATGTTTTATATAAGCTTATTTTTCCTAGTCAGTTTATTAAGTTTTATGTGATGATGAGTTATCAAATGCTAAAATGTAAATGCTAAAAAATTGTACATTTTGCTCCATTCCAGTGCCTGATGATCTCTCCATGGAAGAAAGAGAAGAGCTTTTAAATATTCGTCGCAGGAAAAAAGAACTGATTGATGACATTGAGGTAATTGGTTTACTGTAAAGATCCTTAGAAGACTCCTTGAGTACATTAAGTTACAGACCTAAGCTGCAGACCTAAATATGATTTTCAGGTAGTGGTTTTAAAAGCATATAAATGACTTAAGCAAAATACTTCTAATAGTGAACAGGATTTATGCATCATATGTGTGCTTTTAAAAATACTGACTTCTGAATTTATGTCATGCAATGTATGCAGATGTCCACATTTTATTTGTGCAATGAAAAACTCATTAAACAGCAGATTTGCATCCAGGATAGGAGTGAATGAGAAATGTGGGTAAAGAAATCTTATTAATTGATAATGGCAGCTTGGTCTTGGTGCTTTGGGACAAGCACACACTGAGTGTGTTTAACAGTCATTCAGTTGTGATGAAATCTTTAAATACCTAAGGAAGCCCTAAGATTGTTCATTATTCTTCAGGTAAATAACAAATATTAGAAAATAAAATCTAATTGATCATATTATTATATGATTGCAAAAGATGTTCTAATGCAGGTTAATGTATTGTCCTCCCTTCTTTTACAGAGATTAAAATTTGAAATTGCTGAGGTTATGACTGAAATTGATAATCTGACTAGTGTGGAAGAAAGGTAAGTAATGGCAACATATGGGCATGATTCAGTAAGACCTTGGAACAGGTCTTCCAGGAACAGCAAGTAAAAATACCTTTCCCATGCTAAACAAATGATGGATTACCTGTATTTAGTCTGTTAATAAGCCTGACTTTACCCCATGCAGGCGTGTCATTTGTTTGGATAGAGAATATGTTGGATAGAGTGTAATATTTTATTGTCCAGTTGATAAGGATATGGGTCTCTGAAGCTGCAATTGCTTAAAGGAGTTGAAAATAGTGTCATAAGTTTCTCCATTATAAAAAGCGAATGCCTTGGTTTTGTAGTAGAAAATACAAAGTAGCCAAAACAAATTAAAAGTTCATCTAGAAATTTTTTTGTAAAAGAGTGACTGGTAAGTGCTTGTTGTTTCTTCATTGTCTCCATATGTAGCAAAACTACACAAAGAAATAAGCAAATAGCCATGGGAAGGAAGAAATTCAACATGGACCCTAAGAAGGTAAAGAGTTTTTTTTTCACTTGTCAGAAATCGTTTCTGCTTTTAGTATGATCTATGACAAATACTTCTATGGGATTTTTAAGAAATATTTCTGATAATGTAAGTTCATAGGCATGTGCTTACTTGCATGTGCTGTAACACACTGAGCAGAGGGTTAAATTGGAAGCAGCCGTCAGGTCAGGTGCCAGTTGTGTGCTTCTTTCACTTAAACAAACCCTTGATAATGGAGGTTACTTATCAACAACCAAATATGCCAGGTATTGATTGACCTGGCTTGCTTTGTACCTGACAGAGTCAAATATAATTAAATTTTTTTTTTTGATATGTGGTTGTTAGTGAGGCCATACTACTTTTTCTTTAATGCTCTCCTATTTTTATCTTTCAAAATATCTTTGCCATAATTTTAGATTTGTTTTCATGCCTTTATATTTTGCCTTTATATTTATATTTCATGTTTTCAGACCTTTATATTTGGATATCTAAAGCCTGTTTCTGAAAAAGGCGTGTGTGAACATCTGTATTTCTGTACATATATATATATACACATATAGATCTGTACCTATCTGACTTGCTTGGTTACCAGATTTAAGGAATCTGCTCTGCATGTAGCCAAGAATTAATGCAGTTCTTTCTGGAGTGCCTTTCTGAAATAGTTGTTGATTTTCTGGAAAATCTGGGAACCTGCATGTTCTCTTACAGACTTCCCCTGCAATATTTAAAAGAGCTTCTTTGACATATTTGACCTTTAGCCTTTGTTTTTCGTATTTAATTTTCCTTGCTTTGTTTTATTGTCCTCTGTTGTTTGTAATTGAGATTCCATTTTGAATTTGTGAAGAGTATTCCTTAATGTCTTTTTGGAAATCATTTAGCATTTGTTTTTCTGTGATCTTGACATGTTTTCTTTCCAATTGTATTGAATTCAGTTACATTTTGGTGGCTTTTCTGAAATGTTCCAAGTACAGTATGGCTTCTGTTCTTCAGAATCTTTCCAGTTTGCCAGAAATTGTCAAGTACAAGAACCCTTTCTAAAATGCTGGCCGTGTCTTTTATTTTTATTTTCCATTTTGGTGACTGCTTAACTTCTGTTCTGTTGAGGGCAGAATACCCCCAAATATCCTGGTAGTTTCCTGTGGTCCTCCAGCTCTTTCAAGTCCTAGAAATTTGTGGCAAAGTCACAGGATGATGTCAGATGCTTTCATTCCAGCATTAACTATTTTTTGTTATGGTTCTTGCGGGATGAAATTATTTCTATAAATAGATGCTGTGGCCACATTGCTACTGTAACATAATTTAAATGTGGTGAACAGACTCAGAGTAGTAATTTCTTACTAATGCCTGTGATCAGTGGTGGCTGCAGTAGCTGTCTGCTCTAAAGCTGGGTCGGGGTGTTGCTTGCAGATGCTACATCAAGTTACAGACAGCTGAAGTATGTATACATCCTTCTGGAGCTGGGAAAAGCTACCTGGGGTTCATTGAGAAAAGGATGTTTTTCATTCAGAAACAGGAGGAAAGATGTCTCTGGATTTAGGAACTGGGGTAATAATACTTGGGTTGAACCTACCAAATCTCCTTCTTTAAAACCAGGTAACTGAGGTCTCATGTTTTCATATTAGCAGGAGCACAGTGAGGTAATTTTCTTTTATCACTTTTTTTGAGGACCATTATACATTCATGTGTGTGTTCAAAGCAATGCTCCCTTGCCCCCTCTGAAAATAGATGTGTTTTATGTACTTCCAGGATGTTGTACCTGGGAGTTTGGGTTTGGTGAGCTCCTGTGGGAAGGGCTGTAATGGTAAAGTTTGTAAAACACTTCAAGAATCCTGTGCAGAGACAAAGCTGTGCTGGAAATTTACTGTGCTGAAGTTGGTACTGCTTGTGTTGGGCCCAGGAAATTAGTCCTCTGTGACAAAGGCAGGGTTTAAATAACTGCAAAATTTATAATTGAGTTACTGTAAAAGCAATGAAATTCAAAGCAGATTTCATTGCAGTGACGTAAAATAAAAAATAAATCCATGCAATATTTGTAGTGAATATTGAAAATGTCTGTAGCAATGAGTTTTGTGTGGGTAAGTTAAACTAGTACAGCTGTCATCTGTCTCCTGTCAGTCTGCAGAAAGAAAATTTGCATCAAGACAAAAGATAGTGTAGGAGGTGCTGGGGGTTTGCTTGGCCTATTTTGCCATTTATTCCAGACACTGAAGTTGTTGTCCCAGACAAATTACTTTTCCTCTCTGTTTGACTTCTGGTTCTTTAAAATCTTAGGAGTAATTATTTTTAAAAATTCAGGAAAAGGAAAATTAAATTGATTTTTGCAGTATGGGAAAGTGTCTGCTTCTGTGCAAAGAAGTTTGTTTTCCATACTTCAAGTCACGTCCATTACCAGTAACTTGTTCAACTTCAGAAAAACTATTCAGATCAGTCTGATTATACTAAGCATGAAAAATATGGTCCAGGTGTTGAACCAGGGGAATCTGCTATTTCTGATATCAGAGGAAAGATTCTCTTTTGATTTTCAGAGATGAGAGCTTTTTATATAACTTGGGATGGGAAAAACCACTGTTTTGTAGTCAAATGATGTACAAATAAGCTTTGAAGGGATCAGTTTTGAGGAAAGCTCAGCAATTTCTGGTTCAAGATATAATGGATATATTCTTTGCAAAGAAATAATGTCTGTTGTGAAATGACTTATCAAAATATTAAGTTGTCTGAGTGCCAACCTGACATAGAAATTTTTCAGATAATGATGAAATTGTTCTGAGAGAATTACATTCCAGACTTTCTAAAGAATCATGAAGCTTTATAACATTACAGTTTACTTTCCTTGTTAAATTAGGTCAGAAAACTGACCTTTTTTGTCAAGGAGGTAACCATTTCATTATTAAAAACTAGAATTAATCAAATAGAAGTATAATAATGTTTTTGAATGTTACTAGACAGCCATCTATGCTATATTAAAAAAAGGATTATTTCAGTTGTAATGAAATAAATAATACTCCATTGCAGAAATTGAAAATCTAGTATTCTTGAAATCCTGAAATAGTCTCGTAGAGGATATTAGTAATAATTTATTAGCCTCTTTTGTATATATTTGGAATCCAAGACATTAAGGCTACTTAAAGTTTCCATTTTTACTTTTCACCAGCATGTTAGAATTTGAAGAAATCAGCAGGAGTAGCAGCATCTGTGTTGGGGTCTGTGGGCTGTACAGAGGATGATTATCTCTGCATGACCTGCTCAGAGTCAGAACAACATCCCTTCCACCCTTTCCACAATCTCTGTGTAACTCATAGTCTCCTTTCTTTGCCACTTTCCAGAGAAGTCTCTGGGCTTCCCTAGCGTGTGCCAGTTGTAGGGCAGTAATTTATGGAGGAGTAGGAGTCCTGGGGCTTGATCAAGTACCCTCTAAGGGACAGGGTAAGACTCTCCACCTGCCTTTGGTAGCAGCTGACTGAGCAGCCCTTTGTGAGTAGTGTAGCTCCAGTCCTTTGTGAATAGTTTAGTTCCAGCACAACCAGAATTCACTGATAATCCCAATGTCAGCATAAACTCTTTTAAACCGGTTTCAGTATCTTCAGCTGTGACTTCCTACTGCAAGTAGTGGCTTGATGTATTGGGTTGCAGTTTGTAGATTATACCAGATGCTTGATTTTGTGTCATGGTGGTAATTAAGTTGTTTCTATGCACCTCTTCATTATATGATTCTGCAGATTATGGCTCTGCAGACGTTGATGCAATGTTGGGAACAGGCCAGCTCACACATTAGCTCCAAAAAGTAACATGCAATCATTATTCAATTAATATTTGATCTTTCAAATCAAATATTGAGGGTTGAGGGATTCAAACTGCCACCTAGTACTTCTAGCCTTAAAAATGTGTTTTCATTTTCTTCTTAAAACCAGTACTAAATACTGCTCATCTAACTGAGAAACATTTGTTTACCATTTTATTAAAATAAATAAAAATCTGTAGGCAATGTAACTCTTAATGTGCTAAGTGTATGTCTGTGTCAGTATATTAATACCAAATGTTACAAGTGATATTTACTTAAATGCTTGTGGAAGAAGACATAACATTCCTTTTCCTCTGGAATTGCTCTTCCTAGGGAATACAGTTTCTGATAGAGAATGACCTCCTGCACAACACTGCAGAAGACATTGCACAGTTCCTTTATAAAGGAGAAGGATTAAATAAAACGGTCATTGGAGATTACCTCGGTGAAAGGTAAAGTAAAAATATTGGAAATTTGCTCTTGAGCTTACAAAGCACTTTTA
Organism: Peucedramus taeniatus; assembly: GCA_013400575.1. NCBI lineage: Eukaryota > Metazoa > Chordata > Aves > Passeriformes > Fringillidae > Peucedramus > Peucedramus taeniatus. The sequence goes on from WBNO01033072.1 coordinate 44,479, forward strand.
CATGTTTTGGGTAGTTCCCCTTCACAGGCTGCAGGAGAGAGCTGCTTGAGGTCTCTGAGATCTATAAAAGCTACAGTGGGGATGTAAAACTGCTACAGTATTGTGATAGGTTTTCTTCCTGTTAGATTGTTATTTTTAAATGGGTACATTATGGAATGATATTTAATTAACTATAATTTAGTATTTTGAGTAAACTAAAACGTATGTCTGTAGTGCAGAATTCAATACCATGAGCTTTTGGAATGTCTGAGAGTTGTGTTGCAACACTACTGATAACTCTTAGGACTGTGTCCAGAGGAGGAGTGATTTACAGTCAGTAATAATTGGATGGTAAAGAAATTACTTATTAAAACAGGCATTTCCTGGGACAGTAGTTCCAAGCAGGTTTTGGTGTTGTCACTTCCCTGCACACACAAGTCCCACTGCTAAGCAGGTGTCTCCAAGGGCAGCTGCACCCTGTCCTTATCAGTCCTGGTACAATAAACATGCAGTGTGCATATTTATGCACACTGTTGCAAAACACAGTCAGAATGCAAATGACTTCCATTGCTGTGTAACCCAGGAACTGATTTTAAAAAGGCATCTGAGAGAGGCAGCAGTGCAGTGGGTTGGAGTGTGTGTATGTACATGCTGGCACATGTTCCAGTGCCACCTAGGGAGCTCTCAAAGGTGACTCTTTTAGGATGTGCTCCTGTGGTGATGGGCTGTGGCAGGTCCCTTTTGAGACACTCTTCAGTCTGGTTCCAGCAGCAACAGCATGGGTTTTGCTCAGCAGTTTCCTTTTGGCTTTCATAGGTTCAGTCAAAGTTTTTACTGTAATATGAGCATTTTGAAAACAGATCGTTGTTATGAAGACTCTGTGCAGAATATGTAGACATGTCAACAGTTTTTATACAACAGAATTATGTCTGAGGACATTCTCTCCTGCTTTGCCATCCCCTCTCAGGGGCCCATCATAAATTACTTCTGTATTCTAGCTAAATATAGCTGAAGACAAGACCAGGTTAGTCAACAGACTGAAATATTTATATAACATTCTGCCATAAAGAGATAGAATATATATTGCTGACTTTTACAGTCTTACAGCACTCAGCAAATAGAAAAAAGTGAATGGTGAAATGGAATAAGATAGCACTTAAAAATATAGCAAAAATTATAATAAGTAAGGGATGAATTGCATTCTTAAAAAAAGACTTATGGTTTCTTTCTATGTGGGTAAGTCTTCACTTCTTTTTTTAAATGGCTTCCTGGAGCATTTGTATTATTTGTGTCATGTCTTTGGAGGTGTACCCAGCACAAGTACTGCATACCTATAAACAAAATAAATAATTTGCTTAAAGTAAAAACATACCCCTCTGGAAGTCTCTCTTTTATTACACTCTCATGCCACTTCATTGAAAAGCAGTTGCCCATTTGAATTGTGCATTGCTAAATTTGATGAGACTTGCTTGGATTTGCTGACAGAACTGGTGTGTTTTTCTGTAAAGAATGTAGGAACATGCTGATGAATGAACAGTTGGTTTTAAGGTATTTACTCCTGAGTGTTGCAGGTTAGTCTGACTATGCAGTTAGTCAGCAAAGCAACAGATAATTCCTGGTGGGTGCACACCTTTCTATTTCTGGGTGGAGGCTGATACACAACATTCTGTCTTGGTGAGGTATTTAAAGCACACCCTGAGGATTATAAACCTTTATTCTTCTGGCACAGGAACTCAGTGATAGCCAAGTGTGGGCCAAGTTCTGTCCATCCACATAGTTTTGTGTTTATTTATGTTTAAGTGTTAGTTTTGAATTTAAACACCCTTGTATGAAACAAAGCATAATTTGGCTCATGATTTGCATACCAATAGAAGAGATGGATGAGAGGAAGCCCATTCAAAACCTCTTCTGATTTTAGTTAACTTTGTTGTACCAATTCTTGGGAATGGAGTAAGAGGACAGTACATGCTTAGCAGCTCTTTTCTAGGATACAATCAATAGAATCATTTTTGTTTCTTATCTTTGTACATAAATTAAGATACTGCTTTAATATTTTCTGTTCTTAGACTGGAAAAAAGATAGTTTGATAATCGTATGTTGTATGGCTAAAGAAATTAGTCTTACATTAACCATTGTTTTAAGAATTCATGACAATTCCTGCAAAAGGCTTTTTACTGATTGAATTTCTCAGGTATCCTCCTATGTCAAGGCAGGTACAGTAATAATAAACGTGAAGCAAAGAAGGCACAGCTATTTTTAGGTCATTTAAATAAGCAGTTCTAAAATAAGTTAAAATGTACTGACTTTTGCTAACCTACCAGCAAAAATGGGCAAAGTACTAGTGTTAAATATGAAAATACCTTTCAAATAAATGTGTAGATTATTTCTGATGGCTTTATTTGATCAGTGTGATTGTTTATTTCCTTATTTATTTTCAGAAGAAAATCGAGATAACCAACAAGTCTTTAAAGATCAGAATTGTAATTGTCTATTTCCATTTTTGTCTTTCATAGAGATGAATTTAATATTAAAGTTCTTCAGGCTTTTGTTGAACTCCATGAGTTCGCTGATCTCAATCTTGTACAAGCCTTAAGGTGAGTAAATTCTTTCTCTTTTTTGACCTGAGCTTCCTCTATCAAATTGCATGTTTATATGAGTCACTGTGTTGATTTATTTGTCAGAAAGCTGCTCTACAGCTCAGCACAACTGTGCAAATTACTGTGCAAGTGAGCAGAGACAGCTCTGTTTAACCCTTCTGACGGCTTGTGTGTGTGTGCTGCCCTTGAGGGTGAGAACTCCTGGTCATTTCAGGCAAATACAAACAACTAAAACAGCTCTTAGTCCTCGGTGTGCCTGCCATATGTGGACATTTGAAGACCTGTTTTATGTCGTAGCACAGCGATAGGTTAAAAAAGAAATAAATTCTTTGCTTAAATAATTTTCTTCCTCCTTTTATTCCACCTCAACTTGTCCTTCTGGGCAGGGAGGGGGAGAAATCCATAGTCACTGATTATGTTCAGTCACAGAGAGGTAAACTTTGAAACAAGTGATTTCCTTCTGCTTGCCTCAGTTTCCCACTTGTCATGTGAAAGAAAGTGTGATATCTTAGTTTGTTTTTTTCCCTTGCTACATGAACGGTTCCCTTGATTTATCTGGGATGCTTGCATACAGTGACCTTGTGAGATCCCTTCTCATCTTGGTGAAAATCTGTAACAGATTGATCAAATTAGGTTGACTTAGACAGTTCTGCCTGTTTTTTTGCCGCAAGTGACTCCCTCCTGACACCAGATAAATGGAAATGTCCGTGTGATCTTTGTTTCTGGTGCAGTGCCTTGTGATGTGGAGTCAGAACAGCTTTGCTATGGTTGAGTGATGTGGTGATGATAACTTGAGCTGCCTGAGGCTTGGGCCAAAGAAACCTTTTCTGTGGCTGCTGAAGCTTGTCTGGGAAGCTTCGTATTCCTGTCCCTTTTACCCAGTTTGATATTAGGTTTGACTTTATTCTTCCTTAGCAGCTGCTACTATTAAATGTTTGTATTTTGGTAGCTTACAAAATTCGTGATCTGGGTTGGAACCTTGCACGAGGTGAGTAAAAGACAGTACATAGAGCTGACAAACTAAAGATGGCCTGTGACACTTGAATATAATGTCCTAAAATGAAAACCAATGAAGACAGGAATAAATGGTTGTTATATTGGCATCCAATGTGCAGGGAATAGTGAGAACTTGTTTTGCATGGCACAGCATGTAACTTTGCTAGTTTAGATCCTGGTTTAATTCAGCTAATTCTTTTGCTAAGAAATAAAAAGAATAAATGATGAAATTCATTGGAATGTTTTAGTGCCACAGTGTGCCAAAATAAATTTGTGAAGACTTCTGTCCTGTATGCATTCCAGTGTACCTCTGTGTGGAAGTAATAAGTTACAAAAGTGAACTCCCTATTTCAGTTTATGCTGCTAAGCAGCAGCAAGATCCGATGCATATATTACAAAATTACTGAAATGATGGCATAAGTTGTTCTTTTTAAGGCCTAGGTCTGATTCTTGTAGGGTGAGCTTACAGTATACAGGCAGCACCTCTCAAAGCAGTGGGGTTTTCTTGTTGTTGTTACCATTTTTAGAAGGTTTTGTGTGAGTTTAAATAAATATGTTAAGTCTTCCTGTATTCCTTGTTTCTCTCTCCTTACACCAGAAATATTTTGTATAGTGTGTCTTTTTACATTGTGACTAAAGTCTAGCTGACTGTTCATTGCTTTTTGTAGCCAGGAAACCCAGGGAGGATTGAACTCATTTTTCCCCCCATAGCATTCTCATGGCAAAAATGGGATGCATACAGAAAATTGTTTACTAGTCTGGAAAAAAGAGAGAGCCTCAGAATATGAACTGCCATATTATCTTGCCTGATAGCATGCAGTGTTGCTGGCTGAGTTACTGGGCTAGCCATCTGTGCATGTTGCTTTATAATAGCTCCTGACTTGTGTGTTGAGAGATTGAGAACATATTTCTAGGACATTCTATATAGACAATGCTGATTCTTTTCTTTTACCGTTTGTTTCGGAATATTTGTAATAAATGCTTAGTATATAAATACTGGAATGAGTCTAACAACTGTTCTTCCCTTCTTTAGGCAGTTTCTGTGGAGCTTCAGACTCCCAGGAGAGGCTCAAAAAATTGACCGTATGATGGAAGCTTTTGCTTCACGCTATTGCCTTTGTAACCCAGGAGTCTTCCAGTCTACAGGTCAGTCACAGGAAACCACAGGAGTTTTTAAGTACTTATATGATCCAAATATAATTTTTATTTATATATATATATGTTTGTGTTTGTATGTTCTTCTACATCTGATGCAAGGAGATAATGGCCAGTTGGAAGTTAGGGATAAAATAATGTGTGAAATGAGAAATACCTGAGAAATGAGAAAATGTGACTGACTAAACCAGGAGGCGCAAGCTTACAGTCAGAATGCATTTTCATTTATAAAACATCACAGAACTGCACAGAATGCCCTGGCATTGCTGTTCTGTTTGGCTATATACACAAATAGATTGCTCTTGATAACTTAAGGAACAGATAGGATGGGAAAAGGTTGGTGTAAAGCAAGTCTGTAACAGCTAGAGAAGAAAACAGCTACTGAAAACAAACTGCTGAAGATGCCGGCACATTTTCTCCTCTCTGTAGCAGGTTTTCATCCTGCTTTTTCTTACACAGAATCTTGTACTTGAATTCAGGGAGAATTTACTATAATCGTAACCATGTCAAGAGGCATGATAAGTTTTCCTTTGTCATTTTCTGATATTATCCAGTAGTGCTAGTTACCTCCTGTATGCCAAAGAATTGAGTCAATGTCATTTTCAGTCTTTTTAAATGCAGTCACAATATTATTTTGAAGAGACCATTCTTTCTCTTTGGAGAGAGCTTTGGAAGTACTTTGAGTAGGAGGAGGCTGATGGACCAGGTTTATTATAGCATCCACCACTATGATTTAGGCAAAATCTGTGCAGAGAACATTTTGCCCAACACTTCAGCGTTTCAAGTGAAATGTTAATTTAGGGTGATAGCAATGAGCATAAGAGTTTAAATTTTTTTGGATTCCCATACAGTTTTTCTAATATTTGTTTTTTATTTGAATTGTAACATTTTTTTCTTCTTGGGCTTACTTCAACATCTTAAGGATTTTAGACTTTTATATACAGTGTTCAGGATTTTTGGACTGTTTCTTTTTCTTTATCAGTCAGGATGAGCTCTATACTAATTTTACACGTTTGTACACACAACACATGGGAAGATAAACCATTTTTCAAATCTGATTTCAGATACATGTTATGTGCTTTCATTTGCCATCATTATGTTGAATACCAGCCTGCACAACCACAACGTGCGAGATAAACCCACAGTGGAGAGGTTTATCTCCATGAATCGTGGAATTAATGAAGGTGGAGACCTTCCAGAGGAATTGCTAAGGGTAAGTTGGCTGGGTAGGACAAAGCCTGGCTTTGTGTTTTTAATAGCAGACTTAAAAGTGTGTGCAACAGTTCTCAGGCAGATTTGTCAAGGGAGGGCCAAAGAACATTTTCTAGCATGTGTAACCATTTGAGTAGCTGAAAGAAGCATTTTTTGTTATTCACAGCTACTAGTTCTGCCTATATCCAACCTTTTGTTGAGAACAGGCTGTTTCAGAGAAAATGCTCTGTGTATCTCTTAGTAGTTTGCTTATGGCAAAATTCTTGTGGAATTGGCTGCTTATGAAAAAAAGTAGCATTTCTATTAGAAAAAATAGTAAAATTTGTTTTTGCATTATTGCATCTTGTTTTTCCCACATCTTGTGGAGCTCCCTCCTTGAGAAATCAGTAAAAATAACTGCTGTAAGACACTGTTATGGGCTACACCATTTTCTGAAAACCCAGATTCATTTGGCAAAACTTGTACTAAATGAAACTGATCTTGAAACCTTCAAAATACTAAATGCTGAAGTTAAAATAAAAATGTCATTGCTAGGAGTGCTTAAGAAATTTGTGCTGAAGAGAGACTTGCTTATAGGTTAAGCAGTTTAAAATCACACATGATCAAAGTAGTAAACAAAGACAGACGGGGGTGGTCCAGAATTTTAATGGACAATATTTCCTGTGCTTTTTATACTAATAGTCTGAGAAGCAGTAGGATATCCTGGTTGCATTTTCTGTTAAGACATTTATTAATGAGGTCTTTTTCCTCTTTTATTTTTCTAGAATTTATATGAAAGTATTAAGAATGAGCCATTTAAAATTCCAGAGGATGATGGAAATGATCTAACGCATACATTTTTTAATCCAGATAGAGAAGGTTGGCTGCTGAAATTAGGTTAGTCACAAGGGCAGTTCTGCTGCTGTATGTCTGTTCATTGTTAGCATGTTTGCTGCTCCGTGTCTTCCTGCTTTCTTGTGAAGGTAACAGGTTTAACTTTGTATTTTAAAATGTATGAACCAAAATAAGTAGCTCCTTTACGTCTGAAGGCTGTTACTTCTTATTTTCTATACCCAAATTAGCAATCTTGTTTCAAACTTCGGAGTTTTATTTCTGACATCTGAGAAATAAAAACTCGTGGACAAAAAGGAAACACCACATGGTATTTACCACATGCTGTGACTGATAAATATCAACTAAGTCTCCATAAGGTCATTTCAGAAAACTGTGTGATGTTTCAACACAGTTTTCTGTGTACAAAAAAGGATTTCTCTTCAAATAGTTATTTTTGTATGTCTTTATTTTTCCATATTATTTGTGAGTTTCTCTTGGTTTGGTTTTGGCTATGATTTTTTGACGAGTGGTTTAAATGTGCCTTCTTGTTTTCCTTATGGCCTATGACCTATCACCTTTCTGTTCTGTGACTGGCTGTCTCTGCTTATTCTGCATTAGGAGGTACGTATCTGATTGCTTTCCAGTCCCCTCTTCTTCAGTTGCTCATTCTTTTATTTTCTTCCTCTTTCCTCCTGTTTTTTTCTTTCTTTTTTTTTTTTTTTTTAATCAGATTCGTTGTAGCATTTTGCTTTTTCACTCAGTGTCACTAACAGTGTCATCAGTGGTGCTCTGAGGGACTGGCATGTCAGAGTCTAACACATGCAGGTGTGTTCTGCAAAAGAAGAAAGCATTTACATGCAAAGCAGAAAAAAAAGGATGACTTCAGCACACTTTTCTCATTCATGGAAGAACATAACAAGGAAAGAATAATCTCTGCTGAGAGTAAACAACGTCTTACTCTGTCACGAAGTTTCAGAGTGTTTTTGTTACTTGTTAATCAATGATAATAGATAATTGAAAAATCAATTACATTTGAACTACATATTTGTAAAAGCTGTTCTTTTTCCTGCTTGTTTTCTTTTTTAAATAATACATTTAGCTTATTTAACAGAGTCTTAAATGAGCTTCAGATGTAGGGTTGCAGAAACCTCAGGTAGTTCAGTCTCCTGGCACTGTAAAATGCCTTTGTTTTTACAATCTTGTAAAGTTGATGGGATTCACTTTTTTGATTGGCCTTAGGGAATTTTTTTCCTTTATAAAGGAGACTGACACTTTGTTTTAAGAGTTGTTTTCAAGACAATAATTCTTTTAAATTTAAACACTGGCACACACTTCACTAGAGACAGTTGTTGGCCAGTTTAATGTGTTGAAGTGGAAGGAACTTTGCACTTAGAGAATGGTGACTGAAGTGTGGTAATTGATGTGTGCTGTGGTGCACATGGGGAGGAGGGTGAAGGTGGAGCCTGGATAGAGCCATGGATCCACTCTGCTGATTGCACCTGGAACTTGGTGGTCATGCTTGTGCTGGAAGGAAATGGATGTGAAAAGGAAGCATTTGGAATTCATTCACATGCTCCCCAATGTCGAATTCTGACCTCTGTGCTACAGATGCTGTGGAGCTCCTTTTCTAACTACAAAGAAGCAAAGCTCTTGCATTTTGACCTGTATTGGCTCAGCTAGCACAATTTCAAACATGACTTTGCAGCTTCTCTCCATTTGGTAGCATGAGATGATGGTTAACAGAACAGCCTTTCAAGCTGGTGTAGGTGGAATGTGCTTCTTGGATAAGAGGTCGAGTGTAAGGCCATGCAGTGCTCCCTCATGGACTTGCACACATAATGGGAGTGCAGGCAAGTGTGAGTGTGTGTAGAGGAGTGACAACATCCTCTGTGAAAGAAACTGCCCATAAAAGAGATCTAATAAAAAATAGAGGAACAAAGAAAATGAGGAAGCGATGACTGAAAGTAAGTGAGAACTGCCAGGAACTTCTGCACAGTCTGTCTCTAGTGCAAAGTCAATAAACCACAGTCAGGGCTGAAAACTCTGCCTGAGCCTTCAGTGTGTAGGATGCAGATGAGGCACAGTGCACAGAAAGCCCAGTAGTAGAAGGGTGTGTGAAGCAGAAGGGTGTTACACGTAACACTCCCACGGTATGAGGGTTATTTGAATAAAGAAATGAAACGTGTCCAGAAGCCTCCGGTGAATCAGCCTGGGAATGCCTGGAGCTGTGCTTCTGTGAAAGACTGCATTTTTTTTCCACAGACACAGACTGGTACAGACTAATACATTGCTAGTTTAGATGCAATGACCAGAAATAAACCTGACAGTCTTTTTTTTTTTTTTTTCCCTTTTCTTTCTTTCCTCTCCTTCAAGTTTCCTGTTTGCTAGGAGTCTTAAACTGTATGTTGAGAGTGCTGTCTCAATCCACATTGTTTGCATTTTTACGGTCCTTTCTCTTGAGAAGCAGTTCTTGTGAAATGGGTGGGGTTTCCTTCAGTTCTAGAAGCTTTAGATACTAAAAACTTGTGTATTGTTGAAATGCTTAGGAGACAAACTCCTGTATGAGGGTTTAAGTGCTCAGTTGTGATAAAACATAGAAGGTGAAATAGAAAGTTTTTATATAAAACTATAAACGTATCTAAGACTACTTGCAGACTCTGTGTATATCAAGACAGTCTTTTGTATCTGGTGTTTCTCATAGTCAGCTCTTCCCATATATGTAGTTGTGCCCATTTTTTAGTATTCCATCCCTTACTGTATTGATTTTTCTCTGGGCAGAAGATAGATATTGTGAAACTTTTATAAGTTGTAAAATTCCTCTGTCCAAGAGACTAGTCTGGAGGGTACAGAAGGCTTTTGGAGAGTTTGCTGCTCTGAATTGTTCAGAGGTGACTGCGTTAAATCCGAGTGCCAAACCTGGCAGCCAGACAGCAATTCTGGTTTTATCTATCTAGACTTAGCCAGTGCCTTTAAATAGACATCTTTATCTTGGTAGGCCTAAATTATCATTCAGTTCTGCATTGTTTGAAGCTTGGTGTAATGAAAATGAATGCAGCAAGTTAAAAACTGAAAGCTGCTGAGTGCTAGTGAGTCCTCCTTGGAGCAGCTTGACACATTACGAGCCTTCAGACTTTTCTGCATAATAAGTGGTGTGGATACCATGACATTTTCTGCCATCCACTAAGGTATTTTGAAATTGTTGCCTGTGCTCTCTTTGCTAGTGCCCTAGCAAAGGGCACTCTCTTTTGCAGGAAGGTGTTTCCTTGCCTTAAACAACTTCTTTTGGCAAATGGTTGGTAATATTTTCTGTAATATTTTGGTATAATATGGTTTGTGTAAGATTTTCTAGTTAGAGGGAAACGTTGACATTACTCCCCCAAGCTGGAGAGGAAATGATTTCAGCCAGCCACATGAGTGTGTTAATTTTTTCTGCCAGTCAGGCAGTTACAGAGTGCTTGGAGATGGTCCAAAAGCTTCACATCCGGGCCTGTCCCGCCAGCGGTGCTTGTTCCAGCACATCTGTCCTTGGGAGGATGTTGTTTCTCTTCCCTAATCTGGGGTGAGAGAACAGGGCTGGTTCATCAGGAAACCGGTGCCTTCCGGTACCTGCTTGGCTCTTGTGGGGACTGAGGCTCTTCCAGGTTGAGGCAGTCAGTGCTGTGGTCAAGGGAAAATGCTTTTTAAAAGAAAGCCAAACTTTGATCCAATCAGCTGTATACTTGCTGAGTCTGTTCTGTCTGGTGCTATCTAAATGAACTCAGGAGAAAAAAATAAATTTTTGATGTGTGCATCTCTCTCCTTCAGCTCTAAAACTTTTATATAAATGAGCTGAAGATTTGAGTAGAACTTTCTAGCTTTAGATACCTTGCTGCCTTTAGCCTGAAAGCCTTTTTTACTTCGGAGATTTATGTTTCCTAAGTCATTGCCAGTTGTTTTTCCCTTTATTATAGATGGTTTCTTTTACCTTGTTACCTGCTTTGTACTTTGGCCAGAGTTAAAAATAATCCTGTGTTGAGTTACAAAGGTGAAGAACAGTGTTTCTGTTCCTGTTTCTGTACATTTTGCCCTGTAGCCTTTTCTTGTAGTTTACTTACATTTCCACCTCCTGTGGAAGATACTGTGCTTCTATATTTCATTATTTGGGATGTCTGTGCATTTTTGTAATCAGCTTGATCTTTCAGAAGTATGTCACTTATCTCTCCATTTCTGTAAGTGTTTATGGATTCATACTCTGGTTTTCCTGATCCTCTTCTGCTAGCTTAATTCCTTCCAGTCTTAATCTTTAAAAGGCTGGGAGCTGGAATAAGAGATTAAGTATGATACTAAACCCTCTGTTGTTGTTTTGTGAGCCTACAGCAATCTGAGGCAAGGACAAGAATGTTTTGTTATCACGTGTTTTTACCTGTTAATCTCGTGTGCAGTTTACAGGCCACAGCGCCTTATCAGCCAACTGCTTGAGCTGCAGCCCCTTGTAAAGGCATATTAAAAACCTGTGTGATGTGGTGACCCCTGCAAATATGATTGGTACAGATTAGATTTTGAGCTTTATTAGAGTTTCTGTACTGTTGACAGCTGAAACTCAGTAATGGGATGGGGAGACAGAGACTTATATGTGAGCGTAGTTCCTTATCCTGCCAAAATATCCTAATTGCTTGCTTTTTTTTTCTTTTTTTTTCTTTAATTTTTTTTTCCTTTGGAAGAGTAACTGATAGCTTGGTGGAGCAGGGACTTCAGGTCTATTTCTATGACTCCCATGAGTGCTGTAACCCAGTGAGCTACTGGCTGTTTCAGGGAGACGGGACCAGTAAGAGGGATGTTGATAGAAATACTTAATCTTCTTTGTGGCTTCCTTGGAGCTGGGAGATGTTCCATGACAAAAGCTTCCTCAAAACTGCAGCCTGATTACAGAAGGTTTCAGGTTTGAGAAATCTGGTTTTTCCAGAGAGAGTGGATGTTGTCAGGAAAATATTCAGCAAACTCAACTGCTGTTCACTGCTTGGCAATTCATGTTGTTCTGGGAGTGTGTGTTTTAGGTCTGTTGTTTCTTTCTTAAATTATAAACAGGTCTTCTTTTAAATATATGGTTATTACTGATTTTTTTATTGTGTTTTGACATTATATGACAGTTAATGAGAAACTTGTTCACTTTAATTGCGCTGTGATAGTAACCTCTTTCCTTGTTGGATTCATTCTCTCTCCTCCTGAATTATTTTCCTACGAGAACTGGGCAAGCCATGACCTCTGATAGCTGATGTTACCAATTAGCCTGAAAAACAGGGTGATGTTTTAGGGTCATAAAAATGTTAAGTGATGTTAATCTGCTAACCTTGGAGAGAAGAACGTGACTTAAAGCCATGGTAGTTGGTCCTGGGTTATGTGAAAACAAGTCACGTTGTGGTGCTGGCAGGGAGTGCCCTGGCAGTCACCGTGACTCTCCCATTGGGCTGGCAGTGAGTCAAGCTTGAGTTCATCATTCCAAGCCCAAACACTTCCTGATACTTGAGCCAGCTCTCGGTCAAGGTGATGGGGAATTTTTCTAGTGACTTACGTGCCAGTTTGAACATCTCTGCAGTGTTTATTTAAGGATCTGTCACAGTGGTTGTACTAAAATGCCACCAGTTCTTCCCTCACTGTCTCCAGTTCACTCAACCATTCATTGTGTCACGGCTTCTGCATCTTGCACTTTTTTGCTTTCACTTATTTCACCACACCTGCTTGCAGATTAAATTTTTCTTAAGATACGAGTGCATCTGGTGGTAACATCAAGTTTATTGAGTACATTGAATGTTGCAGTGTGTTAGCACTGGGTTATTGTGGAGGTTGTGAAACCCAGCACAAGGAAGGTACAACATGCAACATACTTGGTCTGCAATGTAAATATGCAGTAGATTGGTATCAAGAAATGTCATGATATCCCTAGAATTGTTCTTTAATTTGAGTTGGATTTCTGTATTAAACAAAACCCCAGCTATCTTAAGCAGAACAAAAAGATTAAAAAATTATGCTTATATCTTAAATTTGATTCTATGACTTGGATTAAACTGCGTATCTGGTGTGTATTAATGGTGCTCTTTTATGCACAGGGGTTCAATAGCAAGATCAACTCTTTTGAAATGTTGGCTTAATTAAATTAAATCACTGCTGAATGGATGATGCACAGGTGGTGACATAATCCTGAAGTCAGATAACTATGATGGATCTAAACCTTTAATAACACATGCATGCTCTCTCTACAATTGTCTTTCTTGGAAATGAATTTTAAAATAATGTAATGTGGGAAGCCAAATGTGTTCTGAAGCAGCCATTGGCAGAAGAACAACTGAGAAGGCCAAAACAATACTGTTGTTTCTAAAAAGGAACTGTTCCCTACAGGGTGGCATTAGCAGGTGTAAGGAACAGGAACTCTGTGGTTGCTGTTGTCCAAACTGTTAATGAAGGAAAAATTGGCATTTTTGGAGCAGTAGCTATTTCTTCTGTCAAATGTACTTGATATATTAACCCATGAAGAGAAGATGTTTTTAAAATACTGAAAGATGATAAATTGATAAATATGATATATTTTGGCACAGGATTTGGTCCTCATTGATGACACATCATATTTGTTCTGTTAATGTTTATGAGCACCTTACGCACTTGATGTTAAATCTGAAAGAAAAGACAGGTTCCTAATCAGGTTTGCTCATGAATGGGGTGGCAGGAAGATGATAAAATGCCCTAATTTTATTGATGGGATCCTTTCCTTGCCCAGGACAAGCTGTTGAGGGGGTTGCTCCTGTTGCAGGGACAGTTGCTGGTTCTGCAGCCAGTGCTGGTGTGGGCAGCTGTGAGTGTCAGACCAGCCCAGGGCTGGCCTCACTCACACCCTGGCAGCAAGGGCAGTGTCCAGCACTGTGCAGAGCTGGTATTTTTGGTGCAGTGAACACATGTGAGGGCCTGGACAGAGGAAGCAGGTCTGGCCACTCACTGTTGCCCATGGCTCTCATGGCTGATGGCACCTCCATAGTTGATGCTGCCTCAGGACAAATTGCAGTAACTGTTCCTTTAACCTCACTCATCTGTGCCTGATCCATTTACCATTAAGCAATTAAACCATACTTTAAAAAAAAGTGAAACTTAATTATTTCCTTGCCCATTGTTGAAGCTCTGACAGCAGCACATGTTTAATTCTGGAATACCTTTTTTTTGTAGGGGGAAGAGTAAAAACATGGAAACGGAGGTGGTTTATTCTGACTGATAATTGCCTGTATTACTTTGAATACACAACAGTGAGTATATATCATGGTGAATTTCCTTTGTAATCAAGACTTATAAGCAGCTAAATATGTGGTATTTTCCTAATTTTTTAGGACAAAGAACCTAGAGGGATTATTCCATTAGAAAATCTTAGCATAAGAGAAGTCGAAGACCCGAGAAAGCCAGTAAGACAGTTTCATATTTATTTTTTAAATGAAGATGAGTAAACCATATGGAACTTAATTGTACTGTTAAATGAATTTATTTGTCAGTTTTGTTTTGTTCTTTTAAATTTATTACTTCATTTCTACCCTCCAGAATTGCTTTGAGCTCTACAACCCCAGTCATAAAGGTCAAGTAATCAAAGCGTGTAAAACTGAAGCTGACGGTAGAGTGGTGGAAGGCAACCATGTAGTGTATAGAATATCTGCTCCCACCCCAGAAGAGAAGGAAGAGTGGATTAAATCTATCAAGTGAGTTTAAAGTCTTAAATGTATTTCAGAAATGAAGTGTAAGCTCTTTTCAGAGCATGAGACGAAGAGAATTTGTTGGAACTTGTTGGAAGAACTCTGATGTGGCAATGTCCTCGAGGACTAACAGTGAGCTCTGTGGGGTTGATGGATCAAGATACAAATCTGTTACTGTGTGGTCCTAAGGAAATACTGCTGCTAACTCATATGAGGAGAATATGGATTTATTGTTCTATGCAAATGTAAAATCTTGATTGAATTGTCTTTAAACCCAATCTATTGGGTTCTTACTTCACCCAGTAATTAACTTTAGTGACATGTATCTTAAGCATGTTCACAAAGCAGCTTTAAACTTTCACAACTTGACTTTATGTTGGAAAGTTTCTAAGCAGACCCACACTTCAAGAAATATTTAAATAAAAGTCAAGATGTGAAGGAGTGAAATATAAACAAATCACAGTGGAATAACACCTTGTGCTAAAGAAATAGTTGAGGTGCTTAGAAGTCAGCCATCCATCTTAAAGAGTGTGGAGTCATCCACAAGGAAGAGAGAACAAAAGTTTTAGTTTTCAAAACTATTGCAATAGTTAACGTGTATTTGTTAACCAAACTGATGATTCTTTTTTTCTCTTCCAGAGCAAGTATCAGCAGGGATCCCTTTTATGATATGCTGGCAACAAGGAAAAGAAGAATTGCAAATAAGAAATAGAACATGAACAGCAACTTGTAGACCTGCATCAATCTATAACTGAGCATACTGTGGAGTGATAGAAGAAATTGGACAAACTAAATGAAGACAACTGTAAATTTTATATATATATATATACATATATATATATACACATTTTACTATGGCATAAAAACTTGGCAGAACTTTTCAGGGTAAATAGTTACTGGTATATAATTTGAAGTAAGCTTCAAATCCCAGAGAACGATTATATTGGAACTTAATTCAACTGAACACATGGAAGCCTTGTTTTCACTTACATTAGTGACAACTCCAGTTTACCTGGGTTGGGAGGGAAGGAGTTCAGGGCTAACACTAAAATGTCCTCTACCTGTTACCTGAGCACATTTCCCATAAAAGGAGTTATTATAATGACTTTGAGTTCTCACTTAAGTGCAGCACCAACAGTGGAGCACAGCATGATCTGGCACTGCATTTTCCTGTAAGCAGAAACCTCACAACCCCAATGGCAGTTTTCAGTCGTGTGTGTTTCACAGTAACAGCTGAGTGCAGCTTTCATTCAGGATTCCTCTCCTACCTTTATGGAAATAGCTTTTCTTCAGAAACACAGTGACTGGCAGCTCAGTAGGTACCTCGTGGTGCCAGAGGGTTTGTCAGTGTGCACTGAAATACAGGCAGGGCCCAGCAGCAGAGGTTTGAGACTGTGGCCATGACATGAAGTACCAGATGTGGTCTGGTGTTTGCCAGGTGGCTAAAGCTCGTTCCTGTCTGCTCATACACTCACAACAAACACTAAGGTTTAATGACTGCTTTGATCTGCTTTTTATACAGTAATGTCCTTCTTATGTTTGAGATGCTGTAGTTTGATTAACACTAAGTTACTACTAAAGGAGAGAGATGACAGGGCTTGTGTGATTTTGATTTTAGGCCTTGCATGTGAAAACACCCCCTAATAATTTCACATCCATTCAATATTTTCAAAGGAAAAAGCCAGGAAGGTGAACTGTCCCTGTAAGATGCAGCCCTAGAGAGTTAAGCAAGCAGGATTCATTCCTTTGCTTGATGACAAACTTTGGACATACAGAGTCTGTGCAAGTTCATACAAGTTCAGTATTTTTATTGCATTCTTAAAGGCGATTTTCAGATTTGTGCTACAGCAGTTGAAATTGAAAAAATAGACATTTTTACTAAAAAATGAAGTATTGGTTACCTGGTGCAGCTAGATTTCCCCACAGGCATGTGTCTCTTTTTGAAACCTGTGAAGATCTTTCTGTGGTCCTACTGCTGGGTCTTTCAGAAACACAACTGCTGCAGCAGATATTACCCCAGTGCTTTTCTGTTGATAACACACATGTTGTTCTTAAAGTAAAGCCCCTAATTCCACAATGGGGGCAAAAAGTGGGAGGTTTTGACTCTACTGCTTCTGTTACTACTCAGTTTTTCCCAAACTTGTTGAACCTGAGCCGTGCCTACTGTGCCAGTGAATGGGTTGGAGACCCAAAATGTTAAAGCAGCTTTGCTTGCTGGTTGCAGGAGCACTTTGGGTCTGTTGTAGGGAGATGTGCTGCACTGCCAAACCCACAGACTTATCAAGTTGATCTGTTTGAAATTTCCTTTGAGCTGTAAGGAGAGTCTGTTTCACTGTTCTGTCTTACTGATTTGCCTTGTTTTGCATGGAGTGTTGGCCTTGTGAGTGTTTTGCTTTATTGCATGTTTGCAAAAGAGGCTGAGAGGAAAAGAACAAAGTAAACTTTCCTACGTTTTAGATTTTCCCCAGGGTGTGTGGAATTGCTTGGGTGAATGTTTAAATCTTAGTGTTTCCAAAGGAGTAAAACTCAGCCAGAGGAGGTAGAATCCTTGAGTAAGTGTCAGTGTGGGGATATCTTTTCTTAATGGAACACATTTAAACTCTTTATAGAAATTAATTAAGTTGTGTGTCCTGTGTTTGCAAAGCAGCACAATGGTGGAGCTGCTGCCAGCACTTGTTTTGAGTCTTCTGTTCTGCAGTGACATTTTGTTTTCAAGCACTGCCTACATCAAATCCTAGCTTTGGACAAGTAGATTTGTAATGCAAATAGGGACAAGCCAAATCAGTGGTACTAGGGAGCATAAAGGTGAAAGGCAGCAAATACAGTATTTCTGGAGAAATGTGAGATTACAAAAGCATTAATAAGCCATGAAGCACTTTTGTATCAATTTTTATTTTCTGAAATACCACCTTTGAGGAAATCTATTTATTTAACCAGGTGAGGATGTCTGCATATAAGCATGAAGGAAAGGCCTTGACAGTTCATTTGCTGTATTTAGTTTGAAGTTCTTATATCCAGCAGAAATAATTATTTAGAGTAACATGTAACTGAGGATATTATAGCAGGAAATATATTATTTCTTAGCATTGAAATGCAACATCTTAAACAGCTACTTGTGGTGCTCAATGTATCTATTTAATTTACCAAAGCTAATGGAATAGCGTTTTTGTGTGTGTTAATATTTGATTTCAAATGTTTTTTGTAACAGTATTAACAGGGAGTGAAACTGGCCCAAAATTTCCACTGGCCACGAGGCCAGTAAAACAAAGTGGCTTGTGAAAATTTTGGCCATATCAGGTACTATCCACGAGAGTAAAGAAAAATCTCTCAACCTTTCCCTTTTTTATTGGGCTTCAAGTCCAGGGGTGGCTACTGAAAGTGGCTGCTTGGTGGCCTAAAGCAGGATCTGTTACAGTTTGGCCATGCTGAGGAAAAGTCCCCTGGGGACAACAGATTCTCCCTTCCTGTGGCACTGAAACTTGAGTAATTCATGAGCTCTTTGCTTTTGACCCTGCCCTCTACAACTGCAGGGCAGTGAGAGCCGTGGTGCCAGTGCAGCTGGGAGGGAACTGTACACAAAACTTAAGCTCAGCTGGACTGACTTAAATTTTACAATATTCTGACAAAATAAGCTCTGCATCACTTAGCATTTTGAACCATTTTAAACTGGTACAAAACGGAACCTTTATAAAGTGAGCAGCATTTATAATGCTTCATATATTAAAAAACTGCATATTTTTAAGATTTATTACATATCTATGTAGATATGCTTGCTGGAAAAGCTAGGTCTGTTGTAGACCAGATACTACAAATTAAGACTTGTGGCTTACCAGTTTCATTTCTATATTTTCTTGGAAAATGTTTCTAGCTAGAGTTTAAATATAAAATGTAAATACTGTACAGGTATGTATTGATATGAGTATTACTTCGTGTATACAAGTGATTTGCATGACAAATATTCTGTATCAATCATTGTTATAACGGTGATGTTCTTATGTAAAGCCACTGCAATATTAATGTTTTCATTTATCATTAGGACCTGTTGCTTAAATCTGTCAATTTTCTCAAAAATAAAGTGTGAAACTGTACTGTCTCCTCATTTACCAGGAATACAGGGAAGGCAATTGCTGACTCTTAAGAGGTTAAGGTTTAATTTTACTGCTCTTCTAAGTAAAAGGCCTCTTTTCCCTACCCTTAGGCACAGTAATTTAAATTATCAGGTTTAATTTTTTTCAGAGAAAAAACCCTCCAACTGCAAAATGTTTCAGTACAGTATGTTACCACATGAGTGTGACTCCAGTAAAAGCTGGTTTCCCTTGAGAGCCACCCTAAATTGAGGTATTTTATTTTGTCAGTTCCCTGCCAGGAGTTTCAGTCAGATGTGAGGGGGGAAGCGGATCTCTGCTCCTGGAGTAGATTAATTAGTTTCCTCAATTAGCAATTAGAGGCAGGTGCTGCTGTTCCACAGCTCTGGGGCAGTGTCACCAAGTGCCCTCCCTGCTCCAGAGCCACTTGGGGCAGCTGTTGCCTGTGGGGCTCTGAAGGGAGGCACAGCAACAACACAAACTCCTTTTAGACAGTTGTGCTGGAGTTACCCATCAGACAAAGGACAAGACACCACATCTTGGAGCCAGAGGACAAAAGAGGAAAAAAAAGCCAGATACAGGACAGGAATGTTGGTTACTTTGCCATGTTACTTTATGTAAGTCACATAACTGTTGCCATAGGAACATTATGCAGGTACATTATGCTTTGGCTTTATGGTGTTCTCCATGTACCAAAAGATTACTTTTAAGTATTTAGTGAAACATTAACCTTGCTCTTTTTTGCCTGTTTTGTTTTGGTTTTTTGGTCACACAATACCAAACTCCTGCTGAGCTCCCAGCCTGGTGCCTGGCTGTGGAAGCTTTAAGTTCAGAGGAGAAGCCTTCAGCATCCTTGTCTAGGCAGCTGCAGTCCCAGGTTCCTGATCTTCTCTGGCTCACACCAACAGCATCTTCTCCCCTGCACTGAGAGGAAGATGTGACTTCTGGAGTGTCAAACACGCTCTGACAGCTGTCAGCTCCCATGACACAGTGCATGTTAAATAACTCAAGTAAAACTCAAGTAAAAATCCATTTTAACTTTGCTGTATTTATATACTATATAAATTTTACATGCTATATATTTACAGTGGGGCAAGTGCTTTTTATCTTTAAAAAAACAAAGATCAAACTTTAGACATCTCTGAACAACACAGCTTGTATAAACCAGACAGATTATTCAGATGAACTGTATTTAATACAGGTTCCCCACTCATCTCCTGATGCAGGACCAGTGAATAATAAGTGCATCACAGTTTGATAGCATTTAATAATAAAAATAAAAATCACAGTATGAATTTGTCTGTAACTAGACACATTAGAGAGACAAAACAGACAACTGAGACTTAAGACAAATGACAGTATATTAAGAAAATGTAATAAAAACATATGGAACAATATACAAATAGTCTTGAGAGATACATTCAGAACTGCATATTCGTTGTTTCACAATGTCGAAAACCAGAAGATTTTCTTCAGATCTTGAATATAACTCAAATGTGAAGTAAATTAGTTTCTAGTGTCAGACCACAGAAAAAAAAATGAAGCTCTTGCAAAACTTGTGAAGTTTTAAATAAGTCTTTAAATTAAATATACAGACTGTCAGTTGCAACTTTTATAATTCCTGGTCGCTCTTGCACCAGATGTCTTAACTTGGAGTAACATTACATGAATAACATAAAGTCAACCTGAGTCTGTAATTAAGCAGCATTTGAGATGGTCTATTCCAGGGCATTATCTCAGCTCAGTGAGATATTTATGTGGTAATTTACAATGTTCAGCAGTTGTAAAAAGTTTTCACCCTTTTGGATTAGAAGTATATTTTAAAAAAGAAAGTCTCAAGTTAAAAACTAAAAAAAAGTTCTTATATGGTAAAATTCTGTACAGAAATGTTAAGCACCACTTATGACTGGATTTTGTCTTGATGGTAATTGATAATAAATCTTAAGTTTTGATGGTCACTATTGGTAATGTCAGGTTTGAAGGTAAGAAGTCGTTGAAGGTAAGAAGTTGTCGGTTTTGATGATGAGAAGTTGTTGGTTTTGAAGGTGAAGGGATGTTGGGGTTGGTGGTCAGAAGTCCTTGGGGTTGGTGGTGGGTTCAGTCTGAGTATTGAAGGCTTTCATCAGTCAGCTCCACATCTGAAAGGCAAAAGGAAACAGGTCAGTCCTGCTGTGACATTAAACATTAAACTGTCTCAGGGGCTTGATTT
The DNA here is from genome assembly GCA_013400575.1 of Peucedramus taeniatus. Lineage (NCBI taxonomy): Eukaryota > Metazoa > Chordata > Aves > Passeriformes > Fringillidae > Peucedramus > Peucedramus taeniatus. Next base: position 65,225 of record WBNO01033072.1, read on the forward strand.
CTAAGAGACAAGGCTCAAAGCTGCCCCAGCTCCATCTGCTCCCTCAGGACAGGCTCCAGCTGCACCTCAGTTCTAGGCTAAGGCTGCTGAACTGTACAGAGCCTTAGGACAGAGCCACCTGCTTTAACAGCAAGTGCTGGACCTTGGCTGAATCAAATTTAATTGAAGTTTTGCCTAGAAAGCATCGTTGTTTTAGTAACAATCTTGTGGTCAGGCTGACCAAAGCGTAGCCACAGAGGCAGAGCCTTCAGAAGCTTGCTGGAGAGAACATGTAGGAATGTAGGAAAGAACTGCTTCAAAGCTGCTCCTTCCCCTCTCCTGCATAAATTTTTCTTAAACAACAAGTTATCACTAGCTGTTTTCATCTTTATTAATTTATTCAAAATAACAGGAGTTGGGTGAAAAGGCACAACCTCACAATTCCTCAGTGGTTCCTTGCCTGTCCCTACCTTGAGACATTCAGTACTCTAAAAACACAGCCAAAGTGGCCTCTCTTGAAAGCAGCTTCCATCCTTCAGAGAATCCTACTTGAGACCCATTTAAAAAACACAAAAGAGACTGACTTTCCAGAAGATGGAGCTAATTAACATCCATCCAAACTTGAGGAAATACTAAAATTCTCAGGACCTAAACTGCTTTTGCCAGCCCTGGTCTCCCCGTGTTGCTCAGCAATGAACAAACAGCTCCTTCCTCCCTGCACAGCCCAGCACCCTCGGTGCCCTGCCCTGAGCAAGGAGAAGCAGGACACGAATTCCTCACGGAACCTGACTTTGGGAAAAGCCGAGCTTGCCACCTGCTGGCCAGGGAACCACCAAGGCCAAACCACTACTGAGCACAAGCATTTTATTCTGTTCAGTTCCTGATCTGTCAGCTAGAACAGACCCTTTTAGTGCAGTAAGGGTTATTTTGGACATGAGTATCACAAAAGAAGTCTTCTTTTACAACATTAGGATTTGAAAGACCTCAGTTCAGTTCTTCAATTTTTCTCATTAAAGAATAATGGGTGAACAATCAGCTTTCCCTCCACTCTGCATTTTTAGAATAGAACTTTTGGTTATCTCTGTCTTAAAATACAATTAGTTTTCCACAAATGCACTTCCCCTTTGCCTTGAGCAAAATTTTCAGTGCAAGAATTCAGTTCATTGATTGTGGCAATTGGCCTAAGTGGAAACCCCATGAAAAAGATTTTAATGTTCCAGAATTTCAAGATTAAACTTCTCTAATTTTTTTTTGTTTTGTGTGCTATATTGACAGTTTCAACATGACTAGAAATGAACAGGACTGTCACTGACCATTAACCCAATTCTTAAACCATGGGTAGGTATAAAATGTAGACAATTTAACAATTAAACTTGCTTTTGGATAGTGGGCTGTCTTCAGGGATTACTTCACTTATCTTTGAGTAAAATAGGGGATTGTTTTGGTTTTCTATTAAAATAGATGAGTAACTGGAACTGGTTTATGTCAGATAACAGGCATTTAATAAGGTTTTATTTCTATAATAAACACTTCTGTTCAGCAAAAATTTCATGGGAAATGTTGTCAAGTTTGATTTTAGATGTTGAATTTGTTGCAGTGTGCAATCATCTTCATTGCATAATTTTAGAGCTAATTAATTTAAATGAATTAATTTATCTACTGCAAGCCCAAGTTGAGATTATGACAAGCAATAGCTGAGAGCTCAGTGTAAATTTAGTCAGGCACAAACTCATATTTGGATTTTTTTAAGAAGCACTAGACAGACTTTTTCAAATACTAAAAACTGGGAAAGAACTGTTTCCTCAGCCCATTTCTGTGTATTGTTAAGCCTATACTAAAGAAAAGAAAAACTAAGAAAAACCCCACAACTGAATAAAACAATAGCAGGAATTTAACACTCTCCAGGTGTTAAATTGTGAAGTGTCCTCTGGAGGTTTGACAGCTGTGCTGAGGAGAAGGCAGAGCTACACCTGGACCAACAATATTTCAGTGTTATCACCAACTCCTGTTATTCTGAGAACCAGCACTGTTTCTATGCTATGAACAGCTGAATGTTGTATTTTATTTAACTTACAGAATGGTTTGGGTTGGAAAGGATCTTAAAGATCATCTATTTCCAACCCCCTGCCACGATACTGTTTGCAAGCCATGATAAAACCCAGGGATTTCATCACACAAGCATTTAAAGATTTATAAATAACCAGGAGTCCTGCCAACATCCCAGGCCTTACCTCTGACATACTCAGTGGATGCCATGGAGCTGTATTTCTTGCTGTCACCTGCACCAGAAGGCTTCTCTTCCTTGTAGGGTTGTTTACTGCCCTGGTTTCTGTATTGCTCACATAAATGGTCATCTGGAGGACGGGATTCTTCCTTCTTCTCCCATGTTTTCTTCTGAAAACGGGGATCTAAATATTCCAATAAGTCTTTCAGTTTCCTGTCGTGCTTCTTCTTTTTCTTCTTTTTCTTATGTTTGCGATTGTCATTGTCAAAGTGGAGCACAGAGCAATCCAAATCATAAAGTCTGAAGGAAACATGCAAGTTAAAAATAGAAAAACAGATGTGGCACTTGATGTATATATGAAATGTTATTTATTTACCACAGGTGACGACTTGCAGAGTGTCTGCTACTTTGTGGTACTTTCTGCATATCTAAGTTAATTTAGATGCGGCAAACTTAAGCCCTCAGAATGAAGGACAAGAGGTCGTGGTTTGTACACAAATTGTTAACAGGCATATGGGGAATTAAAAAAAAAAATTAAAATTGCAACCTAATCAAGAACGGTGTGCAGATGTTATTCTGTCTACATTGTCCAGCTCTAGTGTTCTAACACAATTCAGCAACATCTTTCCTATCTTCTCTTGGCCAACCTAATAACATGATCCCGTCACATCATGACAGATAAGTTAGAAACAATGAAAAAAAGGCAGACATGAGAAATACCCAGAAAATAATTAGGAAAAAATTGCTGATTATGCTGGAATCCTTGCTTACTTGTAATCCTTCTCACGATGTTTATCTTTGGACTTCTTTTTCTTCTTGACCTTCTTATACTTTTTGATTCTTTGGTCATCTGTCTTTCGGCATTTCTTTTCTATGTCACTTCCACTTTCTTCTTGGTGGGAGTATTTTCTTTTGCCATTTCTTAGTTTTTCTTTTTCGTTTTCCCGGGAAGAGTCCTCAAAATTTGAGTGAGCTGACACTGGTGGAAGTGCGTGCCTTTCACGGGGGTATTTTTCCGAGTGCTGCTGAGGTACTGAACAATGGTGGAAGTTTGCTCTGTGGCTGCTGAAGTGATGCACATCCTCCTCTCGGGAGAGTGTGCTGTGAGCCCATCTGCTTTTGCAATGATAATCCTTGTGTGACCTGCTGTAAGCTTGGCTCAATTTATCATAGTCTTTATCACAATGAGAGGACCTCCTCTCCCTACCATCCCTTGTTCCATGGGAGGAATAATAATCATTGTAGTACCTGCATTTTTCCCATCTCCGTGGTTCATCTTGATAGTATCTTTCTCTAATCCAAGGTCTGTCTCCTTTGGAATAATAATACCTATTCCTGTCTGGATCTGTCCTTTCTCTGCTTCGGGATCGGTAACGAGAATATTTTCCTGAGCTCCTGCCATTACTGGGACTGTTTCTTTCGTTGTGGGAGGATCTGTACCTGTTCTCACTGCAATACTCCTGCTTGTGACGGCTCTGCTTGTTTGTTTCCACGCTGTGAGAGCTCCTCCTCCTGTGGGAATGATCATCTGGTTTGTTTCTGGTTTGCCTCTCCTTCTCCTCAGTGTCCGAGTTTTCTCTCTTCCTCCGGTAGTGCTCTTTGTCAGTTCTTTTAGAGTCATGGGGTTTTTTCTTATTTTTTTTCATATGTTTATCATCATCTTCACATATTTTATTACTCAGTCCCTCATCTGCTCTAGAAAATTGACTTTCCAACACTTTATCCAGCTTTGTAATAGAAGAGTCATTAACGGGTGGTACCTCTACATAGTTATTAGAAATGTCCTTTGTATCTTGGCATTTATCTGTAATATCTAGAGATGCAAGTTTTTTAGAACTACATTCAATGTCAGGCTTTATAGAGGAAATTTGCCCTAATTTCTCTTTGCTCTCAGGAGATCCTTTGATGTACAAAGGATTTTCTTTTGAAATGAGTTCAGGTTCTTTTGATCTTCTTAGTTTGTCTTTATCTCTGATGTCTTCAGACTCACACTGCCCAAGGAATTCACCTTCAGTATCCAAGGATTTTTTCCTAACCTTGTGCTGACCATTGATATTGAGATGTGCATTATCAGCTTTTGTTATAATACTTTCAGCAACTTCTTCTTTGGTAAAAATGGTTTCAGAATCTGATTGAATAAAAAGTTTCTCAACCTCACAGCTAAAGTTGGAAGGAACCTTCCTGGATTCTTCATAGGCAAACAGTGCTTCCATCACTACAGTATCTGTAACTCCATCATTGTCAGAAGATTTCTGAGGTCCAGAGACACTGCACAAAAATAAAAACATATTTGTAACTTGAAAAAGTCCACCTAAAAGATGTTAGGAGTAAAATCTCCTAATAAAAAAAAGTGGCTAATGCAAAACTCTGAAAGACATTGACTTTAGAAAACCATTCTTACACCTCCCTCAGCTCCCATGGAAAACTTTTCTTCTCTGAGTTCTGCAGGTCTTGCCTTAAAAAACCCATCCCAAACACATCCAACTCCTTCCACTTGCAGCTCTGAATAGAGCTCAAGCTCTCATCAATAGCCAGAACAACTGTATTTGCTCTTCCCCCAATTAGAAAAAAGGTAAAGACACAGATTTCCCACTCTCCTAAGTGGGAGAGCAGATTGTGGGAATTTACATTCACTCATCCTAGGATGCAAAAATGGGAAAGAGGAATAGAAAAGGTATTCCAGCCAATGGAAGAAAAATGAAAAAACATCCTGTGAAACTTTTACAGGAGGCATCTGCCTGTATTTAGTATCAGAATAATGTGTGCCCAGTGTTGATGTTTGCAATACCAGATGTACAGTGTGAATTCTCTGTACTGATGTAAATCTCCGAAGTATTACTAATAGATGGGTAAGATAGTAATAACTTGTATGAAATCTTGTTTTAATCAGAGTGTAGTCATTTTACCTCTTTTCCTCCGACAAGCTGTTCAACTGGCTGTATGTAAGAGATTCTAAGATACCTTGAGGATCTGGTGACAAAGCTTTAGGCATCTACAATGAAAACATAGAAGTTAACAAAAAGAAAGAAAAAGCTATTTTTAGTAGAAAACTACTGCTGACAAGCTTCCAACATTAGATGTGTTAAACAAGACCACACTGAGTTACCTGCACTCTTCCCACTTGACACGTCATCCCCCTCCTCCCAAAAATGTATTTTATGAAACTTATGAAGTATTATCTCCCTGAACTTCTCTTATGTTGACATATGTCATATGCTAGTTCAGCTCTGCAAATTCAGTGGGATAATAGCACAAAGGGTTAGAATGAAATCTGTGCTGTTTTCTTGGTATTCCACATTGTAGTGCTCATGAATATTGAATATATTATAGGTGAGAAAGTGCAGATGAACAAATGTAACTCACCGCTTCAAGCACTCCATTTGCTTTAGAGAAGAAAATCTCGGAAGGTTTAACGGGTTGGACTTGGCAAGTGGAATCATCAAGTTTCAGTCCATTTTCTTTATATTCATTATCTAAACTAATAGCACCATTTAGGGAATCAATTTTTGGCAGCTCATGCTGGGATCTTTCTTCAGCATTCTGACAGGATGAATGGGAATTATGCAGCGTACGGACCACCTTCCCAATCAGGATTCCATTGGAAGATATGACGTTGCAATGCCTTTTGTACAAGCCCTTTGACTCCTCGGACTTTCCTGAAGGTTCCGCACCGTAAGGGACCGTGTTATCAGAACAGAGCTTGGGGTTTCCATTCACTGCTGGCTCAACAAAGATTTCATCAGGAACCTCCTGCTTGGAGACATTAGTAGCAACTGACACTGTGGAGAGGTTTGAGGTAGGCTCTGCTGCGGAAGAGTTTGTAATTGTGGCTGAAGGAAGGGGCTTCAGATCCTCCTCCTCCACAGCGCTGCTCGGACACTCGGCCTGCGGCGCCGCCGGCCGCGTGGGCAGCTTGTTGTGAATACTGATCGTGATCTTCTGCGTTTTGGAAGGGTCTGTCATTGAAGGCCTGGAAATTGCCCAGTTTTGAACACAAGCTGTTGGTGGAGCTGAAGAGGGCCTTTTTACAGCAACACCAACAGCACTGGGATCCTCTTTTAAGGGTCCATTTCCATTTAAACGACTTGAACTCTGGATTTGAAGAGATTGTAAGATGGATATGTTCAAACACACAGCACTGGAAGTTTTATAACATTAAATTCTCATACTAAATAGTTCTACAGATTGCCTCAATACCTAAGAAGAAACCTCACCTCCCTTCCAATATAAATGCATGTACAACAGGTGTGTGTAAATCCTGCCGTTGGTATCAAATGAGCATCAGTTTGACATCCACCCAAACAACTTAACATTGACTAAAGCTATATTAAAAAAAATATTTATTTTCCTTTTCAAACACTCCCCAACAACACTGGAATAATGCTGCCAGTACTCAGGAACAAGACAATTTGTATTCTATCACTGTCTCAACTAAAGTGACACTGATAGGGATGGGGCAGATATTTACTTTTTAAATTTAAATTACTTAAGCATTAATAGACTACTTTTAAAATTTAAATTATTTAGTCATTAATAGACTACTTAAATTGTCTCAAGAGCACAGCTCTCAAGCTTTAGAAAGATGAGCTGGAATGGTAAAGTAACAAAGTGGCATGGCTGCACAATTAAGGATTAGCCACTGTTTGAGTAACTCTGGCTCTAGCATGAGGGCTGCGAAGAAACCCACAGTGTGGAACGGAAAATAAAACCCAAAAAACCCCACCCTGCACCAAAACCCGCTACAATCTGGTGCTATTATCTGCCCCCCTCCAGTTACCTTAATCATGTGAGGAGGCAGCCGTGGTCCCATGAAGGCAGCCTGCTTGCTGTTGGCCCCGCGCTGGCCCAGGAAGGAGCGGGGGTAGGAGGGCGCGGGCAGGTAAAAGGCGCGCTCCCCCAGCGTCAGATCGTAGCGCCTGCCGACACAAGGGACACCTCAGCTCAGAGCCTTCAGCCTGCTCCCGGATTAAACCCACCCCATAACCTCAGCAACAGTGTATATAACGCAAAAGACATCTGGAAGATTTAGGCAGGACTACAAACTGAAGATTAGATAATGGTCTTCCTACAATGACTGTCCTTTCCAGAGCAATGATTCAGCCTCACACCATCTATGGCCATGATTTCTCCTCTTTTCTAAACTGGCCAGCTACAGTGAGCAGATATAAAGCAGTGTACCCAAGTGCAGAAGTTTAAGGTCGAGCAATGAAAGGTAATAAATGACATGGGGAATTTCCACTTAGACAGAAATATACAAATAGTAATACTTTCCTAGAGTGAAAAGAAAAAGACTTGAAAACAAGAAAAGTATCAGCAACTCGACAGTAAAAATGTTCTGAGCACATCTGGTGTTATTACCTGATATAAAAAAGTACATAAGCTTGCTGATTGAGAACTGTTTTGATATCAGAAAGCTCTACTGAGGCATCATTCATTCGGTACCAAAGTCCATTACCAGCCTGCAAACAAAGACAGAATATCTTCAGATGAATAGCATGTGTTCCAAAGGACATCACAGATAGAGCACTGCAGAACAAAGCATACCAAAACAAAGCAAACAAAGCACATGATGCAATGTTTTCCCCTGAAACCAGTGGTTACCAGTAACATATTAATTTCTTTGCCAGCACAAATTTTATCCTGTTAGAAGTTGAGCTGATCTCTACCTTTATGAAGCAGAGATAGTGTCCAGCATTACAGTTGAAGCCACTATGTACAAGAACTGCATATAAAGCATAGATGAGGGGTTCTCCAATAGATTGGGACATATATGCTCGAAGATCCAAATATTCAGGGTATTTTACATCCTAAACAAAGACAAAGAAGATTCAAAAGTTATCCTGAAATAATTCATGGAACAGCCTGAAAAAGACACAGACTAGGACTATATAAATATATTTTTTAATTCACTTGAAAATGCCTATTCTGGGAAACAACATTTAATAACTTAAGCTGCAGGGAGCTATTTTCTACAGAATTAGCTCTTCAAGGGTAAGGTATGTTCTTATGGTCACATAGGAACTCTATCAGTATTAAAAAAGAAAGTAACAGTCACAGCTGCTAAGTTGTTATATTGACTTCTCTTACACTGTAGTAACTACCTGAAATGTGAACAATTTTAAAATGAGTATTCATCTTTAGGTAATGTCCATTCTTAGAAGCTAAAGCAGCATTCCAGCTGCAAACATACCTTGTTGATCTTTCCACCTGTAAAATTTGCAAATCTTTTCAGTGATATTGTGAGAACATTGGAAGAGCGATGTATCGTGTATCTCTTTGATGCTGGAACCATCTTTTTACACCTTAAAAACAAGCACAGACATATTTTTAATAGTATATTCTTTTCTCACCCAGAAGTCCAACAAGTTTTCATCTCTCTCACATGCTTATGCTATTTGAATGATATTTTGCTTGTATAATATGTTAGATCTTTTCTTAAACCCATAAACTGCATTTCAGCTTTGTTAATAGAGAGAACATAGCAGGATATTAGAGACAGCTCCACAGAATAAAGGATTTAGGACATTATCTCTTGACAGCCAAATAAATGTCTGAACACATATCTTTCTTACGTCAAAAAGGTAAGGCAGTAAAAAATGTAAAAAAACCACAGGAAGGAAACAGCCATTCTGCAAGAGGCAGACATTGGACAATATTGAGTTTTCTTGTACTGAGGTTCCCTGGAAAGACTGAAACCCTCTGCAGTCCTTCAAAACAAAATTGTTATTTTTGTTTGTTTCATTGAACACTCAAAGGAGGTACAGACTAAGTCCTGAAATGCAACCATCAGCACAAAGATTGAAACATGTCACTTTACATTGTCAAGAAAAGAACTGCTGAGTAACAGAAAGGACTTAACAGTCTCTTTTAAAACTAATGTCAAAATACAAGGCACAGAATTCCAAACTGATGGAGAAAGCCAATGAACAAAATAAGAGAGCCACCCAGAATAAGAAAGAAAAAAAAAAAGTGGTTTATAAAATTCTGAAACTTGTATTTAGAGATGAAGGTTTCAGGCAGTAGTAATCCTTATTAGAAAAAATAATGGTAGAAAACAAAAAGGAAACTGAAAAGTAATATAATAGTTTGCCAGCAATGGAAATGGCACTGTACATACACCAAACCTTTCTTTTCAAACTCACAAAAAGCCTAAACTTCTGAGTTTACATGTGACTAAGCTGGTGTTGCCTCCCACCCCAAATCCTTGTCCATATCCCTGTGCTCCAGCTCACCACTTATCAGACAGGCCTTTTAACTTCTGGCCATGAGTATTTTAGTGTGCAACTTCACACTAAGGAAGGCTAACAAGGCCAGCACAGACAGTATTAGGAAGAAAAGTCTAATGTGAGCAATACAATTTTTATAATGTATTTCCAAATATTCAAACACAAATATAAAAATTACTCATTTAGAAACAAGTGCATTAATTTCCAAGCTTTGAATGATTTTAGTATATTAGTTATGTAAACAAAACTAAATGAAACCAGCAAGCCATGTCTGTCTTATTGCTAAACAAAGTCAAGAGATAACTCATCCTCCAAGTCATGCACTGCATTGAACACGTATCTTGTATTAAGGTGTAATTAAAAATAATCTTACTTGCTACACTTATAGCTGTTTTCACCATCCAGCTGTTCCGGTTTCACAAATTGTTCTAGAGCTCTGGTGACAGATGTAACTGCCTGGATGAGTAGAAAGAAAGTAGAACACTGAGTCACAAGAACTGCAAAATTTCAAGCACTTACAAGCACTTTACAAGAAAACCTTGCTAGTTTTACTAAAGTGGCCTACTGTGAACCAGCAAACACTATGAAGGAGGAGACAGAAACAGAGTTCACTGAGTATTTCCCTCATTTCAAAACGATCCCACTTCAAAATAAATAAAATTTGCAGTGCCAGACAGTATCTGTGGTATGCCTTGGCATCAATAATGAGAACAATCAAACCCATCAGTCTAACAATAGATGTATATTGAAGTAGAATAATTGAGAAGTATGATTATATCATTGTTTGTGTAGCCATAATTATTATTTTTCCAGCTTAAATCCAATCCAAACAGGGAGAGCATTTCCATGGCTTCCACAGAACAACTAAGTCCTATCCACCACCATCAAGCTGTTTTGCTTTAATAAGATAAGTTTCTAAGCAAAATGACTTTATTTTGTGAAGCTCTACAAGCCTTTACACATCTCAGCCCATGCTCACACATATTCTTACCTTTATATCCAAAGTAACATCGAGAAATGGCTCATATGTATCTGATACTGCTTTGCAGTTCAAGCACTTTACTGGAATAGAAATACAAATGCTTAACATCACGTGAATGAGACTAACTGCATGAATTTAAATTATTAATACACATTACTTTAGTCAAACTACAAACTCCTTTACTACAGACAGACAAAAAGACACAGATCAATTTGAAAGACAGTAAATTAAAATAAAAAAGTACCTCGAGATCTTAGATATCCTCCAAATATTTGATAAATAAGTGTGGTGGCTTGAGAAGATCTGTCTAATCTGGAAATAAATTAGAGTCAGACCTTAGAAGACTGAAAGCACAGAGTTAATTCCTCAAACAATTTTTGGTTTTATGATAACCAAGGACATAGATTTTAACTCATGATAGTAAATAAAGTAGTAAAAGGGGCTAGGAAAAATTTAAATTTAATTATTTTATGCTTACTTGGTGCTTCCATTCAAGCAAGCTTTCTGTAAAGCATCAACAGTGAAGCATAAGAATTCATGTGCATCCTCTTGACTGCCAAAGTGGAAATGTTTTCCTATTCCTAATAAATAAGAAGGTTATCATACATTTATTTCTTATAGAATGAAAGAAAACACACATTTCTAAAATACCTCTTCTTTAAAGTATCAAAATTATTTACATGTATCAAATAACTCACTGTAAAATATTTTTTAAAAAAACCTATATCAAACTACTTACTTTTAAGGCCATTGATAACAGACGTAGGTTTGATGGCATTATTAGAGCAACACAGGACCTGGTTGATGTGACTTTCCATTGTGCACATCATACAGAATCCTTCTACATGACCTAGTGAAAGAAGAAAGCATCCCATTCTAATCAAATACACATTGGAAAAAAAAAAAACCAAAAAAAAAAAAACCAAACACAACAAAAAACCAAAACACCCCAAAATAATAATAATCTAAATTGTGGCTGCAATGTCCATTCTGTGGTACATTCTCTTAAGGTGTCAATATCCCAACAGTTTTGTGGCATTTTATTATGCAGAACTGTACAGAATAAAACTCCTTAAATCAGAGACCAGGCTGCTCAAAACCCCATGCATCCTGGCCTGGAACACTCCCACTGGAAGTTGTCCCTCCCCATGGAAGAGGAGTGGAACTAAATAATTTCGAAGGTTCCTTCCAATAATTCCACAATTCTTAACTGAAATAATTTATATATATAGGAATAAAACACAATCAAACTTCTAGGAATACATATTAAGATACCAGACTAGAAAGCATACAGGTGCCTTAGGAAATAACTCCACATTTATGGATATAAAATGAAACTACCCTAGGCTTCATAAAGTCAAGTATAAAAACAAAATTCAAAGAACACAAATTCCAAGTTTTAAAAAATACAAACTTAATGATTTAGAATAAAATCAGCCTAAATTTTAATACAGTGCCCCCCAAATTTCTATTTGAGTTCAGAAAAGATTAGCTTGTAGTGCTTTCTAGAATGTTTGGGTTTCTTAATGGTCAACATTGAATATATAATTTATCACAGCATTAGTGCACTGCAGTATCTCAGCTGTGAAGACTAAGAATCTTCAACGCCAACATCCTAAATTTTATCACCTTCCTACCAGCAGGAAACCCAAATGCCAAATGTTCATCAAATGCCTCACTTTACAATGTACTTCATTATTCACATGAAGCAAGAAATGATCTTTTCTTTAAGTTTTACCGTGGCACATTAAATGAACAAATTCACTTTATATGCCTCCTATAATTCTGAGCCTCCTGTTAGCAGAATCATAGAACCATTTTGGCTGGAAAAGACCTTGAAGATCTCGTTCAAAAGCTCCTTCTACAGGCAAAATAGGACAACTAAGACTATTTTTCACAGAACCCCTGCTTTTCTTTCACCTTTGGAGCTGTCCAACAGATTTACAGTGTTAGAAAATACTCACATGACTTGGTGTGCTCAAGTGAAAGCATGTAATTGGCAAGAGGAGGCGTGTAGGTCAAACACTGGAGAGTAGAATTAAGGAAACAAGTGTTGCCGAGGTTCTGCAGTCCAACTCCAACACTTTGTGTTTGTTGCCAATCCATACAGATTTTCTCAGGTGGAAAAAGAATTCTTTGTGGCGGAGCAATTCCATCATTAACAACTGCAAGAAATTTGTATCTCAAAAAGAGTTGTACTGGTTTTGTTTTAAAGAGGGTATTTAAAAAGTAGGATTTTGCAGGAGCAGCCTGAAGAACCAGCTCTACTCCAAAACACAGCAACACATGATGCACAGTCTTAACACTGCCATGTGAATTTGCTAGTCAACACTCTCTTTTGGACAACAGTTGATTCACCCATTTTAATTCTTCTAATAAAAGACACAAACTACCCCTCTGATTTTAGTACCCAATTTCTTTATCTCTATATCCTTTAATCTCTTAATTAAATTATTGGTTTTTTCCTTATTGTAACTTAAACCACAAACTTACAGTTGTGGTTATACAGTAAGAAAAATCAGACAGACAAACAAGTAAGCAGCATAAAAAGTAACCCCATAGATATCAGATCTCTTCCTGGGCAGTGTTATTATTCAAAGACTTGTGAATAATGGAAGCCATGAACAGACATGGTAAAATGTACTTTTCTCTCCACTACAGAAGAGACCTAGGTACATCTGTGGATTATGAAAAGCTCCCCTTATTTGATTTTACATAAATAAAAAGTACTTTACAAATCAATTGTAAATAGATAAACCCAAGTTCTGCAACACCTGTCCCTGCAGCTGCCTTAGGGGATGCACAAAATTGAAGTCTGTGGCTGAACTCTTGATTTGCTCTAGTCCCATTTTACAGCAATGGAAAAACTAAAATCTGCTGCTACTTTGGTTTTGTTTATAACAAAAAGGAGAGAGGACAGCAGACACTTACCTAGATCTCTTTGGGCAAAAGGCTTTGATTTTTGAGATGATCTACAATAAATATGCCCCCCAGGACCTTTGTCCACAGAGACTTTGTTTGGATCTTCTGTAGGAGGTACCCGGCCCAAACTTGCAGTGCGTGACGTCATTTTTTTAGTACGGGGTTTCATAGATTTGTCAGACCGTCTTGAGGAAGATTTTTTAGACTTTGAAGATTTTGGCTTGTTAACTATGGTCATTGTTCATATCTGTAACAAGGCAAAAGTTCTGTTTGGCATAAGAACGTACAAAGTATTCCAGAAAGGAAAGACCAAGAGAAATCCTGTCCCTTAGCCTCAAAGAACCTGAAGAACTAAACAGCTAAGAATGATTACAAACAAGGGAACAAAACCCCAAAACACGCAAAAAAATCCCACCCAACACACAACTGAATGCCCAAAGTAGATTTTTTTCCATCCAAACTGCATCAATGTTATTTTTAACTTCTGCTAGGTTAATGAATGATGGCATTTCTTACACTTCCATGGGATTTTAAACTACTACAGTTACTGAGATCTTTTTCTTAAAAGAAGCTGTGAACAGGGGCACAATCAAGTGCTGGCCTGTTGAGATCCAGAAGGAATTGTCTGGCCAACATCTTCCTGCTCCTGGGAACCACACACCCCTGATGACACAGAGCATGGGAAACAGCTCTGAGAAATCTCGGGAAAGAAGAGCTAGAAAACACTTGCAATTTTATTTCCACCTGGGTTTCTTCTGCCCTTCCAAGAAGTATTTGTTTGGCTATAATTTTGGCAGCCCTCCTTGTGGTATTTTGCACCCATCATTTACAATGCTTACTTATAAACCAAAAGTTGAATTAAAAAGCATCTTTTTTAGTTCTACTTATGTAAAGTTGTTTTGCCAGGAAAAAACAAAAGAGGAATGCAAACTATAAAAAGAAAATGATGACCACAAAAAAAACCAAAACAAATCCTCAGCCTTCAAGAATAAAGGCAATAACTGATACTAAGTCCTTTATAAAATGCTGATTATGTTTCAAGATGGTACCTCTCTAAATATGTGTAACATTGTGTGCATAGCAAGCTGCTGAATAATTACATGATCAATTATCAACTCCTATATGTAAATTTTTACTACTATTGTACTCTATCATGTAGGGCCTGTTAAGTTTGGGGAAACTATAAACCTAACTGAGGGTTTAAAGTATAACCTGCTTTGTAACACTAAAATAACTGAGAGAACAAAGCATGAAGCAGTTTCAGATTCATGGCACAACTTGATTGCTAATGATAAAACTTCCAGCAGATTAAACAAAGCACAGTAAATCGCAGAACTTCTAGTCCCACAAAAGACAAATTATGTGTAGAACCTTTAATTCGATTTTTTCCCCTGTAAATTTTCAATTTAAAATCTACTCTGTACACACTTTCCATTTTAGAGATGATAATACACAAAAAATGGAAAATTCACTTATGTTACTGAAAAATGAGGACATCCTTGTCCATTTCAAAGAGTAAGATGACAGTTCTTGGGCTTAGTGATTTTCAGGTAAGATCCAAACTCCAAATTGCAGATACCAGTGACATCTCCTTTTCCTGATAGAAAGGGAAGGGTTTCAACAACATATTGGGAACTTATTTGCAGGACAAAAGTCAGAATCAAGACTGCAGTGAAAAGCAAACAGAAGAATATTACCACAAAAAAGCTTTGGCCCTATACTGACCAATGAGGGAAGCCTCACATATTTTTAAATTTATTTTTGACAACTGAGTAGCATTGATTGGTGCTGCTAATTTAGTTTTGACAACTGATTACCAGATATCAAACACTAGACACCTGCAAATATCAACGGATGCCAAGACTAACTCAGATCCTCCACTTTTTCAAAATCTGTCAATACAATTAATTTGGATATAACATCTCTTTGATGAAGTAGCACAAACATTACACATGATAATTTCCCACTGTTCACTGTAAATACAGGTTCTGCTCCTGTAGTACTGCTGAACAAAAATTCACATTGCCATGTGTATTGAGCTCTTCTCCCCTCTGCTATTCCCATAACAGACTTTTCACAGTATGATACTGACGAGCAAAACAGAACAAACAGTTGCTTTCCTCCCATTTGGAGTGATGCATCAGCGTTGTTTAGATTCTTTTTTCGCAGTCTCATCACAACACGCATCAGTTAATACTCGGATCTAAATATTTATGTTTGGTCTCCGCTTTGCATGCAATAAATCACAGCTCAGGAGGGTTTTCTACAAGATCCCGCTCACAGAACCGCGTTCAGCCAGGGAGTATGCGTCTTTATCTCAGTACAAACCAAACACTTCCAGCAGCGAGTGCAAAAAAACCAAGAGCGGCACACGGCAACACCGAGGCAGGAACAAGAAGCAGGAGGAAACTACTCCAGCATAAGCCCAGGCAGAGTCACCTCGCTACACCACCGACCGCACCGCACACGCCGCCGGGAGCAAAAACAGCCCGGGGCAGCGCGGAACACAAACAAACGCCCCGCGCTGGTTTTACTTTCGTTACAAAATTAAAGGCAGCAGAGGTGAAAGTAATTAATGATTTTTACCCTTGCTGAGCAGGCGGCGAGGAGCGCTCGGCGCGGGGCAGCTCCGAGCTCCGTGTCCCGGGGCCGTTGGTTGTGGCGGGACCGAGCCCAGCGCCGCGAGCGCCCGCGAGCGCCTCGCTCC